>JAFBJQ010001136.1:109499-189627 GCA_016785345.1 Trinectes maculatus
GGGGGGGGGGGCACTTCTACACGGTTTAGCTACTTATATAGTTACAATGAAAAGAAATCGACCACTTCCAACTTTTTAATACCAAAAGTTTCGACTCTTAACGTTGGGATACCCGCGTGTATAGACAGGCCATTACAGAGCATGGACGAGGAAGAACGGCTTTGACTCTTTGCCCCGACCTCTACGCCATCCAACACCTTTGGGAAGAAACACAGAACCAGGCCTCATCAACCACCTCTGACCTCTGTGGTTGACTTCACAAATGCGAACAGGAGCAAACCCCTGTAGCTACAGCTTCTAACGCCGCGTGGAGATCCTACGAGCAGAGAACCAGACATAACCAGCCGATACATGAGCCTATCAACGCACACAAGTGTCCACATAAGATAACACATAATATGTTGACGATAACGTTACATTCTCGTTTTCTGCACGCAGTTATAACGGCAAGGTTTCATACAGATGTTGAACATCACATCTGTATCAAACCATCTTCTAGTCGCACTTCCATCACTTCACTGATCCTTCGCTTGATGTCATTATACACAACTTTTGTGCAGCTCTTTGCGCACACACACACACACACACACACACACACACACACACACACACACTCCATCCACTGAAACTTGTTTTCTTCTTCTCCTCCGCGTCGTGACACTTAATTGTGGACTTTCTGCTCGACACAGGCCATAAACCTTCACAGACCCAAAGCGGCCTGACAAGACTTAACCGGGTCCGAACCAGTCTCTCTCTCTCTCTCTGTCTCTCTCTCTCTCTCTCTGTCTTTTTGGCTGCTCAAGGAAAAAAAGAAAGAAAGAAAGAAAAGTGACTGTATGACAGGAGCCCATGTGTTCCCTGGGATACTGAGCGAGCACGCTCTGCCAGTCTATCACACAGGAGCACGCTGCCTTTGTGACAAACTGGCAGACCAACATCTTTCATTCCTGCAGCTCCTCTGTGCTCCTCTTCTTCTTCTTCTCCTTCCGCCTCCACAATCCGCACAATAACCTCGCCGCTGAGTGCATGACTACACAGCGCTCCCCTCTGCTTTCTGTCGATGCAGTGCAGCGCACCGGTGGATGTCAGCGCTCCAACCCTCCATGTTCATTAAAGGAGAGCGTTGAACGCGGCGGAGACGCTGTCAAAACACCACGAAAAGGTCAGGATACAGACTGAAATTAATTTTCACTGTGCGATAAGCACTGAATAACAACAAATATCCCCGCTGACCCCTGAGGTCACGTCCTCGCAGCAACGACGTCGTGCTTTGTCGAGAGTTCGCCGGAGGACAGAGTGAAACGCAAGGCTCCGGATTCCTCTGGATCCATAACAGGATCCATCGGAGGCGGGTAAGAGGCAGCGAGCGTGGAGGGGCTGCTCCGCTGCACACCACACAACCTCGCCGCACACGCCAACACGCGGTTGTTAAATTCACAGACACGTTCTGTCTCCCTCACAATTCCGAGGCCTGCCAGGTAAAACTCCTGGAGGAGTCACTGATGTCTCCGGATGAAACAAAGTCTCAAAGTCATTCTACAATCAGACGCCGTCACCTTTTTTTTCCTTCTTCTTCTTCTTCTAAAACACGAAGGCCTTAAAGATTCAAGAGGGAACTTGCTTTCAAACAAGCTTAATGTCCATTCTGCTTCATAGCAGTGACATCACGGTGTGGCTGAGGGAAGTGAATCATAGCGCCCCTGTGATTTGGAAGTGCCCGGAAATGCAAATGCGTGAGTTGGTGCGATAGATTATTCAAATGCATTGATGCTTTGCCTTCGGGGGGCGCCCTGCTGCAGAGCCGTGGTCACTCCCTGTGCGTAATCACCCCCTCGTGCTGAGTTTCCTCTGCAGAGCCGGGGGACGTGGCGACTGACTGTGACAAACGGGTGACATGATGTGACGGGGTCGAGCCGGTGGCCTCGCCGACCGCCCACACAAGAGGTGAACGGATGAACGCTCGCTTCCTGCTTCTACTTTGTTTTCAGGGTTTCACAAGGATTTTTTTCTTTTCTTTTTTTTTTTTTGCAGTGTCAATTTGGTGGTGGATGTTCAATCAAGAAACTGGTTTCATAACAAAGCTAAAATCCCTGTCAATTAATTAATTACAATTAATAAACTTATTTGAAACTAGAAAAGAATTATACATAATAAACCCTCACATGATATGTTTTATTTGTCTTCTAATTCTAATAATAATAATAATAATAATAATAATAATAATAACTCTTCCCCAAAAACAACCATCCATCCATTATCTACTACTTATCCACACCAGGGGGCGCTATAACCAATCCCAGCTTGAATAATAAAGGTTTGGGATGTGTGGCGTATGGACAGAAATAGTGCTTGTGAATGAGGAATGACTGGGCAGGTTATTAACTGGTACCGGGCAGCAGTGATTAGTTTGACGAGATCATCATCATCATCATCATCATCATCATCAGTTTGGTGAGATTTGTTCGCAGCAACATAAACACACACCATCACCAGGCCTCATCTTCAACTTTTCCCTCGCGTTACTCCAATTCCCGAGGATTTCACCTTACTCCTGTCAATTAGAGGAAGTGCAAGGGTGAGGCCTGCTCATTTTGCATAGTGTTTGTCAAATTAGCAGCTGATGGCGAAGTCTCGCCACTGCAGTTTGATCCAGCTGTCACCGGTGCACAGATGCAGCTGCTAATTGCTCATTCCCACACTGACACCGGGCGAAGACATCGATTCCTGCTCGTCGCTTCTCAAACATCTTGAGTGGCAGTGAGGAACCAGTGGCTGCAGACCTGCACATTAGGAGACTCCTCAGTGCTGGAGGAGGGTCATTTACTGAGAGCATGTACATGCACACACACACACACACACATTCCAGCTGTGACACATGGCGACAAGGCGTTGCCACTCACCCAGGTGGAAAACCACAGCATCAGCAGGCGTAATTAAATCTGCAGTGTGGTGTTTTTTTTTTTTTTTTTTAAAAAAGCAAAGATTAAGTGTGTGTTTAATCGATCAATAATGATGGACAGAGAAGACAAAGAAAATTAATCAAAGGGGAAGAAAGTGGAGCACTTAGGCAAGCAATTAATATGTCGAGGGAACCTGGCAGGGGACAAAGAGAATCTGTGGGAATAAATGTAAGAAAGGCTCCAGGAGCTCTTACTTAGGATTATCATCATTGATTTTGTCTATATCTGTGCGGCCAGTTTGACGTTAATATCCCTATTGATTAAGCGCTTTTGAGCAGCTCCTGATGGACACCCACCCCCACGCTGCATCTCATCAAACTCTCAGCCTCAGATTTCATTACAACGTCTGCACCGCTCCCTCATTTCCTCCAGGAGGGTTATGAACATCGATCGGCCCCAGATAGAAAACACAAGTTGGGCGCGCGCGCTCGCACCAAACGTGTCACAACTTTTATACGAGGGTGTCAGTGCATCGCAAAAACAACTGGGACCGGGAGTCAATATGGCCGCCGGCCAGCACGAGCTAATTCCATTGGCTTTGCATCAGACATTTTTGCATAAAATGAGTCGTGGCAAAAAAAGAAGCAAAGATAGAAGAGTGTAATATACGTGCACAGCCGTACAGTACATGACATGGATGTGCATTGGTTTTCTATACGCGGCCACTGGCCTGTGTTACCTAATGATGACAGCTAATGGAAACGAGCACAAATTAAAGGGTTCCTGCTCTTTTTTTTTTTTGTCCGTTTTGATCACGGCTATTGTTGTTATTGTGGTTTTGTGCAGGACCCAGGGGATCTGCAGACTCAATCTCCTGCAGCCTGCTTTGTTTCTGGCTCTATTGAAGCAGAAAAGGTGGACTCTTAGTGGATGTCCAGGGGGGTGGGGGGAGTGGGGGTTGGCGAAGGGGTTGTCCTGATTTTGATGCTCTTTCTCTCTCTGTGTGTGTGTGTGCGTGTGTGTGTGTGTGTGTGTGTGTGCGTGTGTGTGTGTGGGTTTGTATATTAGTCTTAGGCGTCACAGTGGTGATAACATGGAAATCTCTCACGCAAAACATTGGTTAAATATTAGGTGCCATTAACTTTATCGAAGGATCATGTCATCCAGTCACCTGCTCTCTGTTTGTCTTTTTAGTCTTACTGCTGCATTCTTACAAGTCACTTCCTGTAGAGGCACGGGGGTGGCGGAGGGGAGGGGTTGTCCTGATTGTGATGCTCTTTCTCTCTGTGTGTGTGTGTGTGTGTGTGTGTGTGTGTGTTCAGTTCAGTTCTCTTTTCACCTCCCTATAATATATGCTCTTTGCACTGTTGATTGCAAAATACATATATTTTAGAATCCAACAGTGACATCATGTATAATTATAACAGACTGAGTGATTGAATGATGACTCTGTCCTTCCTACCATGCAGAAAGAAGAGTGAGTGATATACATATATATATATTTTTTTTCTTGTGTAAAATGAGCCTTGTCTGAAAAGAAGAAATCTAGAAAGAAACGACAATCACAGCACTTTGGGCTCATTTGGTTTTGACACTCTCCATGCGTATAACAAGGTTTTTATTCTCTCTCTTCTTTTTTTTCTAATGACGAGCTCCGACATCTGCCACAACCCCTGTTCCTTGTCTGCTTTTAGATAAATCATGCATATATTAAAAATGATGCACAGAGAAAATAGCCGAGATGCTCAGTTGTTCATAATAACGCTGTATTATCTGTTATCGGTTAAACTGAACTTTTCCAGTGTTAGAATGTGCTGTTTAGTGAATCCGATTTATTTTTGGGATAAGGACTGTTTGGACTCTTCCAGGTTTGGGATATGTCCAAGATTGTGATTGGATCTGACAGGACTGGAGAGAGGAGCTAAAAAAAAAAAAAAAAAAAAATCACCTGCACACAAACTCCATCTTCTGTCAGGCAATCCGAACCAACAAATTACTAACTTGGCTTCATGTAGGTGGAGACTGTGCCTGTTACAGCAGTTGGACTGGGAGACAGCCATATTTGAGATAGATTTTTTTTTTTTGCTATTTCAGAGTAAAATGCAATACATTTCACAGTGGAGACATTTATAGTGTAGGGAAAAAAATATATCCCTATAAACACGGAGAACCTTCCAATAAAAGTAAACTGGTGGGAGTGGGAATTTGGAATGAGGCACCTGAAGACTGAACTTGTATAAATCAAAGTCTGTGATATTGATTTGGATTTTGACACCAGCCCTGTGCATTGGCTTGTCACTGAAAACCTGCTGCTCTGTGCACAAGAGACGTTAATCCGATGCCAGCTGTACATACTGTCGAGAGACTGTGGATAAACAAAGGCTGTCACATGCATCTATTACTGTAACTAACTACCACCCACATCATTACCAGACTTTCACAATAATGGTTTTACATTAAAGCATAAAAGCAACCTGGACACACCAACAGTCCATCACGGGGGGCCCACACGCAGAGACACACAAACACAAATGCCCACATTCAAACACACAACCTGGCGGTGAGGCAGCAGCACAGCACAAAGGCAGGAAAACAAACACAGAAGAAAACAAAAAACAAGCAGGAGCTGATGCAAAACGATCACAATGAGAATACAATTCAGAACTTACTGTTAACTTACTATCTGGGGCCCTTCGTTTGTGCCCAGGGGCCCATTGTCTTATAATCTGTACATGATTAATTCACAGTCAGAACATCTGCATCACGTCACATCTGAGCCGCCTTGTGTTCTCGCTCTCTGATCTGTCACGTCCCCAGTGGGGTTTTTTTCCCCCCTATGTGAGGAGAATGTAATGCAGTGTAACTGTAGTACGTCTCGAAACTACACTGCTGGAATTTCTGGCCCAAGACATCGCAACACAAAGCGGCGAACATTAGTGAATTCTTCTTCAAGCCACAACTGTCGATCAATTGTCCAAATGTCCTTGCATTATAAAATGGGAGAATTAATTTTTTTAAAAAAAAGATAGTTTCTAGTAAATATGCTAAGTTGACTTTTATAAACGTGCGCGTGCTTCTCTGACCTCAGTGGCATTTACTGTATTGTCCTGCAAAGCAAATTCCAGTCAAATGGAACAAATCCAAGCAACTATTAACATGTACTGCAACTGCAAGAGTTTGACATTACGAGACAGAGGAGCAACATCTCCGTCTGTGTACGTCGCAGCTGCAGCAGATGTGCAGTCGAATGATTCTGCGCAGAAATCACACTAAAGGCATCAATTGTTCAATAAGAGCCGTCAACCCTGCCACCCAGCCGCCTGCTGCTCATGTTGCTGCAGTTCCCACCTTTGTTGTGTTTAGTTTTCACTCTCACCCAGTCGTCAGTTTACAGATCAGATGTACAGGAAACACATAATAACATTAGGAGAGATATTGTAATGTTACCATCTCTCGGGTGGGATCGATTTTTCTCACATGGAGGCAATAAAAGGTGTAAAGATACTTCACAGTCTTTCTACTAAAGTATGCAACAATGAGTATTTAAATAAATATCTGAAATACTGCAAGAGCAACCCCCCCCACAAAAGACAAACAAGAGCCTCTTGAAAATCCCATCTGTTCGCTGATGCATTACTGGCCTCTAGTGGTGAACGCTGATGAGTGTAATAAATTGTGTAAACAGCAATAACAGTGAAACAGAAGCAGCATGGCGGTGTTAACTGTAAGTAAATGATGGGACACGTGACGGGGCCGGAGCTGATAAAGTGATTTCTACTCTGACTTCACTCAGGACGCTAACGAGGACAAACACCTCGGCGTATTTCACCACATTTACATCGTATTAGACGTCACGTCGTCTCAACAAGATCAATGTTTCATGCGTGTTGTGAGTTTAAACATAAACACGGGCAAATTGTGTTTAAATGGAAAAATCACAGCTGTTTTCCGCCACTTCAGTCACCTCCGCTGATCTTAAATCATTACCATCCAGTGTCAAACAAACCACGTCCAGCACGCACATTAAGCTCTTCACATGTGATTACATATTACAGTTACTTTATTCAGAGACACACACATATATATATATAAGTATATATATATATATATGTGTGTGTGTGTGTGGAAAATCAGTGTAAACAGTGTAAACAGGGTTTAATAACATTCTTATTTTTTCTCTTTCTTTTGCACCGGAGCATCGTCTCTCACCACTGGGAATATTTCGATTTCTTTGATGATCCGCTTTGCGATGATGTCGCTGTTTGCCGAAAGCATCCTTCGGGACATGAGATCAAACGGTCCCCCTGAATCATCAAACAACACCCCAGTTAAGACGAGTCTCATCTGCTGTCAGTCAGTCCTGCTTTTAGCCACTGAAACTCATTCATGCGTGTTGCGCCAGTCTGATACAATAAAAACATCACAATGAAAAGAAAGCACACACACCGTCCACATCCAGTAATATTCCTCCAGCTTCTTTGACTATGACGGCACCAGCAGCAATGTCCCAGCAGTGGATTCCGATCTCGAAGAAGGCCTCCACCGCCCCAGTCGCCACCAGGCACATGTTGGTGGCAGCTGTCCCTGATCCACGGAGCCTGTCGGGACAGATCAGCTCAGATAAGGATTCACACACTAAAAAATCTTTTGTTTTAAGACAAATTACGGAGACAGATTTACCTTGTGTGATCGATTTTACTGCATTGCTGCTGTCATCAATAACCAATTAGATTCATTAAAACGGGATAATAAAGTTATCCCAGCAATAAAATCATGGACTAAAAGTTTTAACCAAAATTACATTTTCTTTGCTCAATACAGCTGTTCCTGTGCTGAGGAGAGAATATTATTTGATTTATACGACCCTGCACTGGATTAGTATTAAATATTAAACTGTGGTTTCTGCAAAGTAAAATATGTAGCAGTTTTACATTGATTTGCATGGCTAATAACTTCGCCATATGATCAAAGATTTGCGGCATGAGGAGTAAACAACACTCACCCGTGCACGGGGATGCACAGGATCCTCCGCATAGTCGAGAAAATGGAGTTTACTTTTTCTGGGCTCCTGTCGACTCCATGTTCAGAAATGATGATGGATTTCTTGATGTCTGTAACGGCAGCACAGCACAGCTGAGGAGTTTCCTTTTAGACACATACAACCTTTCTGATCTTACGGATTCCATTTGAATGTTTGGCAAAGTGTTTGGGGGGGGGGGGGGAGAGAAACATCCTTGAGAAACATGATTACTCGACAGATCTTTTTTTGAAATCGACTGTGAAGCACCATGTTTTTCAATGTGAAAGTCCTCTCATAAAAACGAGACATTACCTTGTACATCAGACACCTGAATTGGCTCGTCGTTGCAGAAAGCTCCTCTTCCCTTTCTTGCCTTGTACATCTTGTCCTCCAGGCAGCTGTACACCACGCCAAACTCCAACTGAAAACACAGCATTCCTCTGTGTAGGTAAAGTACTAATGTTTATACTATAGAAGTATTGTAGTTTGATTTGACATACCTCCTTGTTGACAGCAAAGGCAATGGACACAGCCACAAATGGGAATCTGGGAATGAGAACGATGTTTTTTTTATTATAGGGGAAAATGTTCAGACAATTACAAAACAAAAGTTCCAGCCCGTATTCCCATGTGTCACTGTGGATTTCATAGTTTACTATGATTTATTTCTAATATCATAATATTAGAAATATATCATTATCTTTCCAGGTCTGAAAACTTGAAGTGTAAAAGTTGTAAATCACTTTTTCCAAACAATGGCCTGAGATAGATGTATTGATCAACCACACTATGGATCAATGGAGATACTGTTGCCATTGCTTGACTAAAAGTCTTTGGTTCAAACTGGACAAATTGTCCTTTAATAACAGTGACGTCTCACCCATGTACAAAGTTCGTGGTGCCATCCACCGGGTCTATGATCCATGTGGGTTTGTCAGACAGGATACATGGTTCCCCCTTTGCCACGGACTCCTCCCCGATGAAACTACGACACAAACGAGACAAAGATTAGTCTGCGCAATGTTTCCAACAATGAAAGCATGTACATTCGCCCCATACGAAGATGTGTGTGTGTGTGGTAATGTCTCACCAGTGTGTGCCCTCTCCAAATTCCCTTTTGAGGGACCCAATGATGATTTTCTCCACCCGTTCATCAGTCTTAGTTACAAGATCAACAGTGCAGCTTTTTGTCATGACTTTTATTTCACGTTCCCCAGCGTTCCTTATTTCCTGAAAGGAAATTGTGTATTGTTAGAGCGTGCTCACTCTGCTTCATCATCATCATCATCATCATCATCATCATCATGGATGGAGGCTCAGACGTACCTCCCCAGCTTCTTTGGCCACCATAACAGCAAAGTCGTATTCCCTCTGCCATTGGTCTGCCATGTTTTCTACTTATTTCAGAGAGCTGGGGGAAAAAAAACATTCAAAATGCAACAATGAAAATATGAAAAGTCATTCACAGGGCAAAAAGTTTGAAAACAAAAGAGAAGAGTTAGAGTTAGAGTTAGTCGTGAAAGGAGATTACGCCCCCCTCCCAGCCCTGACGAACAATACTACAACCCTGCGTGATTTACAAAAGTCTCTTACAAAACAAGTTATGTAACACTGCCCCTGCAGCCGCGCTCACCACGCCTGCATTGCTTTTTAAAATCACAACCACAAGCCAAAGGGGTTTCAGCTTTGAAGTGGCAGACATTAGGAAACCGTGATGTTTCAGAGGGAACAGGGCACAAAAGGAAATTGTTAAGTTGTGTGCAAATTGCACACAGCCTTTAACCGACCTCTTCCTCCAACGCTGCACGGTGTGAGCATCGGCACTGTTGTTTGAGGAACATAAAAACGCAGCAGTTCAGCCATGTGATCTGTGGCTTCAGTAGCTTGGATGGAGCCTGAGAGGTAAAGCTCGGGGCAATAAAAATAAGACTGCCCATATTAGAGATGCTCATTAACCTTAATGCTCTGAGCACCGGGTGCTAATTAAAGGCCACTCAGATTAGTGTGTTAACATTTTTATCGCCTCCTCTGTGAGTTTTTATAACTGGAGCGAGGACGTCAATCACAAATAGATGGGAAACATTCACCAGCCCCCTGCAGGCATCTGCAGGTCAGTGGTTTTCTCTCGTTTATGAAAAATGCACCAAACAATTCTGGTCACCTCCTTATATTTGACTTTCAACGATTAAATCGGCCAAAACCACTTGAGGCAAAACAGTGTAAGTGTGAGGAGGTGGTAGTGAGTATGATAACTACAGGA
Organism: Trinectes maculatus; assembly: GCA_016785345.1. Taxonomy (NCBI): domain Eukaryota; kingdom Metazoa; phylum Chordata; class Actinopteri; order Pleuronectiformes; family Achiridae; genus Trinectes; species Trinectes maculatus. The sequence goes on from JAFBJQ010001136.1 coordinate 119,680, forward strand.
AAGGACTCCACCCTTAAACCCAATGAACATGAACTCCTCTTTGTGACAAACCCGCTCTTCATTAAAAGTTCTAATGGAGATGAGTGAAACTAAAAACTAAAAACGAATGCATCCTCTGTGATGATAAGGACGCACCTATCTTCCCTGCGCACACTCCATGCAGGGCTGGAAATGGAAAGTATTCTTACCTTGTGAAGTCAGGTGGTGCTGTCAAAAGTAGCGTCTTGATGGAAGCACGCCGGCTTTGTAAGTTGCCTCAATGTGAAGATGAAGAAACCAAAAAAAAAAAAAACTGGCACGACAAGAGTGGGAAAAGTACCAGCACCGCCCTCCCGTCTGTCCACATAGCAACCTGAGTAAAAGAAGAAAAAAAAAAAAAACTGGCGAAACACAAGGTTGGCCTGCGATGACATGCATCATGCAACATTAAGCATCATGTGGAGATCTGAGTGAGTGGAAAGTTTTTCGGGTTACCTTTTCTTTCTTCTTCTGCGACGACCCCCTGTGTGGAGGCGCACGTCACCTGCGCATGCAAAAGACGACAAGAGCAGTGATTACACACCTCAATACTGCAGCATTGAAAAGTGTTTCTGAGTTATGAAGTTTATTTGTTAAGTCAAAGCATGCGTTGGAGTTCCTGACTTAGTCTGCACATGGAATGTAGTACAACAAACAAAGTTCCTGCCAGTTTTATATTTCCTGTTGAGCATTTCCCTTATGTTCCCTTGTTGTATTCCATTGCTGGAACATACTTGACAAGGTGGGTTTGCCCATTTCCTCACTCTGCCTCCCAAATGCTAAAGTCATGGCAATATCATTAAAAAACCAAATGATACACACAGATCCAGATTTACCTGAGTCTTACTTTACATCCCTGCATGCAAATCCACATGTAAATCTACAACTGCTGTTGTGCAACAAGTCGTTGTTTTGACAGGTAAAAACATGTACTTGTCATGTCGCACTGTAAGGTCAGGTACCTTCAGTGCAAAAAACTATTCTATAGAAAATATAACAAATGACAATATTATCATGGTGATTTAAAAAAAAACAAAACAAAGTCAGAGTAGCTGATTTGCTTCAGTCTACAACAGAACGATGCAAATGCTGAAACGTACACGAGGGAAACGACATTGACCCAGGTGAACTATAAATGTCTTTTTCTCAATCATCCTGAGGACAGCATTGTCTTTACAGAATCAGAGGTGCATGTTAGATAATGCACATTGGTTTTGTTGTTCTCTGTGTTTTTCCACAGCTGGTTTGGACATGATGTGCGTTCACTGCCACACCTTGCATAACTCTACTGTGTTGTAATACGCTGAGCCGGTCTCTTCTGTATTGTTATTATACTGTAATGACAGGAGCAGCGCCAATTAAACTACACTGAGGCTACTTAGTTACATGATGTTGACCTTTTCGTACAAACTGTTTTATTAATCAGTGGTAAAAAAAAAAAAAACATTTCTATCCGGCTATATTAGTTCCTGGTTTTACAGAAGGATGCATGTGCAGCGAAGATAAAAACAGATCACTACGGCATTGTCATGGAGGTAGGATATGTTGAAAGGGTTGTTCGAGTGAATGGAGGACAGCTGTTGTCACCCTGTTGTCCCGGTTGTGCGCTAAATATAAGATGCTTTCTTAAATGTGAGAAGACAGAGAGAAGTAATGGAACAAGCAAAACAAATACATCAGTACTGCTCTCTCGCCGGCAGGTCGGGTATGAATAATTTATCTGGGATGATGGATGTTTTGGTTCTCTGAAATCACAGCTGTAACTGAGCCTTGTCAGGATGCTGAAGGTCAGCGGTGCAACCTCAGAGATGAGACGGAGCAACAAAAGTCTCCAGATCCATCATGCAAGGTAATTCAGCCATCGAGGAACATGACTGGCAACAAACTTCACGGCAGTCAAGCCGACAGGAAAAGTAAATAAAAAGTAAACATCAGGTTGGCACTAAAAGAAGCAGGAGGAAATGACAAAGACCATGATTACCATGAATCTAAATATGCAACGGTAAATCAGGGGCATTTGCACTAAAGCTTTTCCATCACTTGACCTATGTCTCTACCATAAACAATTAGAGACTCCACAACAATCTCTTTTTTTGAATCATAGGTGGAGTGTGATGTGATGAATTTTCACATCTGCAATGAAAATCATCTAGATTTATCCCCTTGGCATCAGGAATGTCTGTAACAAATGTCAACAAGAGAAAAGTGTCAATGGAGACTATTTTGGATTCACTCTCTGGGGACAAAACTACATTGTAATCCATTCAATATTTCTGATCTTTCAGTGAAACCAAGGCACAGACATGAGAAATGACATTAGACATGTGAAAGATTGACATTGCCATCCCAAACATTATTCCGTTACCAAAGTTTATAGTTTACTGAATATGTAACGAAGGAAAATAGAGCCAAAGGCAGATCACAAAGACATATTGGGGTGTAGAACAACGCAAAAACTATTAATGGAGGCCAAAGAAAAGCTGGTTAGAAATATCTACTAAACCTCACACTCAAATCTCCAGGGGCTAATTTTCGGATGTAGCAGGAAAACACAGCCTTGCCAGTTTTCAAAAGAACAATGCACTAAGGGTCTGGCTCTTTGCGCCATCATTCAGTCTGTAACCGAGTAAAAAGCACAACACAGGACGAAATAAATGATGAAAAGATTTGTCGAGCAGCTGTTGGTATAAAAGGTGGTGTTGACAGAGGAGGACTTTCTGCTGGCTGACTCTGGAAATCAATCCCAAACGCTGGTGATTGCGTCTGAGCCCCCCGCTGCAGACTAACACGGACCATTGATTTCTGTGGAGGGGGCTGCAACAGAGAAGAGCTCGGTTTGCTCAAGTAAAGTGTTTTAAAACCATTTGTTAGTCATCAGCAAACACAAAGTGAAAAACAGAGAGAACGGCCAATGGAGAGTGAAACTCTCCTGGTGGATGGCAGTATCTGCAGCACTGAGTGAAAGGGCAGGGGGAACTGCGGCACAGATCTCACATGGAGAAATGGCCGTAAATGCTTTTATTTCCACTATATCACAGTGGCTTTTTTCTAGTGCTTTATACAGTGTCAGTTCCCCCCCCCATTTATTTGGTTTCCTGTTTGTCGCAGTAGGCACTTTTACTCCGCTGAATCAGAAAAGACTGTTTATCTCTTTCCGGGTCATAGCAAATATGGACATTGTCCTGAAAAACTTGTCTGGAGTTGGCTGACATTAGTCAGGTGTCAGTGGGATGTTCCTCAGCCCTGCATACACACATACGTTTATACTCTTTGTTAAGCAGCTATTTATTATCTTTAGTTTCAGGGCAGAACTAACATGTGCATGCATGCTGACACCTGTCTCTAACCGGGTTTTAATACCATGAATGTATCCAACCACGTCTCACAGAGATAGAGGGCACAAGCAAGGGACATTTTGAAGTGCCTTTTTCTTTATTTGCTGCTTTTTTTGAATTCTTACACAAAAAAAAACACATATTTGATTTTACTGCACACATTTTTAACATCATCAGTGAATCTGAGTCTGATCTTTATAACAAAGCAGTTGTATAGTACAGCTTTTATGATTGTGCAACCTAATTTACATATGTAATGTAAATTTCTATAACTGTAAACACATACAGATAAAATAACCTAAATGGATAAGTAAGATCAACTATGGTCAAAACATAAACAGTTGTACTAAAATTCAAAAGGTGCTGTAGTTACTTATTTTATCTTGGGAATTCCTAACTGGCTGCATAATTCATATGAATAAACACAATATTAATGTAAATATCAATATGAATATTGTCCATAATAACAATACTACTAAAGCTGTGTGATTAAAAACCATAAATACATTATTAAGATTCCTTTACCTGATTTTGTCCTAATCAGACATAGCAGATCAGAATCAAAATATGTGAATGGTGGAGTGCAGGAATGAGATTTTAAGAAAACAACTGAACTGGTCTTCAGAGGTAATTTCATTGATTTGCTTGTTAAGGCTTTGGCAGAGTCCTGACCTGATATGAAACAGCATAGGAGTGTGAGTGTTTACACCTGGTCTGTGTCGTCCCTGCCAACGTCGAACTCGGTGATCTCCTTCACAAGGCGTTCTGCTATCACCCTGCTGCTCGCCACAATCAGCCTCCGAGACATCAGGTCGAAGGGCCCACCTGGTTACAAACAGCAAACAATAAATAAAGTTCAAACGTTATCCAATGGAATATTTGCTTAATTTCTATAATTAAGTTACAGCTTCAGACCGATAGAGTTAATGATTTAGTCAATGTGTGTGAAATGAAAGCACAAAGTCACATATAAAAACAGTTAACGAGTGAGAGACGGAGCAGGCAGAAAGAAAAATATTATTTCAGACATTTAAAATATTTTTATTTTTATATAACCTCAGTGTCCTTTGCACACGTGGATAATTCCACTAGCTTTATTATGTGTGCTACGGCAATTAGAATACGTTTAAAAAGATTATTATTGATTTTGTTATTCATCACAGGTACAACCAAACAATATTAGTCATTAGGTCAGCAGTTCTGCAAGCACTGTGCTAAATATCACGTAAGGTTAATTGAGGAGGCATTCATTCAGAGATGCTTTTTCAGTGTAAAAGCACATTTTTATGGAGGTCACGGTCCTTTTTTCCCATTTTAAAATTCCAATACATAATATAATAACAAAAAGCAATAACCTTCATTTACAGTTTAGTCCAAGAAGGGGGAGCACTGTGGGTCCAGCTCTTTCACTTCACATCATCCCCCTTGGACCTTTGTTCAGAGTAGCTTCCTGAGCATTCTTATTTCAGGCCAGCTGTTATGCCAGTGGCAGCGTTACACAAGATCACCATCACATTTCTCAAATCCTGCTGCTTCCTGTTGTGCATACAAAACCATTTGCTCCTCGCTCTCTCATCTCTGACTTTGTTTCTCACACATTTGAGACCAGAAAGATAAAAATTAACAAAATCGTACACACTTAAATGCACAAAAACAACTGTAGCACATTCTCACAGGTTTATTATATAAAGCCATCAACAGCCTCATCAACCTGTTGCCCTTCGTTATCATTTCATCCATTTTACTCAGCAGGTGATGTTTTAAGGGCTTGTTGACTCACCTGAAATGTCCATGATAACTCCTCCAGCTTCAGTAACAACTGCCGCCCCCCCAGCCATGTCCCAGCAGTGGATGCCCATGTGGTAGTAAGCATCAGCTGAGCCACACGCTACCAAACACATGTTGACAGCTGCACTACCCGCGGAACGGATTCTGTGGATGGAAATGGGATGTCAGCACTGATTAGATGGTCACAGCTTTTATTATGTTTACGTTTACTTCCACTGTCCCATAGTCAAGTAAGACCTGTGGTAAATGACTGACGAAACCCAACTGACTTTTATTGTGAAGCATTCACGGGAAACAAAATTACTTTGCTTCCTTGCTAATATTATGACCAGCAACTACAAATATCACAAAATTAGGACTAAATTGTTAAAGGTTGCAACTCGTTCATGTGTGCATATTTACCCATGTACAGGGATGGAGAGGATGGTCTTGGTGTTGGCCAACATTGTGTTGAACTGCTCAGGATCACTCTTGAAGTTCATTTCTGTCAGTACCAGAGACTGACAAATATCTGGTATGGAAACAAAATATTAACCTTCCACAATTACAACTTGTTTATGGAAATTAGTGTGTACTGTAGAACTACTGCATCTGACGTGGGGTGTTTTTTTCTGTGATTATGCCACCACCTGCTGGGCTCCTTACAAACTGCAACGCAATATAAAGAATGGCGTGATTACCAATATTGACCTTTCTGTTCAGACACTTTGATAGGGACTCCATTGCAAAATGCTCCTTTTCCTTTTCTTGCTGTGTACATTTTGTCCTCAATGCAGCTGTAGACAATACCAAACTCTATCTGAGAACAAAGAAGAGCAGTGATTAATGTGATGTGGAAGGATAATAGAACCGCCATGCAAATAAGGAAAACCACTGTGCGACATGGTTCACAGAGAAAAAATACTACCTCTTTCTTCACAGTGAAGCCTATTGATACCGACACAAATGGGAACCTGCACAAAAGAAATGTGCAATATAAAACATTGGTTTAATGAACGTCCTTTACTTTAAAACGCAGAGGAATCAGTTTCAATCAGCAGTTCAGTTTCGTCTCTATCGTCTAATTATCCCAGACAGAGAAGACAATCTTAGGGAGAACCTAATTAAAAGATAAAAATAGTTAATGCGTGACAAAGGTAAAACCAATTCAGGCCAGTACTGAATTACTCTGTGGTTCATAGTATTTAAGCACATGCAATAGTACCTGTGAACAAAGTTGGTGGTACCATCAATGGGGTCAATTATCCAGGTGGGGTTGTCAGTCAGAATACTAGGTGCGCCTGCTGCTACTGACTCCTCACCTATGAAGCTTCAAAATCACAAAAGAGAACAATATGTAATTTTTATTAATTGTAGAAAAAATAAAATGAATGTTTTATTTCCTCACGCTTCTACCACTTACGTGATTTATTTAAAGAACATCCAACGGTCTAAATTTTGGTGGAGATTGCAGGACACAAGCAGTCGGATTTAACTTTTACTGGCACGTTTTTACATAAACAGGTGGTTGAAGTAATGCATGCATCACCTCTCCATGTCAAATCAAATACCTGTGTGTGGGGTACTTTTCCTTGATGGAGGATATAATAAGCTGTTCTACTTTCTGGTCCGTCTCAGTCACAAGGTCAACTGGTGAACTCTTCTGCATGACTGAGATGTTCTCCTGAAGTGCCTCACGGATTATCTGGCAGACGCACAGCAACAAAACACTCAGCCAGGGGATTGTGGCCATATTCAAAGCTTGCTGTTATATGTTGTGGACAGTGATGGGTCACAGATGTTCACACAGTCCATTTTATTGGAAAGTAATCTCCATTAGAAGAAATACTGTATATGATAATAATGTGACATGCTGTACACAAAGGCATCGTTTTGACTGTTGGCTGTGATGACACTCATCGCTGCTATTCACACATGCTAACTGGGCAGACATAGGAGACAACACAGAATGAAAAATCCCACACATTGCCACTCTGTTCTGAATTGAAAACTGTATTTTGCAACACAGATTCAATTTTAATGAGATTAATAATAATGAATCCGTGTATTTGTTACAGACAAGACACCATACATTCAAAGGCATAATGTATAAATCATGTGACTAGAAGCTTTGCAAGGCCACATGCTATGGTATGTAGTATACATACTACATACATACTCGTATATACAGTATACTAAATATCACAGGATACATACAACATACTGTACATATAAAACAAAAGTGACTGACAGTGAACAGCAAAGTAATGGTAGACAATAATGCATGACAAGCGACTGAATGAATGCAAGTTTCATTACAGCATTTCATACAACATTTACATTCAGACCTAATTCATTTCCTTACCTTCCCAGCAGTTTTAGTGACCTCCAAACAGTGGTCCATACACTCCTGCCAAGGATCACCCATGTTAATGCGGAAATGTTGCACCTGTAAACAAAAGAAAAGGGGGGAAAAGTGTGGATTCACAGAAGGATTAAATTCGCGTTTGAACGTGCGTCCGAAAAAGACGAAAATAAATGCGCTCGAATCGGGTAACATGTCATATAGCAGCGCTAATGGTAGCTGTTAAGCTAAATTAGCAAACATTACTAATTAGCTTTAACAGCGAGTATCAGGAAGACAAGGAAGAAACGGGACCTTGGCTCACGACAACCGCGACGGCAAACGTGCAACATTTAAAGCATCCTTTCCTAAAACGTATTTAATGTTTTAAAGAGCTAAAATTACCAAACATTTAAATAAACTAACGTTGACGTACCTACACACAGCTAGGCTGACTTCCTCCGTTGAGTTAAAAATATACGGGCGGGGTTTAGAGAACTCTCTCTCTCATTGGTTAAGCGCTACCACCGGAAGTGAAGTCAGCACTCTAAAAAATGCACAAACGTCACAGTGAAACAAAAGACAAAACCTGCATTGAAAAAGTGCAAGAATAACTAAATGTACCAGTGTTACAATATTGTACTGATCTGTCTTATATTAATGTTGTGATAGACGCTTCAGCATCCTTTTATACAAAATACAGTTCTAGCACCTTTAAGAAGTATTTATTATTATTAGCAATTTATTTTTATAAATGATTACTATATATTTTGTTTTTTAGCTTCTCACTCAGAATTAACAAAAACCTTAATGCAAATCAGCACCTTACCTTCAATAAACAGACAAATCTCTATCTGGCTTTTTTTTAGTAATATCACAGAATAGTAGTGACATAGAAATGATATCTGTAATGGAATTTTGTTTCTCTATCTTGTCTCCTTCCCCTACACCCCCCACAGGACATGCATGGAAATACAAAGACACCCTAGGGCTAGATGAATGTCTACCTTACTGTCTTTTCTAAAACAATAAGATTGCAAGGGAGAGTCAGGCTTGGGACCAAGAGGCTTTGGACCCCAGAGGTCATCGGTTCAATCCCAGCTTAGGGTGATGCGGCACCATCTTGGACCCGGGCTGCCTGGGAACGTGTATAGGTCGCCGGTCTATACCCCTGATTGGCCAAAAATGCTAACTGTATTCAAAAACATGCTGTGTACTCGTATGTGGAATGAAGAAAGTTAATTTCCCCCATGTGTGGGACTATTAAAGGTGTTTCTTCTTCTTCAAATTAGCTTCCTGTAACAGTGCTTCTTCTTTGAAGACTCTATTTCATTATTCACCAGCAACAGAGACATATCCGCAACATATCACATCAATGATGATAATTATAAGACAGAATATGATTAATAACGATGAATGATAATGATAGTGATGATTAATACAATTGTATCAACAAACTCCAAACAAACAAATGCTACAGAAAAGTAGCATTTGAAAGACCCAGAACACTGGGCAACTCAGTGAAATGAGCCTGAGCAAAAAACACAGCAGTCTTTTATAGGTCTTTACATTGTTAACAAAACAGAGAAGGAACAAGCTGTTAAACTCATATTGAAAGTTGAGGGACAGGAAGCAAAACTGAAGACAACTCCAAATATGATAAGCTCAAGCTGAGAAGCAAGTTGCTGCACTCAACTTGAGCTTGGGGTGTTCTTCTTTTCTTTCTAGCAGTTGAGATAAACAGGAAACAGTCCTTCCTGTCATCACCCCATCACCCCACATGGCTGGTCACCTCAACCCCCAGAGAGAAACCGCCATATGCAAAGTGAAAGTGAAAGCATAAGAGCAGCTTATTTAGCTTAATGAGAAAAGCAAATATGTGTGAAGGATGTTACAGCCATTTTCTTGCGCAATAAAGTGCCACCATACACGCATGCTGGCCGTGCAGTTACCATAAATACAGGTGGGAGCTAGTGCAGACCACATCAGACAGGACTGAGTTTTAATTTGAAGGGGAGACAAATGGAGCGTTGGAAATGGGTCCTGCTTGGGGTAGTCGTGGTGGTGGCCGTGGTGGTGGTGGCCGTGGTGGTGGTGATACTGGGCCCAAAACCAGTCAGACTGACTTTCATGAAGCGGTGCCGGCAGTTTGAAGGGTAAGTCTTTTATTTTTAAAACCTAATGTGCATCATGTAGAAAAATAAGTCAAATGTAATGTCATAACTACTGTAGATACACACTGATCCCTTATCAATTACTATTATTGTTTAAGAAAAATCTTATTTCAAGCAGCTGAGCTGCACCACAGCTGAATGACTTAAAGTTACTTTTATTCAACCACAGGCTTCCCTCAAAAGATAAGAAGACGATATAGGCATCATTATGGAAAAAATATTTCTCCGTTTTTTATTGACATTTGAACAAAGTGGCATGTCCAAAATGATTCATACCTTTTGCAAACTCAGTTTGCAAAGGGTCTACAGTCTATGGGAAAATCCAAAGTTCTATGCCAAATCCAAATTGTCCAAGCTGTTCTCAAGCAACCTAATTACCCTGATTCGTTGGGAACAGTTGTTTTAATCAACTAACGCAGACAGTCCACTGGACATTGAACACTGCTGGCTTCCACAGATGCAGACCAAGGAGAACGCCACTTCTCCAGAGCCCCACATGGCCGCTCACTGCTGAAGATGAAGCAAAAATACCAGTGGAGACATGCAAAAGGCTGGACAGCAATTATAGGAAGCATTTGATTGCTGTAATAGCCAATATAGGCTTTTCTATTGATTATTGAAAATGGTATGAATAACGTTGGACATGCCACTTTTTTGTTCAAATATAAATAAAAGCGTAAAAATATTTTTTTCCACAATGATGCCTCTTGTACATCGTCTTCTTATCTTCTGGGAGACACTTTCCAATCAAGAAAAAAAACATTCTGGTTGAATAAAAGAACAATTAAGTGAAAATTTGCCAGGGGTTTGAATAATTCTGCGCTTGACTGTATATATGTTATATGATCAGGGATAGACGTTACCATCACATATGTACCACTGCACTGAAAAACACATTCTGTCCCATTAATATAAGTAATAGTACGTCGCTCTGTATTTTGCCTGTTTAGACTTGTACTATATTTATAGCACGTGACACGCTGCAGATGACGCACGAGAGTGCTAAGCTGCTGGAAAACGTGAATGAAGCATAATCGATCACACTGTATTTATGTCTAAACTCTCAACAACAGCCAACAATAGCATATTGTTACAAAGTTGCGTTCCCGGGTTAATCATTAAACAGGTGACAAACTGTAACGCATCATTCCATTCACCTTTTCAGATACGACTGTGAAAAGCTCTGGGTCAAATTCGAACAAGCCTATGTGGGAAAGGACCCTTGTAAAGTTCCTGTAGAATCCTATGATCCTCTCCTTGCTGTAGCCCCCATACAACCCAAATGCAACAGGGTAAACATCAAATTAATTTGATCTTACCTGGTCTGAGTGTCTCATGATGTGGTTCATTGCATACTTGTTTTTCCGGGGGGCAGATAATCTTGTGGAGCAAAACCAAAGACATTGTCCATGCTTTCACCAAGAAGAGAGATTGCTTCATTACCCTGGAGGACACTCTGCTGGGATCCATCCTGGACGGTCTGACCTGGTGTGGGAAGGAGGGCAGCAGTGGTAAGAGCTCTCAGACAATGCTCCGTACAGCATAGGAACACGGTGATGAACACAAACATGTGTTGTATTTGAAAGCATAAGAGCAGCCTACACCAGTGGTGTTATTTCTGACACTTGCTGTCATGAAAACACATCCAGTCACATCAATGTACTGTTCAAATGAATTCCTTGTACACACACAGTGCATAGAATTGACTGTATCTGAAACCTGGAGGCATTAGACGAAGACAAACTAAACGAAAAGTTTGGCGACATTATTTCCACAATGTCAAACTTAATTTCTCCCTCACATGATACTATAATGTGTATTTGTGTGTTTGTTTATTTATTGAAAGGAATAAATATTTGAACTTGTGTCGTTGTAGAAACATACAACAGGGGCTGCCCCGGTTGGTCTGACTGTGAGAACAACCCTGTTCGCTCGTTCTGGAACAGAGTCTCGGCCGCTGTGAGTCGTCAAACGGTCGATAATGTAATGTAAATAACATATGTGTGAAATGATTACAGCTCAAAGCCACACCTGTAACTACACCTCACCAACTTTTGAAAAAGTACACATCGTGGCACTGTAGTAAAAGAAAATCATTACATTTTCACTAACTTAGTTTTTTGTTTTACATTACATAAAATGACAAACCGGCTTTAGGGTTCAGTTTGAAGGTTGCTCTAATTTGGTATCAACTCAAATGATATGTGGTATTCAAACGCACACCTCCTGATGAAAACCACTCATTAAATAGACTCTATGGTGGTATGTAACAAAACTGACTGTCTCTCAGTGTGTTTGGAATTTCGTTCTTCTCTGACATCTCATCATGTGCAGTTTGCAGATGCTGCCTGCGGTCATGTTATAGCGATGTTAAGCGGAAACATCACAGTGCCGTTTGATTCATCGAGGTGAGCTGCTCTGCACCACAGGTGTTGACATATCTCAGTGTTTTGACAGAGACAAACTCATGTGCATGTGAGAAAATTCAACACACTTCTACTGCAAAATGAGCCGTATCCTCTTTAATGCCGTTTCATTATTCACCTCGGTGTCATTAACTCCTCTGCTGCTGATCCTTTTCCTCCTCCATTAGCAGGGAGAAGTATCGCGTGCATGGATGAGGTTCCTTTCACTTTCATTTCCTTTTGCAAACAGTGGAGTTTAGCTCCTGCTGCTCCTGCCACCTGCTGGGCGACTATGTCACACACTTCCTGTTTTCGTGCACAGCTCCAGCAGTAACTACTTCCACGGATTTGCTATTTTCCCAATTCATTTCATGCTCTTTCATTCTCATTCTCAGTACTTTTGGGAGCATCGAAGTCCCAAGACTGAGATCCCCCGGGGTGAAAATCCTGACTGTTGTTCTGGTCACACAGAAGAACGCTGTGTAAGAGTTCTATATATATTCTTGTTGATGATGACCTTTAAGGTCATGAGTATGCAAATCTTATATGCAGACAGACTAACACTCGGGAAAATCAACAATAAAATTATGCTTTCTGTGTCACTCTAGGTCAGATTGTAAAAACAGGTCCTTTGACAACTTGCGAAGGGTACTGAATAGCAGGATTCAATATAACTGCAAAGAAGTAGCTAAGTAAGTACAACAACATGCGTGTGTGAGACGAACGTGAAAACAGTGCGTTTCATTTCTTACCGTGTGTTGCCCTGTTTTTGTTCTGCCTTACTGTGTAGATCTCAACTGCTGAAGTGCGCCTCTGATCCAGCGGAACCTTGCAGCCCCTGTTGGTGAACAGGTCAGATTATATTCAAGACACAACAACCAGCTGAGTTCATGTCCAATCATCTCTGTGGAGAAAGTAATGTCCCTAATGTCTGTATTTTGTCAATGGAATTCTTGTCATACCTGTGGGCCAGTGTGACTGAATGTGAAATATGTCATTTTACATAAAAATCACTTTGAGTTTTACAATATGACAAAACATATGTGTTTTAAAGTGAAAATGTGACAGAGAAGCTCTGAAATGAGTCTAAAGGAATTGGTGCTCCTGCCAGTGCTCCTGCTTAAATGCATAAATACATAGCATAGATAGGTGCTAGTATTTTGTTTTGTTTTTTTAAGTAAAAGGAAACAGAATCACAAAAATATCACTGTTCTATCTGTTTTTAATCACTTCTTGTTTTGTATTTTTTTAAACACAAATTATTCAAAACAACTGAATGAGACTCAACTGAAAATCTATTCGTGTAAGATTTATTAGCATTTTAGACTTCTTGTAATACAGTACGTATATCACGACGCAACATTTTTATCCTTCAGAGTATGTTTCTCTGATGAAATGGTTGATAATATTCAGATTTTATTTTAAATAAACTATGAAATTATGATGACTGATCGTGTTTGATAAAAAATGACAAGTGCCATCTCTGAGAAACAAAATGACAGACTATAAAGTTGTGATACATTTTTTTGAAAAGTGATGCCACAGTTTGTAAATTTCCTTATCTTCCCAAACACTCCTGCCAAGGATCACTCGTGTTAATGCGGAAATGTTGCACCTGTAAACAAAAGAAAATGGGGGAAATGTGTGGATTTAAAGAAGGATTCAATTCGCGTTTGAACGAGTGTACGAAAAGGACGAAAAGAAATGAGCTCGAATCAGGGAGCATGTCATACAGCAGCGCTGACGGTAGCTGTTAAGCTAAATTAGCAAACATTACTAATTAGCTTTAACAGCGAGTATCAGGAAAAAACGGAACCTGGGCTCACAACAACCGCGGCGACAAACATATAACATTTAAACGTATTTAATGTTTTAAATTGCTAAAACTACCAAACATTTAACTCATCTTTTTAACTAAGCTAACGTTGACGTACTTACCTGAAGCTCGTCTGCCTTCCCCCTGTTGAATTAAAAATATATGGGCGGGGCTAAGGTAAACTCTCACTCTCATTGGCTAAACGTTACCACCGGAAATGAAGTCAGCTTTCTAATCTACTCCACTGTCTTCATTTACTACAGCGAAAGAAAAAAAAGCGAAACGTCGTTTTTTAACGTGACAAAAATTTGATTAAAAAACGTACAAACGACAAAACCTGCATTGGAAAAGTACAAGAACAAATATTTAATTCAAATAAATGTATTTGGAAAAATGTAGAGTTGTGTTAGTAAAACAACCAAATGTACCAGTGTTACACTATTGTACTGACCTGTTGTATATTAATGTTGTGATAGAATGACTTCATGACGCCGCTTCCTTTTATACAAAATACAGTTGTAGCACCTCCCCGTGGACATCTGTGGCATTACAAGTACACTGAATAAATCGAGCCATTGCTGAAGATTAGTTGAGGATGATACAAGTAGAAAATATTTGATAGAAATACTAGTACAGTAACACAATCAGCAGCATGTTGCATAAGTCTCCAGCCAATGAAGCCATATCCCAGGGAACAGCACACACTTTGTGTGAACAGATTCCTGATGGCACCATAATAAGAGTCATGTGGATGTGTTTTCTGAAAAGAGAGGCTGGAAAAAAAAAACATCTCTGAGTCAAGTATAAACTCCGAGAGGAGGGAACACAACACATCACATCACAACAGTGGTCAAGACATTCACAGTGCAGCCATGGAGCCATGTCTAGCAGTCTAACTTTCTGCAAAGGGAATAGTGAGTATGGCGTGGATGTGTGTACGCATTCATTCACATGACATATAATTACTGCATGTGTGGATTCCGCTGAAATGTGAAACAACATGCATGATCCGTGTATCTCGTTGAAAGCGTTTGTTCAAATTCCCTGCCGGGTTTGGAAGAACGCCAGATAATTAAATGACAGAGGCAAACATACACCGTGTGAACTCCCAGGAATTTACCTGCTGGCCTGGAGTCAAATGCAAAACTGCACATCTTTTCATGATGGTGATTTACAGGGAGGCCGACTGAAGCATGCACAGACAGGCATCCTCATTAAGGAGCAGTGAAGTGGAGCGGACTCTGACCATCCTGACGTCCTCCAGAACAATTCAGACTTTTGTGAAGATCAACCTGTTAATATGTAAGAACATTCCTTTCTTTTCCTTTATCATTTTTTTTTTGTTCCTTTTGATGAACCCAGCCAAAATCCAGACAACAATGTCGCCTGTTCTCCTGTCGTTGTGTTCATTCCAAAGGGTCGATTGTGCTTCTGCTCTGTGATGGTCAACTGAGAGCGCAGCTGGGGACAACACCCAACATCAAACACATCGCGGTTGGACGCTGCTACAATTACATCACCCTCATCAACCCCAGCTCAGAGTAATGCAATGTGCAATGATATGTTCCTCACAACTTATTTTATTGATTCACTTGTTATTTTTCTGAATAAATATCTAATTAACCAGTTGGGGTCTAAAATGTCTGAAAATGGTAAAATAAATTATATTGTGTAAAATATGTTTTTATTTTATTTAAATGAGAAAAGTCTTATTGTATACAGTGTAGTCTATAAATCAGGATCTGTACGTGCAGGTATGACTGCGAGGAGATCTGGAGACACTTTGAGGAGGCCGTGGTGCGTCAGTCTTCTTGTAATGTGACAGTGGAGGACTACCATCAGATGTTTTACGCAGTCCCACAAACCTGGCCATGTGATCGGGTCAGTGGGAATGATTTTCCCATCTCAGACTTGTTCATTATTTCTCATTCATTCCTCAGTACAGTTTTATTTTCCCTCCTTCTGCGCAGTTCCTCTTCTGGAGTAAAACCAGGGCTCTGATGCACAGTTACGCAGCAGCTGTCCGCCACTTCTGGACACTGGAGGACACACTGGTCGGCTTCATGTTCAACGACCTCGTCTGGTGTGGACAAGAGGAACTTCCGGGTAAATCCCGTTTCCTTTCTGAGACAAAAGCAACTACAATTAGAATCAAAACTAGTTTAAGTTCAGATGATCTTCTTTTCCATTCAGTTCATTGTCTTCATATTTAAGGAAATACGAAGTCATCGCCGACACTGAGGCAGCGGATCACACTTCACTGACATTAAAACCAGTTTCTTTTCAAAATGGTCTCAGGTCAAAATGCGCCTGTGAGCGTTTCCTCATGTGCACAAGTTTCCGTGTTTGAAACCTGTGGAACGAGCTCAGATAAGAAACCATCAGATAAAAATCCCTCTGAATATGAAAACTGATACTTGTGAATGCGACTCGCAGGTTTTGATTTCGGCTCTTGTCCGGCGTGGTCGGCGTGCAGGAACCATCCGGTGTACTCCCTGTGGAGGCAGGCCTCTCAGAGTGTGAGTGTGGCGTCCAAACACACTGTCTCATACGTCCATGTTCATGCTGTTCGTCACTCATGTGCAACATACTGCTCCAGGAACAACACTGGGAGACTGCTCCCGCGTGACTCTCCTCATTCCTTCATTCATTTGTCAGTTTGCAGAAATGGCGTGTGGCAACATCACCGTGTTACTGAATGGCTCCATTGTCGACGCCTTCGACAGGAAGAGGTAAAGGGAAGGCAGTCAGTGAAGCAAGCATGTTGTTGCTCATTAAACAATTAGCATTATAATCATCATAATATTTTATCCACAGCATGTTTGGAAGTGTTGAACTGGACAGTCTGAATCCACACAGGGTGGATTATGTGAACATTAAGGTGGTGGCCAATCTGGAGGGACCTGAGAAGTGAGGATCTAAACACAACGCCCTTTATAAATAGTTTCCAAGATAAAACAAGTAACGGTCTAGTAGTTACTTAATAGTTTAATACTTACTAATACTGAGACACTTGGCTCTTGCGTTCATCACGAGGATCCTCTGATGGTTCATTTCTGGAAAAACACGTTGACAAATTTATTACCGTCCCATTAAGCCCTAACGTTTTAAATTACAACTGTAAACTTTAAGCGTTGTCATAGGTCTAAGAAGTATTTATTCTTATTATCAATTTATTTTTATAGATGATTACCAACGTTTATAATAGCACTATTTTGTCAACAACCACATAAAGCAATAAAGTTGAACTGAATTGACTCATAAAATAGAAAAGATATTTTATCACAGCCAGGCAGAACAAACATTATTGCCATTAGCTACAGGTTATTAACCTGTTATCAGAGTTGAAATGATCCACAGTCATGGTCCATTGTCCTTGTTTTTCTCCTCTGCAGAGAATCCTGCAGTCAAGGATCAATCTTAGACCTGATCCAGATCCTGCAGTCCAGAGGTTTCCGCTGGACTTGCACAGACAATGACCCGTAAGTGACGTCCAACAAATCTTTCAAACCTTTATATCTCATTCAAGGATGAGAAAAAAAAAATACTGTTTGTACTTGGATATAAATATGTATTCTGGTGTGAAAACAGTCGTTTTTGTCCACAGGGCTCTGATGATCCTTCAGTGTGTCCAGGAGCCCAAACACTCCACCTGTCAAACATATTCAAACAGCCCGAGGCTCGAGGCCAACTGACTCACACATATATTGAACCTGTGTTATTTCTCATTGTTGTTATTATATATTTTGTTATTGTCTGTTTCAATAAACAGACAAATCTCTATCTGTTTTCTTTATTAATATCATAACACAGCAGTGACATGGAAATGATATCACATGAACGATGATGTTTATAAGACAGAATATGATTAATGAGTGAACCCTTGATTAGATATACATTTCTAAGATGCTTTTTTTTTTTTTTTTACAGTTTCTAGCTTTCACTTTCTGTGTAATAGCAGATAACTCAGTCAGTGGGACCAAAGGTCACCTCTCTTCAGTTTACGTTGTACTTCTCAACATGTTCACTCATGACGCCTTTGTGTGACCTTTGCATGACTGCCTGTGTGTATCTTTAAATAGCTGCTTTGTATTTAATTACACAAAGTTCAGCCAGCTGCTGTAAGGGCTCACTGCTTTGTGCGTGTTGTGTGACACAAAAACGAGTGAAGGCATCAGAGGAGAAAAGTAATGGTTGTGTTATGACATGATACTCTGATTATTCTCATATATAATAACATAACATACAAGAATACTACTGATCACATGTTATTCATCATGACCCGAGGCTGTGCGGAAGGTGCCGGCGCGCGCACGCACGGTTACCATAAATACAGGTGGGGGCGCGCGCGGCGCGCACCGCGCCGCGCGTCGGACAGCAGTAAGTTTGAATCAGCAGGGGAGAGACATGGAGAGCGGATCGTCCGGTACGCGGAGCAAGCGCCGGAGACGATGCGTCCTGGTCGGCGTGCTGGTGCTCGTGCTGCTGGTGGTGGTGGCGGTGGCGGTGGCGCTGGCGCTGACACTGCGCCCGAAAGCGGACGAGCTCAGGCAGACTTTCATGCAGAGGTGCGAGGTGTTTGAAGGGTAAGTCTCCATCTATCTATCTATCTAATGGTTAAACAGTTGACAAACTGTAACTCAGCCTTCACCATGCCTCTTTACTTTTTTTTTTTCACTTTTCAGATACGACTGTGAAAAGCTCTGGGTCACATTTGAACGAGTGTATGTGGGAAAGGACCCTTGTCAAGTTCCTGTAGAAGCCTATGACCCTCTCTTTGCTGCAGCCGCCTTAGAACCCACGTGCAACAGGGTAAACATCAGATCTTATCTCACCTGGACTGAGTGTCTCATGATGTGGGTCATTGTGTGCAGTCAACTTGTTTTTCCTTGGGGGGGGCGGGGGGATTGACAGATGATGTTCTGGAGCAAAACCAAGGACGTGGTCCATGATTTCACCGAGAAGAGAGATTGCTTCGTCACCCTGGAGGACACTCTGCTGGGATCCGTCCTGGACGGTCTGACCTGGTGTGGGAAGGAGGGCAGCAGTGGTAAGAGCTCTCAGACAATGCTCCATGCAGCATAGGAACACGGTGATGAACACAAACATGTGTTGTATTTGCCAGAGGTGTTATTTGTGACACCTGTTGTCAGTAAAACACATCCAGCCACGCCAAGCTTGTTATTTTCTTTAAAGATGGCTCCTTACAGGAAGCTATGATGTCACGCTCTTATGTTTGTACTTGGAATAATATGGCAACATGTAACGTAAAGAAACTGGGTTGTTTAAGGGCCTGAGGCTGGAGGAGTGAAAAGCCTTGTCTTTCCTTTTTCCTTAAGGCTATTTAGATTCTTAACGGCATGTGGTGTTCAACTGTATTCCTGTACGCACACAGTGCATAGTATCAACCTGAAGGCGTTCGACTAAATGTGTAGGTTTGTGTGTTTGTTTATGAATTGAAAGGAATAAAGATTTGAAGCTGTGTCGTTGTAGAAACGTTGACCAGCGGCTGCCCCGGTTGGTCCGACTGCGTGAACAACCCTGTTCGCTCGTTCTGGATCAGAGCCTCGGCCGATGTGAGTGGTCAAACAGTCGATTATGTAAAGTGACTATCATACTGTATGTGGACCATGAGGTGCAGGTGATCCTCCTGTGTATATATGCAGAGGAGAGCAGAAAAGGTCACTCTGCCTGGTTCTTCATCAATGAGGCTTTGTGTGCGTCTCCATGGAGCCACATTGCTCAGCTCTCTCCTGAGCGAACAGTGGCAACCCACACATTCACTGGATCCTCACAGACTCACATTAGCACTGAGGCCAGTCACAAAAGTATTGTTGTTGTTTTTTTTAATAGATTCCTAATTCGAGTTGTAAGAGAAGAACAGAAAAAAAAAATACTTTTTTCTTTTTTTCTTATGTTGCTGACACACATGTTTGTTGACATATTGGGAAGAAATCATTCAATGGCCTGTATGAACAGGAGAAATGATTACAGTGAGAAGCCAGACCTGTAACCACACCTCACCAACTTTTTAAAAAAGTTCACATCTTGGCAGTGCAGTAACACAAAGTCATTACAATTCCATTGATTTGTTTGACATTCTCATAAAATGTCAAACTGGTTTTAAGGTTCCGTTTGAAGGTTGCTCTAATTTGGTATCAAACAATTATATGTGGTGTTCACACGCACACCTCCTGATGAAAACCACTGGTTAAATAGTTAAATAGTGTAACAAAACAGACTGTCTCTCAGTGTGTTTGGAATTTTTGTTCTTCTCTGACATCTCATCATGTGCAGTTTGCAGATGTTGCCTGCGGTCATGTTACAGCGATGTTAAGCGGCTCCATCGCGGCGCCGTTCAGCACATCGAGGTGAGCTGCTCTGCGCCACAGGTGTTGACATATCTCAGTGTTTTGACAGAGACAAACTCACCTGTGTTGTGTGCACGTGTTGTCTGTTTTCTTTTTTTTTCTGTTCCTGCAAATAATAACAGCACAAAAAGCCCAGATCAGCACTTCAGTATAAAACATACAACAGGACGACCTGTAATATACTGAATATTAGGTATTTAAATACCATCAAAGTTATTATCACATACAGAGAAACTTCAACGCATTTCTACTTCTATGCAAAATGAGCCGTATCCTCTTTAATGCCGTTTCATTATTCGCCTCGGTGTCATTAACTCCTCTGCTGCTGATCCCGTTCCTCCTCCACTAGCAGGGAGAAGTATTCCAGGCATGATGGATGACATTCCTTTCACTTTCTTTTCCGTTTGGAAACAGTGGAGTTTAGCTCTTGCTGCTCCTGCCACCTGCTGGACGACTACCTCACACACTTCCTGTTCTTGTGCACAGCTGCAGCAGTAACAACGACTCGCACCGATTTGCTGTTTTCCCAATTCACTTCATGCTCTTCTCGTTTCATTCTCAGTATTTTTGGGAGCGTCGAGGTCCCGAGGTTTAACTCCACCAGGGTGAAAAGCCTGACTGTTGTTCTGGTCACACAGGAGGCCGCTTTGTAAGATTTACATACATACATATATATATATGTGACCATATATATACATTCTTGTTGATGAAGACTTTTAATGTCATGAGTATGTGAGTATATTATATAGGGACGGACTCGCTTTCTTTCTGTGTCACTCTAGGTCAAATTGTACAAACCCGTCCTTTAACGACTTACACAAGGTACTGGATGACGGGATTCAATATCACTGCAAAGAAGTGGCTGAGTAAGTACAACAACATGCGTGCGTGAGACGTACATGACAACATGTGCGATTCATTTCTTACCGTGTGTTGACCTGTTGTTGTTGTTCTGCCTCACTGTGTAGATCTCAGCTGCAGCAGTGCACCTCTGATCCAGCCGAACCTTGTGGCCCCTGTTGGTGAACAGGTCAGATTATATTCAAACACAACAACCAGCTGAGTTCATGTTCAATCATCTCTGTGGAGAAGGAAATGTGCCTTATGTCTGTATTTTGTAAATGGAATTCTTGTCATACCTGTGGGCCTGTGTGACTGAATGGGAAATATGTCACATGATACATAAAAATAATTTTGATAGATTTTTACAATATGACAAAACATATTTGAAGTGAAAATGTGTTATGTACTGTACGATTAAGTGTTCCTGCCTAAATACATAGTATTTCGTATTTTTAAGAATAGGAAACAGTGAAATAAAAATATCACTGTTTTATCTGTTTTATCATTTTTTGTCTAGTATTTAGACAAATTATTAGAAATAACTGAATGAGACTCACCTGAAAATATTAAACTGCCATTTTATGTCGATCACGTCACTACACGCAGTCTTTTTGTTTTAGTTTTAAAAAAGGGATTTGGTTCTGATACAGGGTTTTTCCATCTCATTTCTTTGTATTTTTCTATTAGTACTTTAGACTTCTTGTATGATTGATAATATTCAGATATATTTTGAATAAACTATGAAATTATGATGACAAGTCAAATGACAGATTCTAAAGGTGTGATTTTTTTTCAAGTGACGTGACAGTTTGTAAATAAAAACGGGCAACATGAAGTCAAACGAGCTTAAGCGACCCCTGGTGGCTGGGTGCTGTATAGGTCATTAAGTCCACCTTTATGTTAGAGGAAGAGTGATAATTGAAACTACAATTTTTTCAAATGCTATTTTTGTGACTTTTGGTCATTCTTGTCACACTGATGGATGTTAAAGTTTTTTAATGCTACAAAAACAAAAAAAACTGTCAAGTGGGAGTAGGTGGAGTGGTGGCATCCATGTTTATTTACAGTGGATGTAAAGGACAAATATTGACTTAGGACTGTTAGCATAGAAAGCATTATTCTACGCCTTTAGCATTTACTAGTTTGACAAAAGACATATATTTATTAAATAAATTAATTAGTAAATTAATTAAATGTAACGCACATTTGTCTTCTTTTAAACCGGGCAAAGAAAAAAACCTTCAGTTATTCATGGGAAATTAAATGTTCCTCTGAGCAAACACTGACCATGTTGGTTGTATTTCTGCCAAACACATCTGTTTCTTCTTTTGTTTCTCATAAAACTCAAAACTGCTGCATAAGGACGGATCACAGTGTGTGTGTGTGTGTGTGTGTGTGTGTGTATATGTGTGTGTGTGTGACTCTGAAAAACCACTAAACCACTAAACAGAACAGAAAGTGATCTTGATCAAACCTGCTTTTGGTTTTACATCTGTGGGTGTAGGCCACAAAGTGCCTTATCAGTGGTGTGAGTGTGAAGCCAGGGCGTGTGTGGCGACACGGGCAGGAACTTAGAGAGCAGAGTTTCACGTGGGGATCAGAGATGGTTTGTTGTGGCAGGAAAAAAGAGGCTCATCGAGTGCAGCGAAACCTCCTTTTTCCTTTCTAGAGACTGGCTGTGTCACATGTACCGTAAACAGGCCGCGTCGGTGCTGGGAAGGGACGCCCGGGATTCTCTCGGCACAGGTGTGACATGAAGGAGGCCCCCTTCTGTAAAAACCACAACATGGGGTACTGTTAGAAACACTGCAATGTCGGTAAACACAGTCACAGGCTGAGTCAGCGCCTCTCACGCTGCGGCACAAACCACTACCTTCATTTAGTGCTGTTGTGACAGGAACAAACTCTCTCAAGGAAACACGAAAACAGCGGCAACAACTCAACTGCTGATGGACCCCCCCCCCCCCCCCCCCNNTGGGCCCCCCCCCCCCCAGCCCCCTTTAATGACAAGTTCCATTTGTCAATAGTTTTCCAATCAGGAATGTTTCAAACGAAACAGTAACTGTGGAAAGTATCAAAATCTCTTATTTCAACCGTATCAGGTACATACATACATATACATATATGTATATACATATGTGTGTGTGTGTGTGTACATATATATATATATATATATATATATATATATATATATGTATGTATGTATGTTTGTTTGTTTGTTTGTTTATTTGATCACTTGGGTACGGATGTATGTGTATATATACACATACATATATATATATGTATAAAATAATAAAATATAATAATAAAATAATAAAAATATATATAAGCCAAGTAATTGTGTTGAACGTAATAATAAAGTTTAAAATAAGGCTCATGCTGCGGTGCAGTTTGAGCTGTGCAGGTGGTTTGGTGTTGACCCTGCTGTTCTGACTCAAAGGGGAATCCTGTGTCAACATGTAAAGATTCAGTTTCTCATTTACGTGTCGTAAATCGTCCAGAAACAGTGTGTCGAATCAAATCACCAGAGATCAGGCCTGTGACTCGGTCACTAGAGCACTGTAAATGTATATATATATATATATACACACACACAGTATATATATATTTCTAAGGGTTTATCCAGCCATGGGTTTTCCATAACCAACACCCAGACTGCTACCAGAGCCATTAAGTTTACACTTGGGAATAAAGTTGGAGCAGATGTGAAGAAACCACTACGATGGAGATGAGCCAAGTATATGTATAACGTTTTTTTCCCCCCCTTGAATCAGCAAATGGACATAAATAAGACGGGGACATAAATAAGACGGGGACACAAGGCGACGTGCAACAACCAAAAGCATCACCAGCCTGAAAAAGGAAAAAAAAAAAAAAAAACACCATAGCAAACAACTTGTCACTGTGTGTTTGTGTTTCCTCCAGAAGTTGCCACATCAAGATACAACAAAAAAAAAATCACACACCTAAACATATGACAGATAATAATATAGGTGAGGATGACCCTGCAATAAAGAGAGAGAGAAGAGAAAGAAGGCGGGGCCAGCAGCTGAGAGGTGTATATGGGTCAGACAGATATAGAAGAAGTGGTCAGAGGTGGAGTGTCGGTTACTGGAGGAGGATCCACTGCGTAGTTCCCCTTCTCCTTCTTCCCTGAACCAGCTCTGACTCAACAACTTTGAAAACAGAAGATTGTGTAAGAAATGTTCAGTCTGCGAGATGTGTGATTTTCCCACAGCCACTACGCGCTTCATTGATTGAAGAAAAAAAAGAAAAAAAGAAAAAGGTTTGTTCCGGATTGAGCAGACGAATGCAGGAAGTAAAAAAAAAAAAAAGATGCAGAGTGAGCGCTCAGTGTGTCAAACCACACCAGGACGCGCACTGTAAAAAAAAAAAGTAGAAAAAAATAACACAAATTAAGAGCTTGTTTAGTCTCAGTGTAAAATCCATCTGATCCTGCAGATATCTCCTGTTGCTAATATAATCTCACGCTAACATGAAAACATCAAGTTTTATATATATTTGTATATATATGTATAAAATGTTATTATGTTATTTACATAGTTCCACTGCCTATATTTGAATGAGTAATATCATTCATCATATCATCATCATATATATCATTCATCATATCAATCATAATTTAATTTTTATTGTTAAATTTTATGTTTCTTTTTTTTTTAAGGGAGATTTACTTTATTTTTACTTTATTTTTAAGACATTGCACGTTAACTAAGATTTCATATTTATTTATTTATTGGGGATATTTATCAGTGTAGTTTCCATTTATAACGGTTAGATTAAAAAATGAAGGAAATTTCCAAAAATTTCAAATCAATCTGGATTTTTGCAGTGTAAAGGCAGTTTCTTTTTTTCTCTTAGTCATGATTCATACCATAAACACATCGTTTATTACCGCTCGTGGTGGTTGATCAACGCGTTGTACTTTCCTTGAGTTGGACATGCCCCTGCATGTGAGGGAACCCCAGCAGCTGATTGGACGGCGCTGGGTTTTACCACGTCACACAGGGATCCTCATGATGACATTATAACAGGCTCCTTCCAGCCTCAGCTTCACAGAGGGACCTGCTCAGCTCACACCTCCACTCAGGTGAGTCACATTTCATTTCAGGTTCACCTGTGCACCATGCGCCTCCTCTGTCCTCCTGTTCAACTGTTTAATTTAAATTGTTTTATTTTTACCTGAAATATATTTTTCAGAAAAAAACTCTATACATCTGCTCAAATAACCCAAACAGACTGTTATATATTATATTATATTATAATAATATTATGACACGCATAAAAGATATAAATATACTTGGTTTCATACTCGTGTTTATCGTCGTTTATACTTTGAACTGACGCGTGTGAGGATACGTGAGATCGACACGTGCAGCCTGAGATAAGCGCCTTCACATCCTGTGTGGGTCCGAGTCAGCTGTCGCTCTCTGGCACAGCATCTGCAAATGGGATCAGATGGTGGCAGAGCAAATATTCAGTACTACACTAGGACTAAATCTGCATTCATTATTCAGGTTTAGTATTGTTAAACGTACTTGGACGGATAAAGAAATAGAAAACTGTATCATATTCAGGTAACCTGCTGTAATTGATCATTTTCAGTAAGATGGTGTTTTTGCTTTCATTTAGATAATAGTTTCTAATATACAATATAGTTACAGTTCACCGTGAACACAACACCGCATGACGCCAGGTGTTACAATCCGTGCCGTTGTGTTGTCAGTGACGACGCCTGTGGGTGGGACGCCTCCATCGAGCTTCGCCCTGACAGATCTCTGGAAAACACGCAGGTAAAAACGATTGAACACATGCAACACTGGAAGACACGTCACCCTCTGATTCCCTTAGTTACTGGAAACTGTCCCAAGCAAAACTTCCAAAAGCGCGTAAAAGGAAGTTGTATTTCATCATCGCCCAGATTGTTATAGATTCATACTCAAACGGTTTCTCCTGTTCCCCTCAGTCTGAAGCGTCTGCAGCTGAAGGCGGCGGCAGACTCAGAGCACAGATACTGATCTTGGAGGAGCAGAGGCGAGAGGTGAGCACACGTCAGAGCTGAGGCCTACACTCATCCCATGACACGTGGATGTGACATAACAAGACTGTGTGTTCTCTCTGTCTCACTCAGCTCATTTCCATTAATGACAAGTGGGCAAAAGAGTACCGCACCATGGCGCTGTACTACAAAGAGAAGGTAAAGCAGGGACCAGATTCACAGACCTGCTCTTTATGATTCTTTTGTTATGGTTTTTTAAAGAGTCACGTTTCCTCTTCTATCCAGGTCCGGGATTTGAAGACATCGACGCCAGCAAACAGAAGTCGGTTTGAAGAAGGGATGAGGGATGAAGGAGAGAAGGTCATCACCTGCTGTAAGAAACTAAAACTGAAGATGTTAAAAGACGAAGACTGCAAATGGGTAAACGCAACAAACGCATTCGCAAACGAAACCATTCGATTCAAACTGTGAAACATGGACGATCACAGTGGAATTCATGTCTTCCTGCAGGATGGAGACGGAGACGTCAGCTCAGAGTTACTCACGGCGCAGCGGGAGGCGCGAGAGCTGCGCGCGCAGAACAGCACTCTGACCAGGAGAGGGCAACATCAGGACGAGGAGATCAGACGCCTGAACAAGGTGAGGCGTTGAACTCGCAGGTGATGATGCCCGAGTGTTGTCAGCGTTCGCGTCCTTCACTGACAGCGGCGTTGTGTTTGTTTAGGCCCTGGAGGAGGCTCTGCTCACCGCCCCACCTCCTGAGGTGACCACTGACACGCCACAGGATGTGTGGAAACATCAGGTGAGCTTCTCCATACGTGTTTCTTTTAAAGGAATAGTTCCACATTAGAGAACGGTACCAAACAAAACATTGATTAAAGAGGGTATTTTCCAACATCCTGTTTCCTCCTTGTCCATGTCTTAGGCCGAGGTCTACAGGGAAGACTTCCTGACAGAGCGGAAGGACCGAGAGAAGCTGAAGGAGAAATATGTGGAGCTGGAGAATCGCTTCAGGAAGGTTCGCAGTGAGCTGCGCGTCCTTAAATCTCAGGTACGACAAACTGCCACGAGTCTGTGTGCGTCGTTCTGCAGCTCGTAACAAAAGCACAGAGACACGAATGTCGTTTCTCCGTTTTCACAGGCGACTTGGACTCAGCCACGGCCGCGTGCGCTCGAATGTGTCTGCACGCATGGCGTCAATCATCTCAACCACCCAAGTTAACCCAACGAAAGGCCACAGGCCAGTAAACAACACACTGAGACTCAGCCGCTGTAGCGGCGTCTCGTCTCAGGGGTAACGATGCATCAGAGCGCCAGCGTTCGCAGACTGGTCAACCTGCAGGACGCGGGGCCTGGTCCACGTCCTTGACCTTCTTGACTAACATGAAATGGTCTCCTACACAACCCCTGTGGACGTCATGGGTCATTGCACAACCCAAACACTATTGACATGGATAAAGGTACCACACACCTCAGATGTAGGCAACAAATGAAAGCCTGATCTAACCTTACATTCACCTCAGTGGTGCCTCTGTTGGCCATCCTGTATATAGGTACATTTATTTGACTGTATATTTATACACGATGTGAGGGATTTATTCACACCTCATATTTATCCTACTAAATAAATACATCAATGAATGAATAAATAGTCGGGTGTGTTGAGTTTTTTTCATGCTCAGTAACTTACATGTTTGTCCCGTCAGACTCACATTTGCATTCAGATGCATCAGGGGAACTGAAAAAAAGAATCGGAAATTGATTATGATTATGATTATCAGCACATATAAGTTACCTGTGGCCCTCTAGTGACCTCTACTGGTGACCAGCATTCTTTGCATACAAACACTAAACATTCCAGTGAGAACAAGTAAATACTCACACTCAGAGGATTTTGTGTGCGTGTTTCACTCCTCCCTTCAGCTGATTGTGCAAAGCCACACAGACATTTGTGTTGTGATTGGGGTCACGTGCTTTCCTGTTTTAAGCACAACAACCAGGAACGAAGGAGGAAGGAGGTCACAGGTTTACAGAGCAGCAGGAAGTGTAACGATAACTCACAACAATGACGATGACTCGTGGACTTTCCTGCATGTCTCACAACCAGAGTGAAGAGTCTACACGTGACGCAGACAGACAGGTGCGTCCAACGTCACGTCAGGTAAACAAGGAAGCTGATCTGAGCCAATAGCAGGAAAGCAGGAAGCAGCATGAGAGTAGTTTAAGGGGAACACAACCTTTCACAGTGGCATTGATGGACACGCTCAGTAATCTTGCCTGCGCTGACTTAAATCCTTTAAGACGTTAATGACCGGTTGAGGAAAACGCTCACAGCTGCGGAGACTTTCAGAAGAACTTTATTGGCACAGTCGTAGCAGACAGTGTGTTCTTGTTTATTTCCGACGACGCTCCCGATAGCAGTTTGTTTATGCTCGGCACTGGCTAACGGCGACTTGGCTAAGACCACAGAAATACAGATTGGCAATCAGAAATATGACGATTGTCAGCACAACTGCATAAAGTGCATATGCACACAACACAAAAGAGAGTGAGACTGTGTATATAGTAAATCTCCTGGATCTGCTGTGTCGCTACATTCTCAGTGGTTCAGTCTGAAAATACTTGCTGTCTATAAATAGATGGAGTAATGTATGATTATGATGACGACGACGACGACTCGGGGCCTTAGTGTCATGATGGACTTTAAAATAAAATATATTACAATGCTTCTAAACTGGACCCAGTGCTCGGAGCGTGTTGTGACACTGCAAACCGTGATGGGCAAAAAGGGTAAAACACTGAAATACTGCACTTCTCTGCCTTTTTACAGATAAATATGTTAAATACATTCTGCTGAAGTATTTGTGAAGAACAGCATGAACAGCCGACAAGCGAATTTAAGACAACCGGTATCGCGGCCCACTGTTAACCACTCGTGACCTGGCCCGTGTCAGTAGAACGCGGGGTTCGTGTGCTCGATGACGCAGCGGCGGCAGTGGCGCCTGACGAAGCGCAGAGCCTCCGGCGACACCTCGCAGTCCTGGACGTTGAGGAGCTGCAGCTCGCAGCAGTTGGCTGCCAGAGCTTTGAGTCCTCTGCCCGAGACGCTCTCGCAGGCTCTGAGACTCACTCGCCGCAGGCCCTGGCAGTACATCGCCAGCTGCTCCAGCCCACTGTCTGACACCAGCGGGCATTTGCCCACATCTAGAGACTTGAGTTTTGGGCAGCTCCTGGCCAGGTGGCCCAGGCCGTGATCCGTCAGCCCCTCACAACCCCTTGCGTTCAAGTAGCGCAGCCTGGGGCAGTATCGAGCCACGTAGCGTATGCCCACGTCTGTGATGCGCGTGCAGTGGGCCACGCTCAGGTAGCGCAGGCAGCCCTCCAGTCGGGCGACTTCACGCAGGCCGAAGTCCCCAACCAGGCGGCAGTCACTGAGACTAAGCTCCTTTATCGAGGGGCAGTGGAGGGCCAGGTGGCGCAATGCTTCATCTGTCAGTCTGGTGCAGCGCCGCAAATACAGGTGTGTCAGACGCGGGCAGTGGGAGGCGATAGTTCGCAAGCCCTCGTCCTCCAGGGAGAAGCAGTCGGTCATGTCCAGGTAGTGGATGGAAATCTGCTGACCGTGCAGAGGGGACAGCTGCAGGGAGGCCTCCTGGGTGAGACTGATGCACGTCACCTTGGAGCAGCCTGGGGGAGCAGGAAGGAGATGGCAGCTGAGAACGGCTTAAGAGAATTTAAATACGTTTAATTATTAATTGAATCATGTATTTTCAACAGTAACATGTTAAAAAGGATAAGTTGAGTAGCCACCAGAGAGCGCCATAGTAAAACCTGCTGTATTTGGCCACACGCCTGAAACTGAAAGTATGAAAGTGTTTTGAGACTGTGGTGAGTCTTCAGGGTAAAAATCGAGGGCTGGTTGTCCTTAATAATCCAAAAAATAAACTTGTTTGTTTTATTTTTGGCCGTAAAAACTAAAACCACAGCTTTTTTAAAAGGCTATTTGCTGCAACAAAGGCCTAACTTCATGATGCTAATGCTGCAGGCGCCGAGCCCCGTCCAAGTCAACGTTATTTGTGTCACTTGCTTAATGAAAGCAGCAGACCAGCCCTTTACTCGTGTTGAGGTAAGTTCTGCTTTCAGCTACAGAGAGACTTTCTTCTCCCTCCTGGGAGCTGGAGGTTGGCAGAGCTTCTCCTGCTGCTCTGATGATTTTACCAGCTTTAGAAGAAATGACGGAGAGGAGAACTGAAGGGAGAAATTCTTTGACGTGAATGCACACGTGCAGTAATGCAAGGCAGCAGCTGCTCATTAACAGAACGGGACAGGCTCTTGAGGTTTACCTGAGAGGTTCAGGTGTTCCAGGTTGGGGCAGCGGGACACTACCTCAAACACCGCCTCATTAGAGATGTTATAACAGCCAGCAACCTCCAGGCGGCGTAGCTCCGGGCAGCACTGAGCCACCACATGCAGGCCCCGGTCGGTGAGCCTCTTGCAGCCGCTCACCACCACCGTCTCCAGGGTCAGGCACACGTTCGGGGTGTCCTGGCACAGCCGGTGGGTCAGGACCCTGATGGCACGGTCGGCGTGGAGCAGCTCTCCTGCCAGACGGACGGTGCTCCACAGCCTGGGATCCCACGCCAGGTTGTACCAGCGGCGGCATACCCGTGCACAGCGACACAGCTGATTGGTGGGGAGATGGGAGAAGATCTGGAGGAGGGTGTGGTCTGGAAGGAGGTCGATGGGGGCGAGGTGGTGGGTTTTCGACTGACGGGAGCGAGTGTGAGTGCCGG
Organism: Trinectes maculatus; assembly: GCA_016785345.1. Lineage (NCBI taxonomy): Eukaryota > Metazoa > Chordata > Actinopteri > Pleuronectiformes > Achiridae > Trinectes > Trinectes maculatus. The sequence continues at coordinate 150,566 of JAFBJQ010001136.1, forward strand.
GCTGAGGGTGCACCACGGCGACGGTCTCGGCGGGGGCAGAGGAGGAAGACGAGGAGTTGGTCTCGTGGCCGTTGCTGGAGAGAGCCGGCGAGGACAGAGAGGAGGACTTGGATGGCAGGATCAGACCTGGACTGGGGGTGCTCAGAGTCCTCGTGCTGGAGTCGAGACCTGAATGAAATGAGGAAAAAGCGAGAGACAAAGAAAGTTAGTGTCCATTTTCCAAACAGAATTTGTGTTGGCAGAATGGGATCAAACCGTTTCTGAAACGTGCTTTTCCTGTGATGTCTCATCGCTACAATAACCGGTGCAAACAATGAGAAGTCAATTTCCAAATCTGACGAACTGGAAGCAATTTCACTGTCGTCATATTTCCACTTGTGTCCAAGGAAAAATCCACCGCAGACACTTTCTTTAATATCACCGATCTGTGACATTCCAAGAATAATTTTGCCGTGAACGCCGCGATGCCTTTGTCTTGAACTTCTCTCAAGTCTGACTCACTTTTGTTTCCACAAGTAACGACAAGTGAGCGCAGTCTTTCAGTGACTTTGTTTAATTGTTTCCATGCATGAAAAAGCAAAGATAGTCAGGTGATGTATTATTCCATTTCAGTAAAGGTTTGGTGACACTTTCGGACGAGGAAAAGCCAATTTATTTACATCACATTTAGTTACAGGGGAAACTCAATTAGTTTAACTCACATACAACAAGGGACATGTGATGGTGATAAATAACTTAGACGCTCTTAGACTCACACGGCAACAACAGAGGATGCTTCATTTCCCATGATGCATCCCACCCTGCCTGGAATATGTCAACAGCCTTTGAACTCCATGTCTGCATTAAGGCTTTCGGTGAAAAGCCCAAGATGAGTTAAGATCTTAACTGTATCTGTGTCGCACACTACAAAATGTCACATTATATATGACTGTGGAAACAATAAAACACACAAAGGCTGTAGCGTTTGAATAATGCGTTGTGACGGTCCCAGAAGCTACAGCGGCTCTTATTGTAAACGAAAAGGAGTTTCCATGGGCGTCGTTATCATGTTTTGGAAAAATTGTGTCACGTTTATCTCCGAGCCGTTCGGGCAGCGGTCACGGGGGCCTCCTCAAAGCGAGCGGCTGAGGAGGAGCTTGGTGCTGGGGCTAACGGTGGTCAGTTAGTCCTGTGTAAACACACTGAGGCCTCCTGACTGATGTGCGCTGATCGCCGCCGCGGCTGAAGATGCAGCTGAGACTGGATCCCGTCACCGTGGCGTGAGCCGGTGAAGGTGGAGGCTCTGATTCCACGAGGTCGACCCATCGAGTCCACTCGCGCGATGCTATCTGCGTCTCCTCATTACCCAACGCCCCCACTTTGATTTGTCCAGACCTGAGGAGCACAGGTGGACTGATAGTCATCACTCAAAGAATTTCAAGGCCTCGCAAGTATGATGTTACTTACAGCTGTCGAAGGTTAAATAATGAGATCTCATCATCCTTCAAAATAAAACCGCATTCTTGTTGTTTCCATGCTGCAGGAATGCAGACTGAAACGGACTTTTAATTCCCGAAGCTTCGTGTTTTTGGATAATAGCATTAACCTACGTTTCTAGCTCCAGGACTGACGGTCAGCTGCTTCCACGCTTCGTGTCTGCGTGTCACATGACGAGGAGCATCCTGCCCGTCATGTGGATTTGTGTGCTCAGACAGACAGTGACACCGTCCTCACGGTTGTCCAGCAGATCTCTATTCCAGACCTTCAACTCCACGTCCGCCTCCCCGACTGGCCCCTGATGAAATGCACAGGCTCATCCTCTGGGGAACATGTCCTTCAGTGAACAGCTACTTTACAGCTGCCTCCCGTGTGACGTTCAAGTCTCGCTCGCATCCAAAACAGAGCGAGAAGAACCACCGTCTAAAGCCAGTTCCTCTGCAGCAAACACTAATCGTCCATGTGGGATATTACTGGCCTCGCTCTCACTTTAATGCATCAACTTCTCGAGGGTGGTCCGTCTATTAGTTCAACCATTAATATGTCGGATTATTTCCTTGACGCATTACGCTTATCTTGGCCCAAGGTACTGGTTTCAGAATTTCTCCAGCAACAATGCTTTATTTTTTTTTTTTAGGTTACATTCTTAAAGGTCAGAGGTCATATGACCACATCATCCACTTCAAATTCCAGACACCTGTCTAAATGTATCATGGGAGCAGTGGTACTATTTTTTTTTTTTTTGGTTTTTATGTTTATTCAAATACAAGATTCCTGAGTTAATAGCTAGTGTTTCTGGATGCAGCCGACATGTCTGGAACCACGAGAACAGTGGCACAGAACTGAATAAACAAATCAGGATATTACTGGCATCTGGTCTATGTAACATAGACATCAGAATTAAATTGTAAGAAATGTTTACCGTTAGCCATTAGTGACTGCACGGAGTCTAAAGTCAGGGATCAATCCTCGTTGGCATCACAACAAAAAGGTCCGCACCAAGTCTTGTGTTGCCAAAATCACGTCATCATCCGGCAGATGATCATATTTTCCACACAGAGACTTGCACAGGCACGACACGGACACGTTTTCGGAGTCATTATCTTTGATGGATGAATTCGGTTCGGCTTCATTATCCAAACGCGAGATAGCGCGATGGATTGTGCACCACGGGAGACTGAGTCGCTGGCCGCGGCGTCAACGTCCAAACTGTGTGATTACACGTGTCACTGATTAGCGCTGCGACCCTGCAGAAACACAACACTACCGGATAGACTGCATCGAGTCCCTGTACACTGAGGCACACCTTCACACAGCTGGTGGGGAACGCAGTTAAACGAAGACAGATTTACAGTTGCCGCGTTGCAATGGATTTTTTTTGGATCGATGGCAACCGGACACCTGGAGCTCTAATGAGGTCCAGACGTTATCTATGTTTTCTAGTTACACAGGCGTCTGTTTACCCATTCGCCACTGACAACCGCTCGACAATGATGAAGTTGCTGACTATGATGTTATGACTGGAATATTCACATTTTCTCACAACGTGTCACTTCTGGATTTGGAATAAATGTGTAGAGCTTCTATGAGTTTTCCCAGTTTCAACAACCCTATACCACTTTACTTTATAGTACAACCAGCATAGAAGCATTTTTATAGCTGCAAAATAAAGATAATTCATGAGTTGTATAATCGGGTCCAAAGTAAGAAACAGAGTTAATCGTTTCTAACGCTCACTTGAGTTGCGATTGTAAATTAATCATGGACTTTGGGCGTTGTCGATACGCCAACGTGGACGAGAGAGAAGTCCTAGTGGTGCTATGAACGCGACTGAGCCAGTATTTCTCCATGGCAACCAAGCAAACTCTACCCACTAATCAGGACCACCTGATATGACTGGAAGCTCCAGACAGAGTTGGTAAGCGGACCTTGGTTTAGGGAACGTTGGGAATCGTTGGTGAGCGTGCATCGTTTCACCTGCCGTTCCAAACCCTTGAGCAAGTAAAAATAAACTTTTTGAAACCAGCGGTGCTGTGCTTTACATCTCTGTATCACAGCGAGCCTATCGTTAACGGAACAAATACCATACAGCTGCGAAGCTTCTCGTGAAGCTACCGCGAGCGCAGATGGTGGACGATTCAGTTTGGTTTGGGAACTCAGAGGAGAAATGGTGGAACATCTGGTCTGTAACCCGGACAAAGAGCAGCAGAGCGGTGGTGAAATGAGAGAGACACTCATGCATTCTGAATGCACACACAACCGCAGCAAGGCATAGTTGGCTGAAATCATTTGCCACTAATACCCAATTCTAAGCTGATCCACAGCAGCGCTGCAGCAGGATCCCATTAACATCGGCTTCTGAGGCACATCTGGATTGTGCCGCGATACCAGAGGTTTAACGTAGATCAATCGGAGCGATCGGTGAAAAGACAGAGGAGCAGCTGGGTGTTCGGGGGTGATGTCGCCTTAATGACAGAAGCCCGAGGATTTTTTTAAAAAAACAAAAAGAAAAAGAGTAATGCACAAAAACAGACAGAAGAAAAAAAGAGGGCAAGAAGAAAAGGAAGGGGGAAGATAAATTGGCAGTCGAGCCTGCTGACTTTACCAGAGACAGAGACAAGTGCACAGGCAGGGTCAATGCGGACTCTGACGCAGTCTGGTCATAAACTAAAGCTATAGGGATTCCACTCGGGGTCCTGCAGGGCCGCGGAGCTCCGCTAAGACCCTGTCTGGGGCTCGCAGGATTATGACTGCTGCATCTGGCAGGACAGACCAATCCATTACCTCCATGCCATTAGGCCTGGGACATGTTCCTGCTCGGCACCCTGCACCGCTCTGCCAAAGACAGGGTGGTGCACAGAGTCAAAGATGGTTTCCTTTTCATCCCACGGCTGAGAAAATGAACCAAGGACACACAAACACAATTAATTTGAACAGTTGCGTGTCTTTTAAAGTGAAACAACTTCATTCCTGATTTTTTTAAAAAATAAAATAAAGATCTGGGTCTGTGTCAGGTTGTGTTGAATACATGGAAGTTGATATTAGAATACACTGTGGCGGCCGGGCTATCGGAGAAGCCTTCACTACAGGAAGGTCCTGCGTCACTGGAGGAGGTGGAAGACAATGGCGCCTTCTGGTTCCTTTACAATGTGCTCACTCGGACAGGAAACAGACTCCTCAGCTCTGCACGACCCCCATATCTGCAGCTCTTCTCACAACCAGCGAAACTCAACCAGGACACCAGCCGGGAACTCAAAACACTATTTTCCCACATCGACTAATCTGCTTCGGGGGAAGTTTTCCCGTCAGTTCCGAAAGACGCACGTCTCCACGCTCAGCTCACATCACTTTATGAATCCTCCACTGAGGATGGACAGCAGAACGGAGAGGACAACTCAGACCCCAGAAGCTATGTGGTGTGAAAATTCAAAACTGATGCAAATCGCTGGCATTCGAGATGATGTCCTGTTAAATCAGGATGTCAGAGGTGGGGAATCATGTGCACTGGCAGTGGTGCGTGAGAAGGATGTAACGTTGGTTACACACACACACACACACACACACAGGGCAGAGAAGTGGTGCACATCGGAGAGGAATGGAAAAGCGAGCTCTCGGCCCAAAACGGCTGGTTTGGTTGTGATGAGGAGCGAATGTAATGATGTCATGTGGTTAAAGCGACAGAACAAGGGGAAGTGCTGGAGCTTTTGTGGTTATATATGATTTTTTTATTTTTTTTTTTAAATCCAGAAACAGTTCATGTTGTCTTGCGTGGTGTTTGCACAGAGGGACGACAACTTTAAAACAACTCGCATAATCACTGGAGTCACTGCAACCGTGCACACACACACACACACACACAGAGCCATACTCTATGCTAAGCTACATGGTTGCTAACCGTGTCATATAGATTTCTGTGCCACCACAAACACAGTCCTGTAATAAAGTTATGTGCTTTGCTCGTGCAATGATGTCTTCATCATAGAATTTAACATTGGAACCATGCAGAGATTAATCGACTGCAATGTTTCCCATGTTTCCGCATTTAGCTTAAGCGAAATAATTTGTTCTGGTCGCTGCTTAAAAACGTCGCCTTCTATTACCGAACGTGATTTATCGAAACCAAAGTTCCCCACAGAGAGAAACTTTCCTCTCATGTTTGCGCCACAGCTGACACTTCCCCGCTTACGTAATGAAAGACAAACCGCGGTATGAGGCGAGGGGAGGGGACGTCCAGAGTGACGGCTCACAACCGCGGTCGCGTCGCCACACAAAAGCCCCGAGGCCCAGGTGCATCATGGTTAAAGTCCTACAGGAAGCAGAGGGCGCGTTTCAGCCAAGTGGCATTTTTCCCACACTGCACAAAAACACGACCCTGCTGGAGGAAAAAGGCGACTGCAGTGAGAACAACAAGGCCGGTGCCTCCTCTGACTGGGAGAAGAAGAGGGAGCAGTAATCAGAGAAGAGTTATGAGATGGAGAGCTCTCTCCTTCCCCTCCTCCACCTCCTCCTCCTCCTTCTTCTTCACTAAACTGCTCTCGCTTGTTTTCTTTTTTTCTTTCGCCGACTTGTTCTGTGCGTTTTCGCTCCGATTTCCTGCCTCTTGGAGCCGGAGAGGGGAAGACGGAGGAGGAGGAGCGACGGGGACAGCTGATGGAGAAAATCTGGAGCTGGGAGAGGGGTGGGGGTGGGGGTTGGGGGGTGGGGGGTTAGCATTGGCATTCTTCACCTCTCCGTGTTCTTTCCCTTCACACAAACAATTTCCAACGAGGATGAGGAATAAATCACCGCTTATTTCTCGTTACATTTGCTACTTGATTTGGGAAAACGAGAAAAAAAAGTCCCTAATCCTTAAAGTGAATTAAAAAAAATAAACCGTACAGATTCTTTCCCCACCACCGCGACCTCCTGTTTATGAGCACTGAGGCTGCGAACGCCTGCACATTAACTGAGAACAAACTGCAGCGTTATAACGTAGTCAATCATCCCCCCCCCCCCCCCCCCCCCCCCCCCCAACCCCCCCCCCCCCCCGAAACAGATGCTGCCTCATCTCCAGCACAGCTGCACAGCAAAACACACGCTTCCCCGAAAACCTCCACAAGATAAACGCGTTGCACAAGGTTGTTGATAACGGTTATGTTCACCGTTCAATAGTCTATAACGGTAAAATCAGGTATTGAACTGTTATTTATATGACAGAAAATAAAATAAATATAAAAAAAATGTAAGACAATTAATGCAATTTTAAAGCAACTTACAGGCTAAATGAATAACCAATTATGTAGATGAAGGAAATAGCAGTTAGCCTGACTCTAACCTGAACTTATATGGGAAAAGGCTCGTTGCATGAAACTGGTTTTCCGATAAGACACGTTGGAAGTGAAATATTGCTGGAAGAGGAATGAAAGCACAGCGGAATAGTTTCTCCCGTCACTCTTATCACTGGTTCTTTGGCAGACGGGGAGGAAGGCTGCGTGCTCATTGTTCCCACCGTTCCCACCTTCCTGGTGCCGTTTACAAACGGCCGATGGAGCTGATCCAGAATCGCGGCTGCTCCGACCACGACCAACGCGAGCCTGCGTTACGTCAGTGGCAGGAACTTGGCGCAAGGCGCGACCGATCGAGATCAAAACCGCCGTCGTTGAGAGTTACAACGCGCAGGCCGAACATCTCAGGGTGTTGTCAGCTCCACCAGGTCTGAGCCACATTCCTTCAGTACCCAGAGTTCAGCCGTGCCAAAGCAAACCCCCGAGGCCCAGACGGGGTCACGGTGTAAGCCCTGCTGGGAGATACTCAGTTCCATCCCGCTGGAAGGATTTACTGTCCAGGACCGTGCCTCTGAGTCTGCAGCTAATAAGCAACTCGACCGGGCCAGGCCACCACAGGCCAATAATCTCAATAATAAACGAAAACAGAGACACTGCAAGGAACCTGCCAAATGACCTCCAGTTTGTTTTCAGGACCAAAACGTTTGCAACTTCCTCATGCTGATTTTCTGGGACGAGGAACAATCTACTTTCCATCTGCGGACTGATATTAGGGATCTCCGAATTACTGTTGTGGTTTATTGGCTCTAAAGCCACAAAGTCTGGAGACCTGAGGTGAAAATAGCTGCTTTTGTGTCCATGTGACTGGGTTTGTTTTTGTCTTTTTTGCCTTGTTGACAGATTTGGAGTATTTCGTGATAGAACCTGACCTGGTTTGATGCTCCAGACTGTGTGTGGACCATTATGCTACACCGCTCACTAGTGGCCACGGCTCAGTTTGGGTTATGGAATAACTAGCTAACTAGCTAATTGGATCTGTTTGTCTACGTTTTATATAATTTAGTAGGTTTTTATTATCTTAAACACTGAAAAACACTTGTTTTACTATTATTTCCCCCAAAGTCCATTTATCAAAACATAATCAGTCATCAGGTATTGAAACATTATGTGTGTGTGTGTGTGTGTGTGTGTGTGTATTTTTTTTTAATGTGGTGACATTAGTGCAGCATGAGGACACTAGGGGCACTAACATGAATACTCCCAGTGTGTGGCGGGAAACAGAGCAGACTGCTTCCTGATTAGTTTAGTGGACCACAGAACGAGGCGGGCAAGAACTGTGTGATCTGCCACTGTGTGTGTGTGTGTGTGTCTGTTTGTGTGTGTGTTTGTGTTTGTGTGTGTTTGTGCGTTCTTTAAGGAGAGGGGGGATTTGACTGTGGCTGCCGTGGTTCCAGACCATGTAATTACTCCCACTTAGCACGGAGGGAAAAAACAAAACAAAAACAATGTCAGCCGTGGACGCCACTGGCCACGCACTATACTCTTGTCTATATGTTTCTATCTGCACGAGACGCACACACAAGTCGACACGTTAACGATAATGATCAATTTCCCCAGAACGGTCTGGGTGCAGCTCTCCGGTGGACAAATCCAAAGTGAGTCATCTTTCCCAGTGGAGCCGACTGAGTAACATTAACCCTCTGTCTGCCGCCGCACTCCCACCATCCCTCGCTCTCCTTCCACTCAGCCTGATCAGGAAATGAACCTCGCTCAAATAAACCACTCTGCGCTCATCTTGCACAAAATCGGAAAAACATCACAGGAGCGTTTCTCCTCGCTCGGCCCCTGCTGCTTCTCTCTCTCTCTCTCTCTCTCAGAGAAACACCTTGAAATCCTCGGCAGGGCGACGGCCATAAACACAGGCTGCAGCTGCTATTTGTTTTCTCGTGGTCAGCTCCAAACCACAACAATACTACACTCATCGTGCCGGAGCACATCTAAGATGGGTGATGACAGTGCATGAGAGGAACGGGGAGAATATATATATATGTGTGTGTGTGTGTGTGTGTGTGAGCGTGAGCGTGCGAAACATTCGGTCAACTCGAGAAGCGAGACCATAGCACAAAGAGGGAAAGACAATACGTGTGTGTGGGTTATCTCCAGGTCAAGGCCAAATCAGTGACTCAGCGTTTTTTTCACAGGGTCAGCTGTGTTGACATGTAGACTACAGCCTTGCACTGATTGTACACACTGAGTACACACTGATACACACATGTTTTACTTTACGCATGCAGCTTTCATCGCGCTTCTAGAGATTTGCATTTGTGTCATGTAAATATTAAATCTGCCACGATGCATTAAAATAAAAAAAAATAAAAAAACATGGAGGCCTGATTAAAGTTGCATAACATTGCTCCAATTTGCTAAAACTGCTTAAGTTTTGAACGTACTCATTAGAGTGATATGCACTATTTAATTAACCCATGCATTCTTGTGCAGGCCTACAGTGAAGGTACGCAGACGTCCAGATGGTTGGTTGAAAATGCATTGGACTGATCCACTTACAGGGCAGCTGTTTACAGGAGGCCTTAAAGGGCATCTGTCAGCTGCAGGATTTGGGACCCATTACGGCGCACACACAGTTTACATTGGTAACACATACACTTAAAGACGAGCAGCTCCCTGCGCTGACTCCGCCAGAGCTGGACCACTGCCTGGAGGAGCACAGGGAGGCGAGCGGGAGCCGGAGAGCTGCATGGAGAGGAGTAACCAGAAGGTGAAGCACCTCTTTCCCCATTTTCCCTCCCCAACACCTCCTCCGTCTCCAGCCAAATCCCTCCCTCCCTCCCTCCCTCGCAGCGCTCTGAGCCTGATACGACCACAGTTTAGATAAGCATTCCTCCACAATGAGACGCCAGAAGTGCCTCTTTTTTTTTTCTCTCTCTCTCTCTCCTTTTTCTTTTGAACCCTCCTACTTCTTCTGCACAAACAAAGCCCCGTGAAACGCCTTCGCTTTCTGGGCGAGTTTGTTTTCGATCCAGGGTTATCCCAGGAACACGCAGGTTTCTCTCCAAAAATAGGCAGCGGGGGAAAGTGGATGAGGAGGAGACAGAGAGGGGGAGGGAGGGAGGGATGGAGAGAGGGAGAAGGAGGAGGAGGAGGAGGGGGAGTTTGGTTAATGAGCACCAGATGCCGTACCTTCGCTGGTAGCCACATTCTTTGGAGCTTTAGTTGGTGTGTGATCCGTGCTGGAACTTATGTCTGAGGAGATGCTTGAGCTCCCTTTACCTGCAGGGGAAACAGGAAGACAACACAATCAGATTGCGGAGACATAAGTGTGGCAGCTTGAAGACGACTTCTGAGTCTTCAGTGTCATGTGGTGCACGACGCCTGGGACACGCTGAGATGAATTTAGTGTTTTCTCCATAGCGTTTGGAAATCAATCTCCTGGTGTAAAAACACACTTTAAGACACGGTGGCGCGTCGGCACGAGATAAGGTGGAATCGCCCTTTTCATGATGTATTTTAAGGTGGTAAGGAGGCATGAAGTGTAAGGAAATATAAAGCCCATCAATCTCGGCTTTCCTGACATTTATGTGCCTCACTTTTTTTTTCTTTTTTTTTTGATGAATGGTTTGCGCTGGCACATGCACAAAGTCTCTGCTGGTTGATTTGAGCAAGTGTTGGGTATTTTTATTTAATTTTTGGGGGAGGATATTTGGAAGAAAATCCCCTTTCAGCCTCCACTTCCAATATGAGGACGAGCAAAGAAACACTCCTGCGCACGGAAAAAAAAAATTCCGCGTCCATAAATACACAACTCCTCATGTATGAGATATAGCTGCATTATTGGATTAAGGGTTTGGATGTGCGACGACATATCCTGTTGAATGTGTACGTCCCTGCGTCTGGAGGCTGCAGGCCTGTGGAGCTGTTGTTTATAGCACTTCATTCCTCTGTCAGTTCATAAATGCAGCTTTGTGGCTTTTCCTGAGCCGGAGTCTGAGCCGTTCACTCGGCACGACACGGCCAAAGAGGTACTCTCAAGCCGTCACACCCGCCTGCACTTCAAGTGCCACCACCTAAACACGCCAGGCAGCTCCTGCAAGCAGGGATGAGAAGAAATACAACCTGTGCACCAGCCACACCGACGGCACATGACCTCACACACACACACACACACACACACACACACACACATATAATATAAAACCAGTGCAGCTCGTAGGGTTTAAATATGAGTGACAGTTTGTGGTGACATCACCGAGCCAGCACATCTGCTATTGCTCCTGGAAATGACTCAGACATTCGTGAGGGAGTTTGCAGATGTCGACGTGAGAGCACTTTTCTAATATCCGAGCCGAGGCCGGGTCAGAAGCAGCAGCACATGTATAGGTTTTGTTGAGCAGCTCGCAGGAGGAGCTGTTTGGTTGATGCATGAGGATCCTGCGTGGAAAAGCTACTTTCAGGAAAGCTGCCGCTTCCTGTCTGTGTGCTTACATAATGTGTTGGTATGGAGGGCTCCTGCATAGCTGGGACCAGTGTGTAATTAACTGTGGAATCACACTTGAAAACAGATGTGGACCAATGCACAGAACTCTCGACTGGTACATAAGAACGGTTGAGTTGATGCTTTAAGTCAAGCTGACACTGTACGACTTTCAAAATCGTAGCATCGCTGTTCACATAACTCGACCGCATGACAACAAGCTCACGCGCTACGCCATCTTTCTCCATCGTCATGTAATAAAACCTGATGGAAGTCGGACATCCAACAGATGTCTGATACAATAAAACCCCCTGAAAACTCCTCTCATCAGATGATGGTATTGATATGTGACACATCACTTGCTTCCGAGAGCTCTTCATATTAACCAGAAAACCAAAAAAACAAAAACACCCCCCCCACACACACACACACACTAACTGCATGTTTTTAACTTGATGCTCATCAGATTAAACATTGCGAGCAAACAAAAGCTGTTTTCATTTGGGTCGACTGACGTCATCCTCCCAACATCTGGCCATGTCACACAAACAACAACACTCACACGAGTAGCTCTACACAGACTGACAGGTGTCACGTCGGTGTTTGTCGCGTTCGCTGATGGTGCGAGTCTCTGGCTGTGACAGCTGAGCGACGACAACAGAGTCAGACTCTCAACACCTGACAAACAGCTGGTAAGCGGATACGAGCATATAAAAGGTGAATTCTGCTCAAACTGCAGCTGTGAGGAAAACGACTGGAACCTGTGATAGCATCTGTCCCTGTACCTTCACAGGCTGGAATCCAAGGTGGAGCTGGACCTTATGTTATTCCTAACATCACAGACTCCAATCCTTTTCCCTGCACTTGTTGACTTAGGAGGAGAGCAGACTGGAATGTTATTTATACAAACATTTCTGCTCGGGAGACAGGAATGATGTGTTGGATGGAGCCAGAGATATGGTAAGGATTACATCTCAGATGGAAAGACGGCAGGTGAGAGGGGACACAGCTGCGTCAGGGCCAGTTTAATTTTCCTCATACTACAGGATCACTGATTTGAGTTTTTTTGAATTGTGCCAGTCATTATATTATCTAAAATAACATAATAATAATAATAATAATAATAATAATAATAATAATAACGAAATCCCTACACTGCTTTCTTCCACCATTGACTCCGCCCAATAACAGTAGCCGACAATAAGCTCGTGTTATAGCTAATAAACATCACACGTACTTACTTAATGTTAAGGTCACTGCACATAATTGATGCACAGCATATCAATAACATATACAGTGATCACATGACACTGAAGTATTTGTGTGTTTGCTCAAAATGGCCTCCAAATCAAACAATAGCAGGATGAGGAGCTGTGCACTCAAACTGGCTCATATCAAGATAAGAATGAGTTGAGTGCCCGTGGACCCAAACAGTCACATCCTTCAAGCCACCTTCAGTCAGCCTGCAGGAACAGCAGCCTTTTCATACACACAACACAATATATAACAACACAAGGCCGACATGAAGGAGGCCGACAACCTGTCGCCCTGTTGTTATCATCACGTGACACAATTCAAACTGACTTCATGACAATATCTTCTAAATGTTACAATGTATTGTGACGTCATGCAAGAGATAAAAGGTAAAAAGATTTTTTAAAAAAGTGATTAGGATAGTAGCAGCTTTGTTTAGTGTTGCACTGTACTCTACTGTTGCACACAATAACCACTAGATGTCACTATGTACCTCATATGTTTGAAAAAAAAAAGGATTTTAAAAAGTCAGAGTAGCTATTTGTAGTTATAGTAGTTTAAAATGTGAGGGTTTTTGAATGGAGTCTGGTGTAAGTTAAACTCGGATAGAGAGAAAAAAACACTGAAATTAAAAATATATGAAAGACACAGATGAAACAGTGTCCACACTTCAACCCAATGATCCTTCACTTTTTTCAACTTCAACTGTAAATAACTAAAGATACAATAACGATGATTTTAAAAAGAGAGAGAAAAAGTCTTGTTTTACAGTAAAAACTTCATCCAGCTGAGACAAAAACGCGACTTAAAGGCACTCACCCTCGCTTCCATACTGTTTTCCATTGTTCGCACCCATTGTGGAGAAAACATAATCTATACGCGCTACACAAAGTGGCTTTTCAGTCCGGAGGTTCGGAGTCACATCCCGGACAGGAGCGCCGTGTCTCCACGCGGACAGCAGTAAGAAAGAGCCGGGCTTTGGTGCAGGCCCGCGCGCTCCGACCCCAAATAGTTAATCCAGATGTGGACCAGAGGACGCCTGAGCATTACGCAAAGCCAGATCCCAGAAGCCAGGACCAGAACCCGGGACCCAGACTGGAGCTGCTATATCAGACGCACGTCTGGAGAGAGCTACACAACAATCACACACACACACACACACACACACACACATATACACACAGAAAGGGGGGGCAAAGTTTGTGAAGTGCCCTAAATGGTAAGCAGCTGTTTATCAGGCAGCGCGCGGCCAAACGCAGCGGCCAGAGGAGCAGCGAGTCAGAGTATGAGTCCTCTCCTCTCTCCCTCCACTGGCTGCGGATTTAAAGAGACCGCAGACCAGAGGGGGAGAGGTGGAGGAAGATGGGTTTAAAAAAAGAAGATAAGGCTAAGACAAAGCTGTGATGCACACACACACACAGAGAGAGAGAGACACACAACACAACTGCGGACAAGCCTGTGCCATAATAAAACACTGAGTCATGATACCAGATCTTCCACCAGATTCATGCTCCACAGGTCTGAACTGCAGACACGTGGAGATATAAATACAAATATGTTCACTTTGTTGACTTTGTCTTTACTTGTGAGAATAAAGTATTGTGTGTTGTCCACAGACAACAGTGTCGCTCAGCCACACATGGCGGAATGTGTCTATAATTACCAGTCAGACGGGTCATATGATATCTACTAGTAAACGCTGGTCAAAACCAGTTGTCAGCTGTCGACTTAATATTCTGAATGCATGCTAATTCCTGTCCGCGCACACACACACACATGGCCAAATGCTCCATTGTTGGTTCAACAGCAATACAGTGTGTTATAAATGAGAATATATGGGAGACGGGGGTTAACGTAGGGTTCATCTCAGCTTGCGTCAGTGCTACAGTGCGTTTCACGACACCCACACATCATTCATTTGTGCAGCCAACAGAGCTACTTCTGATTTGAATATATGCTGTGTTGACCTTACGATGTGCTTTTAAACAGCATCTGATTGGCTCAGCAGGCCCCAGGCGACTCCGATCGTAGCTGTCTGTGGGAGGTCAAACAGCCAAACCTCAAACCTTTACAACCCGACAATCTCTGCCACACTGGAATGCATAGTGAGACGCACGCACTTGGAGATGGAGATCATACTCTCACAAATTGAAGCCTCTGCAGTCACACAGTAACTTCTGACCCCCCCCCAAAAAACAAAACATACAAGTTGTGCAGGACTTATTTCTTAGTTTACTGATTTAATGTGTTGCTTCATAAAAAAAAAAAAATCTTATCACTATATAAAAGTGACCACAATACAGCTTCAGGTTAGCTCTGACATTTGACCATTATTGCCCATCCAGTGTGACAACACGCCCACAGGACTGAATGTGTAAGGTTTGGCGGCTGGAGCGGTATTTATTTCGGGCAGAGGCTCGGGATTGGCGACAGACATGGCGTAACAGGCTGAGCCAGAAACAGTGGAGCCGTCCTCCGCCACAGCTGCAGCCTGGGACAGCACGCTCGGAGTGCTGTCAGTGTCCGTCACAGCGGTACTTGTGGGAGCGGAGTGGTCAGTGTTGAGCTCTGTGGTGGCCGGGCGGTCGGGGGAAAGAGGGGCAGAGGCGAGTTCCTCAAGCTTAACATGCAATGCCCTCATAGTCCCCGGGACGGACGTGCACCTGAGTCACAGCATCAGATTCAGGATGAGCAAGGTGAAGTACTGAAGCTGAAAGTTGAAGGCGTCTGTTGCTGCAGTTCTAACTGAGAGACGAGGCCCAGGGATGACAGATGCACGTTACCATGGATATGATTACATCATGAAAAACAAACCTTTTCATAACAGCCGAGATGTACTGGTCCATTGTTGGATCCCATGCTCCTGCTCCAAACAAGCTGCACTCAATCTGATGAGAATCTGATATCTTCACCAGCACTGTGGACAGAAACAAACCAATTCAAAAAGACAGATGTTTGTTTTTGTTTTAGGTTCTGTCCACAAAGTTGACTGCATAATCACTACAATTACAGTTAGCCTTTTTTTTCAGATTTTGAGACAATGGCTAGTAAGAATAATCAATTCTCACAAAGAGCGAGGGAGTCGGTGTCGTGTGGGTGGAAGGTCACGGAAAAGCTGGTGTCCGACTCTGGAAGAACTTCAAAGTGCAGGTCACAAACCGAACCTGATAAGATTCAGTCATCAACAGAGAAGGAAAAATGAAGTCTGCCATATCACCACTGATTTTATTTATTAGTTTTCTTATGTTTTTATATAAAGCTCCTCTCACCTGAAGTGGCCCTCTGAGAGGAGATGCAGCTTCTCAGCAGGGTGTTAATGACACACTGATGGCGCAGCAGCTCCAGCGTAGCCGGGACATGGGCAGGGTGGGTAAAGGGAACACTGTCCATCACAGTCCCTCTCAGTGAGGACGCATCCCATGCAGCTCGAGGGAAAATATAACTGTGCATCACACCTCCAGGAAGTGTCTGCACAGATACATTAAAAAAAAAAAAGTACACTTTGTCATATTTTACATGTAAGGTTTGTACAATCATTTTATCTCCACACAAGACAACACAAGTGTGTTGAGTTGAAAAGAAACCCATTCATACCATGGTAAATATAGTGTCCTGCTCATCCAACGTCTCCCCATGACTGCTCACGCTCTGTGAACCTCTCATGAGAAGCTGGGGTAAGGGTGCCCACTGCAGGTCGCCATCCGCTACAGTCACATCTACGATATATCAGAGAAAAACACACGAGCGCAACAGTGTGATGCCTCACATATAATACGAAAAACAAAAAAGTACATTTTTTCCTGTGAAAAACTACCACACCGGTTATTTGTCTCAGCTTGTGTACAAACGACGTCATGACAGGCAGAGCTGGCTGCAGTCTGAGGAGGAAGCAGGCAGGTAGCGTCTCATGTGGGACCTCAGTCAGCGGCAGGTAGACAGGAGAACTGTCACAGGACATCATTTCACTACATTAACACCACTGCCACTTTGGGAGATAAAACAAACCGTTATGCTGACATGTTACCCCTGGGGATCCAGCTGTGGAGGCTGCTGGATCACAGAGGACATCTGGAGCTTGTGTGTTACGTCGCTGACGCCGACAGTCACCTGGGCTGCCTGGACAGCCGGCTTACTGTCTGTTATAAAAAGAGGAAATTCTGCATTTGTTGCACACGCAAAATGAACAAGTGCTTTAATTTCGCCTTACCGGACTCTGCTGGGGTCACATAGAACTGGATGGTCATGGGGGAATCTAGAACAAAGAATTGGTCAATAGCAAATACATTGTTTTTTAAAATGTGTTGAAAAGTGATATTTCTGCCTAAGTACCTTCTTTTCCAGCGATCAGACACCCAACTCTGCCATTATTAATCACATCTATTTGAGGGTCACTGTCCTTTGGTACGCTGAAAGCAGAAGAAATAAAAATATATTGGCATTATTATTAAATTTTTGAGAAAATGCCTGTCGCCATCCTTAAAATTGGTGAATATCAATATATACCGAGAATATATTACATTTCCAGTCACCTTTAAACAAGGTCGCGTATTTCTAAAGCTGAAACTATAAAATATTTTGTCTTATGCTCTGAAATACAACTGCAACAATTACATAGATACAGTTTACTGTCTTTCCATCCGCAAATCAGTTCTGTTTCACGTTGCTCACCTTGGCAAATGTGATATTTGCTGCAAGTCTTTCCCAAGGTACTGTAGAGATGTAAACAGTTTTAATTTGATTTCGCTGGTGGGAACAGAACAGAAATAAATACGACTGCAGGAGACCCAAATGCATGCGAGATCAAAATGTTCTAGCGGCGTCTGTACTTGTCTCCGGGGATGTTGTACTGGGTGAAGAGGCCGGCTAATCTCACAGAGAAGTCAGCAAATTTCTTCAACCTGCGCGGAGAAGTCCAGCAATCAGCACGTTTATTTATCACAATTATTTATCTTCCAACATTTAAAAATGCATCTGTTAACATCATCTAGTCTTTACACAGCACGGCTCTCTAATGGATAAACTGACCGCGTCTCGGGCTCTTACCTCAGCAGCTGCAGAAAGGCCTCACTGGACTGCAAAACAATTTAATTGTATTAAAGACACTGTGTGACGGGGGGAGTGCTCTGTGAAATAGCTTGTTGGAAACAGCACTTACAACCGGGGGTCCTCCCTGTGGGGCCACCTTTACCTCCTCCACCCCGCCACACGGCTCCAACACCACCTCCAGGTAGAACAAGTCGGCTGTGAGGTAGCAAGTGGCATCGGTGACGTGAAAGCCCATTCTAGATCGGAAACAAAATAAAATGGGTTTCATTGTAATGTATGAGGAGACTGGCAGGTGACTGTATAGCTGATTGAGAAGAAGAGCAGTGAGTCTTTACCCTTGTTGTTTGGCCATCATCTCCAAACGAGTCCTCATCACACTCACAGACGACACTGAAAAACACAAAGCCGGACTTACTCACAAATAAAGTTACATATGTACTAACAGACACACAGAAGCGTCACTGTTTTGTTTTGTCACCATTAAACTCTTCCTGGAGTCTTTCCATGGATCTAACCAACAGTTCACATGGTTTGGATTCATCTCTGGATCTCTCCTGTCAGGGGACAAAGGGGGGAAAAAAAAAAACCAAAAACAATATCACAATGGACCTGTTGTGTGGCAAAGTGATCCTTGTGTAAACAGGCTTCGGTCCCATCCCGCCGTGTAACACGCAAACTGCACACTGACACCATGGGAGAGAGAAGTGTTGACTTCTGGATGATTTGCACTTTGGGATGGGTTAAAGCGAGAGAGGCTGCGACGTTTGTGTACCTGGGTCTGTCCAAATACAAAGCACACACCCTCAGTAATTAGTTTTAGTGAGGACATGACCTACAAGTATGTGGTTTAATATACAAAATCATATACAATCAAGACCTTTGTAGCACACATCACTTCAGACCAACATCCAGCCAAATGATACAAGACAAAATCAATCCAAACAACTTTGGATTTGTTGATAGAAGCTTCCTTATCTGTTTGACAAGAAGTGACTTGGGGTGAAGATGTGGCAACAATCAACACTGTGACTGGTGACCAAACAAAGACCTGTGTGTTCCAGGACAGATGATCTCACTCACTGTGCATCACCACACCAGTTCCTGATTCACAGCACATCATCACAGCACTAACGAGGGAGCGGCCCTCACAGACACAGTGGAGGAAATAACCACTGAATGTGATGTAAGTGAATCATGAAGGAGCGGAGGTGGTGAGATGAGTGAGGTTGGTCTCACCATGCATCTGCGCACAAGCTGAAACGTCTCATTCCAGGTCCTTTCTGCAAACTTCTGGTGCAGACTGGAGATTATGGACATTTCTCTCAACTCTGCAGTGGCAAAAAACAAACAAACATGCAACCACAGTCACGTGGGTGAATTTAAATAAAGTTATATTCTTTGAACCACTGAAACGCTGACATCACCTGTCTCGCTGACCTGACCCGGGTCTGAACATGAACAAACGTGACAACACTTAAATAGTGATCAGCCAATTAATCAATTATCTCCCAGTCTTTAATCTCTGCGGTATTTCCGCCTTTGATAATGCTGTAATCAGAGGCGTTGTGTTTTTAATAGGAATAAGATAAAGTCATGTTGCACGCGGAGGGGAAGGTGTTGTGTGGTTCTCCCATGCGGGCGGGCGTTGTCAGGCAGAGCCAAGCCCACAGGACGTGCGGGGACTCAGTCTGCTGCTAACAGCTACCACTCGAGCCTATCTGGAGTTATAGCCAAGGAGCTAGCCATGAGCTAACAAGCGGCTAGCCGACACTTTTTTTCATTTAGCCACAGTGATCCGGGCGGGTTTCAACGCAGTGCCGAGGTGAACGCTGGTACACAGACCGGTAGGTGATGTGTAGCACACCGGTGACGCTGTTGTAACGACCGCTGCCGGTCGTGCCCGGTCTCTTTTTCGCGTTGAACCGCTCAGTTGGGATTAGCCGCTCGCTATCGCCCTGCTAGCCCTCTTGCCTGTGTGGCCACTTTAGCTGGCTAGCGACGAGAGAGCTGCGGAGTTTGGGAGCGTCAGCCCAACGTCTCTGGTTCAGTATATGTTTGTTTGTTTGTTTGTTTTTTAGTAATTTCTTTATTTACGTTTGCCAGATGCTAGTTAACGGCCAGGTAACCTGTTTGGTGGGTTAGTTAGCCTGTTAGCCGCATCGTCCACTGTTGTCAACAGGACCTGTCAACGGCTAACTTGGATCACTGTGTTTTGCTATTTGGCGTTTTAGTTTTCGAACGAATGAGCTAAATTCTTCTGATGCACCAACGTTGACCAGTTTGTCGTTTTCCTCACGGGGCTGTGTTAAAAGCGGAACTTGGTTTTCAGTTGTCAAATAATGATCCGGTGACACATGGTATAATAAAATATAGCTATGATGATCTGACCTAAATTTATGGTCATAATTGTAACCTCAATACCCTTTACTGTCATTGCACTTTTGTTATGGCCATTGAAGTGTTTAACAGGATATTGCTTTTAATACTACATCACGATATTGACGATCAGTGTGTGGACCTTTTTTGTTAATTTGTGTATTGATCGATTGGCTGGTGTCCCAGATCCTCACAAGTCTGTGTCCGCCCTGATAGTAAAGGACATAACCACACATGTCTTGGCATCCTGTTATTCCCATAGTCATCCTGGTCAGTGCATTATGGGGAACTGATCCTGAAATCGATGTGGCGTATGTCAGATTTGATCTACTCCTATACGAGTTTGGAAAATCCTGCCAGTGGATAAAAAGGAGCTTTAAGAAAAGTTTCTTTGCTAAATGGCTTTCACAGGTTCCCTTTGGATCTTTTGTAGTGTATAGTTTTGTAGATGTTATTTGTAGTTTTATAGTGCTTCAAGTATTGTTTACTTAACTTGAAATTCCGTTTGTACAGTTGGCTACTAAAAAAAAAACACAAACTAGCCTCTGATTTGGTTTTGTGCTGATCTATAGGCTTATTCATGTTTTTCCTCTTTAGTTTGACTTAATGTATTTTAAGGGACTATAGAAATCACTTTTTACTGCATTGGATTTCTATGTTTTTCCTTGGCATCATAAAATTAAGTAGAAGAACAGTGGTCACTGATATTTCATGAAGGGAAATGTATTTTTCTGCAGGCACATGGCTCCTGGGATGGAACGATAATGGAAAATCCTGACAATAAAGCAGTTTCAAATGTATCTGTAGCTAATGGTCATTATCCTTCAGCCGTAGCCATAGTCTTATACTGGTACAGAGAATAATCCCCTTTTACTTCATTACCAGTGTAATGGCTGTTACTCCCATTTTATTGTAGTGGGATTTATTGCCGTTAGACTCGGTGATGACTTTGCAATCCAACTGCAGAATTGGAATCTATAGCCCCAGAAGTGATGATGAAACATCTTCTGATTGTTTTCTCTCTTTTCCTTTTCTGTCCCCCACAGGAATTATCATTCAGCCCTGTGTTGCAGCTGCAGTCCAGACTGATTTTCCATCCTTCATTTCACAATCTCTTCCTCCACCTTGAACTTTCTCCGTTCCACACTCAGATTTCTCCACACACAGAGCCATGGCAGCTGCTAAGCCAAAGGGACAGAACTCTCTAGCCCTTCACAAAGTGATTATGGTGGGCAGTGGCGGAGTGGGGAAGTCAGCCCTCACTCTCCAGTTCATGTATGACGAGGTGAGCAACCTAACCCACAGCTGTCAAGCTAAAACACTCAGCCCTTGAGGTGGAAAATTTTCACTTGTTTGGACACCGAATCCTTTTTTCCCCCCACTCTCCTAGTTTGTTGAAGACTATGAGCCGACCAAAGCAGACAGTTACAGGAAGAAAGTGGTGCTGGATGGAGAGGAGGTACAGATTGACATCCTTGACACGGCTGGACAAGAGGACTACGCAGCCATCCGGGATAACTACTTCCGCAGTGGCGAGGGATTCCTCTGTGTATTTTCCATCACAGAACTGGAATCATTCGCAGCAACAGTAGACTTTAGGTGCAGTTGCAGTTTATCGAAAAGATTATTTTTTTCTCTCACTAAACATTTTAAGTAAGTTAAATTTTGACATGCTGGGAGCTGGACGACATGTTGGAAACTGGTGTGACAGACATAAATGCTGTCGGTCGGTAATTTATTTACGTAATTAACGTCCTGATTGCATTTCCTGTTTTCCAGAGAGCAGATCCTGCGGGTGAAGGAAGACGAGAATGTGCCCTTTCTCTTGGTCGGAAATAAATTAGACTTGGACGACCGACGGCAGGTTAGCGCAGACGAGGCTAAGGCACGGGCCGAGCAGTGGGGCGTGTGCTACGTGGAGACTTCTGCCAAAACCAGGGCCAATGTTGACAAGGTTAATCTGAGTGAAAGATACACCTCATCTTAGCGTAAGATGACTAAGCTTCCTTTGCATATAGCATTAAATGTAAACCTCTATTTGTCTTTTTCTTTTTTTTAAACAGGTATTCTTTGACCTGATGAGAGAGATCCGGGCAAGGAAAATGGAGGACAGCAAAGAGAAGAATGGGAAGAAAAAAAGTAAAAGTTTGGCCAAGAGAATTCGAGAGAGATGCTGTATTTTATAGTGGTAAAAGAGAGCAGGGCAGCTGCGTATGTACATATACATTTCTCAGACTTTTACATTTATTTTGTGCCCATACCTGACCATGACTTTCAGTTCCTGGCCAACAGGACATCTTACTGTGTGTCAGGGAGTAGTAAGGTGGCACGCCATACACCATTTATAGCTCTAACTTTTTATGTGCTGACACTCCACATAACTTATGTACTCTCTCTCTTACTCTGACCACATAACAGAGTGTTATAAATGGATGGTGTTTTTAATTTAGGCCTAAGCTTGACAAGAGGCTAAAGCCCTGAAATGTCACAGAACCTCTCATTGTAAAGTTTAATGTGTATAATATGTTCAGCCAACTGTGCAGTGCAAGTTAAACAGAAAAGATAAAATAATGGGTGTGAAAATGCAAAGCTCTACTGGAAAGTTCCACTTCGCATAATTAGTCCAGTCTTTGGTAGGAAACGTGTCACCAGACTCAGCAACGTAGTGTCAAAGCAGATTAAGCTTGATTAAGTGCCACGAACATGGTAAATTTACTGGTAAACCCTGGAGGAATTTGAATCATTCATTGATCATTCATTTAATTAGGCAGGGGCATTTTTATCAGTCATTCTGCTTGTTAATTTGACACCTCAGTTTTACTACATGGTTTGGTTGCCAACACTTTAATCTCTCAAGTCATTTTTTTTTCTTTCCCTTTCCTCTATCATATCAGCGTATATACTAAGTGCACTAATGTTTTCATTTTCTTTCCCTTTCTAGTCACACTGCGTTTTGTCAAATGCGCACACATTGATCATAACCTTGACTCAATGAGAGGGATTTTATGACACTTGAAAATCGTTTTCAGTTCTAACATTTCAGAAGTTTTACCTCACTTGGCTAACGGCTGTCATTGCCTTTGGTTGCAATGATGGAATCCCTGGTGCTCTGATAAAAGGAGATTCCAAAACACTACATTCTTTGCATGTTGTCTTTAACACATCATGCTTACAGATGTGTAAAGATTTCTTTAGCCTGCTTTCTGGCTCAGACTTTTAATTGCCCTATTTTTTTATGTGAATGCATTTTCTAAATTCGGGACCTAAGTAAGAGTAGATTAAAGGAATGATTAATTTTACATTACAAAATGTCAAAATTAAAGCAGTCTTGACAGAAACAAACTGGTACCTGTCCAAAAGAAAACACCATCTGTCACCAAAGAAATATGCTAGCTAGTACAAACAAGTGCCCACTTAACTGAAGTGAATGACAACTGGCTATGATGAGCATCAGAAGTAAGCACCGCAGTGTTTTTCCCAATCTGTAAATCTGATGGAGGCAAAGGCTGGAGGTGCATTAAGAAGTGAAAAGATGACATTTTAAATGGCCAGGGAAAGAAATGCATGGTTTGGGGGCTTTAGTAATACATGTACAGCGCATCACTGTTTCCTGTCAGTGGTGAATGTGAGTTTAGAGGCCATTGACATTCTACTTTGTTTACCTTTGCCTCTATGTTTCAATGCTGTAGTGACATCATGTTAAAATATGTGATGTTCCTTTTGCGCTTGCTCATGTAGATAAATAAAAAAATAGTAAATAATCTTCCCAAACAAGTGAAGATAAATGCTGCGTAAGAATTGGCAAATGACAATGTACATCATATGAAATCTGCCCCTGAAGTAACGCTTCATTTTTATTTATGACTGAGCCATAATTTCTTTTCCTACTACAAGAATTCTGACTTATTTAAAATAACTTATTTTTACAATATTTTATGAAAGTCTAACAACCATCCAGATTTTTGTCCCCATCATTTCACTCTGATCCAGTGGATCTCACTCACTGTGTGTTGTCGTGTGCGTGAGTGGACATAACCAACAACAACAGTTCTACACCTACATTAAAAGCAGTTTGGCAACTTTTAGGATGCCCAACACTGGAGTCTATGCAAATAATATTGTAGCTGCAGCAGGTCAGTGTCTGCTAAGTGAAGTAGAAGCATTTGAACTTGATTTTGATCTGACTACAGCATAGAAAAATCCAGCATCACCCAGAATTTGTGAGGTTGTGATGTGTAACACTGTCTTTTGATCAATTTCTTGAGTTGTTAAATGAACCTTAACAACTTTGTGACTTTGATTATGGGTGTTGTATATACATGTATACAACGCCCATATATAATACATTTCAGTGTGGTTATTATACAAAAATAGGGATAATAACTGTAAAAAAATATATATGTTTGGGATTTACTGAAAAGCACAGAGACTGGGTATGCGACAGGTTGTGAGAAGAACTCAAACCCCAAAATATTAAATAATAAACTTGTTGCTTCATAATGTTTGGAAGGTAGTTTGGTTTCATCTATTTTAAGGGCTAACCTCCAGTATTCCAAACTATGATTAAAACACCCCTGACAGTTAGTAAGAGACACAAAGCACTGACGTAAGATGAAAGGATCACAGCCTGTTATGACAAACCTTCATTAGCTCATGGCCATTACATTACAAGTGCTGTGTCTGTCCATTACTAAGGATTGCAGCTACTATACGTTAAGTGACCACCATAGTGCTTGCTTTCTCAAATATTGACTTAATGACATCTCGTTCTCGTTTCAATAATTATTTTTTATTTTTCTTCATGAATAGTTAAATAGACTTGATGGCCCAAATATTTCAAGCTGGATACTGAAGCAGATGTTTGTGTGGAGGCTATGAGCAAACTGTCCTGTTGGGTATTCAAATGACTTCTTTTGCCTTTTATATAAATACATTTGGAGTAAAAACAAAATCTGTCTGATTGGATGGTTGTATGTATGCTATCAGTTAAATGTTTAATGTTTACTTATTTTAAATATAACCACTAATGTAGCCTATCTGTTTGTGAATGCAAGAGGTGAAGCTTACATTTCCATTCATTTTGTGTGAGTTCTTTGGAAATGGCAAATAAAGTGGATATTACTAATAACACTTTTTTTTCTGAATGCTGTCATAATTCTTGTGTGTGGATTGTCTTTAACGCAGTGAGCAGGTACACTGGTCTCTGTAAATACAAATATTTTCTTATTACGCTTAATGTCAAAAATGGCGGTACAAGGGTATTGTTAACACCAGGTAAATAAAACCAACTGGCGTTCATCTTTAATTTACCGGTAGATCAGTATTTTACAGGTAGGGGTTTCCCTTGGCGGTGACGTAAGCACTGAGCAATATGACGCACGTCGTTGCGTATCAGCGTATCATTGGTTCACACCGACGCACAAGGCCTGTAGTTTGAAAGCTGTGTGGGCCCTAGCGAGCTGCACCGTTAGCCACATTGCGAACAAAGTTATAATATTTAGAAATAGATTCATGCGATTTTTGAACATTTTTACCCGGAAATACGTGCGCCATTTTTGGACAGTGGAGTTGATAGTGGGAGCGGCGACGCAGCGGGATACGTGGCAGCAGGGCTGTGTTTGAATGGCATTGTTTTATTGCATTTTGACTGTTGCCTTTAACTCATCGTAAGGAGAAAACAAAGCTAGCCGGCTAAGTCGCTAGCGGCTAGCAAGCTAGCGGCGGCTGCTCAGCCAACTCGCGTGCTATCCACTTCCTTGTTGAGCATTGGCGTGTGATGGAAGGCGAGAAGTTTGTGAGGAGGAGACGGAGTTTCTTACTTACACTTTAACACTATACGGTGAATGGATTTACTCGCTTTCACGAACCTCGACCTTTCAGGAAATCTGGATTTTAAATCTGGGGGAGATCATGCTAGCTTTGTAATGCTAACGATAAGCTTCTGATTAAGCTAAGCTAGCTAGTCGGCTGTGTAATTGTGAAATAGTTGTAGCGGTAGCTAACTAGCCTGATACATAGCTAGCCCAATGTTTTGTTTCGCGACACAACTAGGGACATAGCGTAGTTAAAGTAAATCTTTTGAAGATTATTCTCAGCGTGACAATAGCATTTATTGTGTAGATAAATGCCTAATTCAGACGTGCCTCGCGAGGCTCGGGGACGGAGTCCCTCTGCACAGAGAAATGCTAACAGGCAGGACAGACGTAGTAAACCGGGGAGCGGTGCTGCTCAGCGAGAGAGACACCATGAGAAGAGGCGGTCGTCGGCTTCTCGGAGAAAGAAACGCAGGCAGGCCAAAGAGAGAGACCTGTGGTGCACCGGTACTATAGAACACCACGGCAACGACCGAAAAAGCACTTTTGAGAAAGACGTCGAACTACGAACATTAGTGGAGTATGATGACGTGAGCTCCCAGTCGGAACGATTTTCTGGGAGCCCCTCTCCTAAACTTGACCCCTATGCTGACCGGCTCTCAGTGGACCGACTCAGCGATGTTGACTTTGGTGACCACAATGGACCAGCATCTCCCATCAGAGGTCAGCCAAGAGACCGGGAGGCAGTGTGCTTCAGCAAGGAGGAACAAACAAGAGGACCATCTGGAAGGAGCAAGCCAGAGAAGGAGCCAGGGAGGAGAAAGGACCGTGAGAGGGACTCCTCTAAAGCTCGTACCACAGGTGGACTCTCTAAAAACCACAGAGACGCAACAAGGAGCAATGACAGAAATGGTAAAAGGACATCATCGTCATCATCATCTCAGCCCTCTCAATCTGCAGATAAAAGAGAGTCAAAGAGGCACCTAAGTAAAACGAGATCTGAGAAAGAGCCCCCTTCTGCATACAGAGATGCTCCACAGTCTTACAGAGACGACCGCGATGACCTCAGGGCATACAGGAGAAGTCCTGGTTTTAAAGCAGAAAGTCCCTATGGGACGTCATATTCTTATAGCTACCAGTCTCCCGGTGGTTACAACCAGCTGATATCTAGAAGAAGTCCAACCTACGGGAGCAAAAGACTCTCTCCCAGTTCCACATATTACAGCCGGGATGCAGAGGTGTATGGTGCGTATGGCGTGCCAAAGTCGCCTAGTGCATATTCCAGCAACAAAAGGAAACGCTCCCCTTCGAGCCCAGCAAACTGGCGTAGGTCGCCGAGTTACGGCCGACACAGTCCGTATGAACAAGGAGAGTTTGGTTCAAGTCCTCATGGGAACCGCAGGAGATCACGAAGTCCTTACAGGAAGTCCCGCAGCCCAAGTCCCGATGTCAGGTGAGTTCTGCAAGGCAGCTAACAGGATGATGTTTGGATTATTTGCCGCTTGTGCCCAAATGGCTTGGATTAGGTGGATTTGTTGTAACAAGGAAGCTGTGTCTTAGATTTAACAGATAACGACTCAGGATTATGTCTAACTTTTGTCTATAAAACACTTCTTTACACAATTTGGATTTACTTAATTCAGTGCAGATTTTCTTCTGTTTTCGTCTATTTCAATGCAACCGTGGTTACACGTTTTTTTGCAAAATATTGTGCAACCCAGAACAGGACAAAGCTCTAACTTTAAAGTTTATTGAACCCCTGTGCTTTTCTTTCAATATTTGCTGGCATGCCGATCCAACCTCAAGAGCCAGCCAGTCAAAAATGTAAGAGAAACTCTGCATGTGATTTTGAGCAATTGCTACATCTGCTGTACTGATTAGTGTGTACTTTGGTAGCCACTAGATGTTTTTCTTGCCATGTAGGTATTCTAAGCTGCCATACAGAGATGTTTGCAATGTAGAAACAAACCATGCAAAGGTGTTTTTGTCATCTTCTTTTCAGGAGATCTGCTCGTTCCCGCAGCAGAAGTCCATATTCATCCTCGAGACATTCACGTTCTCGCAGCCGTCACCGCCACTCTCGCTCCCGCAGTCGCCCATCTAGCCTGTCACCAAACACGCTAACGTTCAAAACCAGTCTAGCTGCTGAACTAAGCAAGCAGAAAAAGGTTAAGGCCGCTGAAGCAGCTGCCAAGGCCAAGAACTCCAGCAGCACCTCTACTCCAACCAAGGGTTCCTCATCTATTCCCCAACCGAGTCCTAAGTCTAATCACACATCCAGGAAGGGACGCCCTCCCTCTCCATCTCAAACAGATAAAGGTCCGAGAACACCAACGTCCAGCCAGCCACAGTCTCCCTCCGACAAGTCATCCAAGAAGACCAGCAACCACCAGACCAGCAGGGACAAAGACGGAAAGGGGAAGGATGACTCTGTACATCGGGACAAGAGGAAAACGCCAGCACCGGTCAAAGACAAAGAACGGGGTGCTGGTTCTCTTATCTCCACTCTGCCATCTCTGCCTTTGCCCCAAACAGTCCTTGACCATATAGATAAAGGAGAAGGGTATGTCTGTGTTGTATTTTCTGACATAGTTTTCAAAACACATTTATTCTTGATTGAGTAGATTTAATCACTCTCTCTCTGTCTCTATATCTCCTGTGTTTTCTTGCTATCAGGGTAAAAGACAGCTTGCTCTCAGGTAAGAAAAAGACTGAGAGAAAGGCCCGTCAGCTTCTGACAGACTTGCCTCTCCCCCCTGAACCTTCTGGTGGCACATCCTCCCCCCACAGTCCGCTTGAGGACAAGAAGTCCCAAACACTTCGACGAAGACCTAAGTATGATATAGTGCCTTTAATTTTTTCCCCCATTTGCTACTGTTTGTTGCATCTTCACCCTTTTTCCATATGAAATGTTTTCTCTTAATTTTCAGAATTTGTGGCCCAAGATATGGTGAGATTAAAGAAACAGAGATTGATTGGGGCAAACGCTGTGTGGACAAGTTTGAGATCATTGGAATCACAGGGGAAGGCACCTATGGACAGGTGTACAAAGCTAAGGACAAAGACACCGGTAAGTGTTTAAAACTTATCTCCATGTGAACATGGATCCACTGTCTTGTTTTTCTGCATATTAATTGAATCTTTGTATCCCTGTCATCTAGTTTAATCACAGTTCTTTCCTTTATTTCATAGCTGAAATGGTGGCTTTAAAGAAAGTTCGACTGGACAATGAGAAGGAGGGCTTCCCAATCACAGCCATCAGAGAGATTAAAATTTTGCGACAACTCAACCACAAGAGCATCATTAACATGAAGGAAATTGTCACTGACAAGGAGGATGCTCTCGATTTCAAAAATGATAAAGGTACATAGCCATGCACTAACTTTATAATCACGGCACACAACAGAGATTTCTTCTCATGTTAATCTTTTTTCCCCTTCCTTCTCAGGTGCTTTTTATCTTGTATTCGAATATATGGACCACGATCTAATGGGTTTGCTCGAGTCTGGCCTGGTTCATTTCAACGAGAGCCACATTAAGTCTTTTATGAGACAGCTGCTGGAGGGTCTTGATTACTGCCACAAGAAGAACTTTCTGCACAGAGACATCAAATGCTCCAATATTCTGCTCAATAACAAGTGGGTCCTCACCCAAACAGAAGTAGCCCAATTTTTATGCTTAATCAAGCACGTTTTACAGCTGGATTAAATCCTTGTTTCTTTTCTCTCCTAATCAGAGGTCAGATAAAGCTTGCAGACTTTGGTCTTGCTCGACTCTATAACTCGGAAGAAAGGTAAGACCACCTTCTGGCCAGGTTCCTTCCTTTCTCACTCTATCAGCATGTGATTGAAGATAATAATCTGTGTTCTCCGCTCCAGCCGACCATACACCAATAAAGTCATCACACTGTGGTACCGTCCTCCGGAGCTGCTCCTGGGAGAAGAAAGGTACACGCCTGCGATTGATGTATGGAGCTGCGGGTAAGAGTCGGACCGGATATGCACTTACGATAAACCCATGCAACGTGGTTTTCTGTTTGGTCAGATTTAGTCATTTAATGTCTTGTTCTGTTTTTTTCGCAGCTGTATTCTTGGAGAACTGTTCACAAAGAAACCAATTTTTCAAGCTAATCAGGAGCTTGCCCAGTTAGAGCTCATCAGGTAAGAGTTTGATGAATCAGGTACCTTTTCAATCCTTTTTTTTTTTTTTACATTCTATTCTATTTTATTTTATTTAAATCTTTTACATTTTTCCTTACTGTGTCTTTTTTTTGTTCCTTGTTGCACCTGTATGCCGAAACAAATTCCTAGTCAGTGAATCCTGTATTCATTGACAATGGCAATAAAACTGTTTCTGATTCTGATTCTGATTTCTGATTTCTGAAAAGTATGAATGGCCTACTGTCCACGCATAACTGTATTGTGCTTTAACAAATGAATGTCTGTGCTTTCTGTTCTAGTCGAATATGTGGCAGTCCATGTCCAGCTGTCTGGCCAGATGTAATAAAACTTCCCTTTTTCAACACCATGAAACCAAAGAAACAGTACAGGAGACGGCTAAGAGAGGAGTTTGCTTTGTAAGTCACTGTCTGTGATGTCTCGTCGTATATTTACGGTTCGACTCTTCCAGCAGTTTAACAGTGACCATGTCTGTTGTCCTTCAGCATCCCTCCTTCTGCCTTGGATCTGTTTGACCACATGTTAAACCTGGACCCCAGCAAACGATGCACAGCGGAACAAGCGTTAGGCAGCGAGTTCCTCAAAGATGTGGACCCGGACAAGATGCCTCCACCAGAGTAAGTCTGGGTTCATGCTGTATCCTCATGTTCATCCTGCTGTGTTCAAGCTTAACTTAAACTCACTCTGTCTCTGTTCTTCCAGCCTTCCTCTGTGGCAGGACTGTCATGAGCTTTGGAGCAAGAAACGTCGGCGACAGAAGCAGATGCCAGAGGACCTAGTGGCCCCCAAAGCGCCCCGTAAAGAGCTTGGCCTTGACGACAGCCGCAGTAACACTCCCCAGGGCTTCCCTGCTGCTGCAGGTATCAAAGCCCAAAATGCAGCTGCTTCTACACTGCTCGGTGAGCTGGATTCTTACTTCAACTACGACTATAATCTTATACCTCTGAGTCACACTAACCTACTGGAAAGTTGCTTGGCAAATGAAAATAATTTAAGTAGGTTTGAAATCACCAAATATTATGTGTTATATATCTTTTCTTTTTCAAAAAAAAAAAATCAAACTAGAGCGCTCAGGTTTTCAACGGGTCATCCCAGACATTTGTCACAAACAGGTTAAAGTTACGTTTCTGTGCTTTTTTCCCCTCCTCCTTACAGATCCAAAGGGACCAAACTCCCAGTTGACACAGGAACAGCTAGCAGTCCTTCTGAACTTTCTAGGCCAGCCCAAGAGTGCAGTCAACACAGCCCAGTCTGTCCAGTCCATGAGCACAAAGGTCAACCAGGAGACATTGCAGCAGCTCTCCAAAGCCCTACCCCCCACGGACTCATCCGAGCCTCCTGCTCAGCCGACACCTGCCAAACCTCTCCAGCTTACTGCTCCTGGAGGAGTGCCCCGCACACCCCCTATGCCCAAGCCCCCTTCACCCCCCATGTCTGCACCTCCAGGTATTCCAGAGGGAGAGGCTGCAGCTGCCACCCAGACAGCCATGACAATGCTGCTGGCCCAACTTCTCCAAGCTCAACAGACGCAAAGACAAGAACCAAATGATGGCGTAGAAGGAGCAGAGAGCACAAACCCAGTGGGAGCTGCACCAGGCGGCCCTCTTCTACCTCCAGAGGTTAAACAGCCTCCAGAACCGAGCCCAGTCTCTCCAGGTAACCTTGTCTGTAAACACTGTCAGTCAGACATCTGAACATAAAGGGCAGTTTCTTTTTCCTTCAAGCTGTTTGTTTTTAAAACAGTTTTAAACATATGTCAGTGACAGAACATTGGCTTTCCAGATGAAACCATGTATATGGAAACAGATTAGGCCAAGAGCTTCATACCAGGGAAGGAGTTTGACAAATGGAGTTAAGTGAAGTAAAACTAGTAAAGTACATCAACAGAATGATGTCACCTAAAATTTACGTGGAAACAGGAAAATTGAAAATTTTTCTAACGTATGACTGAGATATCAGGGAAATTCACAGTACCACCACCACTATTCACAGTAAGAAATTATATTTAATACACTGCAGTACCTAACATTACAGCTTTGTTTTCTAGTGTCTGAGGTCGGTGGCATGTCAATCCTGCCCCCAGACCAGAGACCACCCGAGCCCCCGGAGCCTCCCCCACATGCTGACCTGGACTATCGACAGCCTCCACCCGAGCCCAAGATAGGCCATGCTCCCCCCATTGCAACTGCAGGTGGAGGTGACGGTGGGAGACCTCCAGAACAGGACTACCCACCTCTCCCTACTGCAGAAGGGCCTGGATATGGGGGCGAGTACAGTCACCCACCACTTCCACCCTTCACGCCTGCTGGGTTTGGGGAAAGCTACATGGGTCACATGCTTGGTGGAGGCCTGCCTCCTCACACCCTTAGAGAAGTGTTTAGCGGACCCGGCCAGGCCGCAGGCTTGTCTGGTGCGGGGGTTCTGGCCCCAGCTCACCCTGACCCCTTCCCTCCAGGCCCCGGATCTACTGGACCCAGCAGCATGGTGTTCGCCGGGGACAAGGACCACCGTTTTGAGTACAATCACAGCCCCTTACCTGTAGAGGGACAGCCCAACCCCAGCACTATCCACCTGTACAACCACGCCATGGCCAGGAAGGACGCCGTACCTCCTCCCCCGCCCATCCCAACACCAGGACAACCCTGGGGCTCTCCCTCTCAAGTCGGGGCTCCACCACTTCCCCTCGGCTTTGTCCCACATGTGAACTCAACAGCAGCTATCAGAGGACGAGGACTGCCTTTTTGAAAGACCAGGAAATGTGAAACGGCAGATAGTGACAGAAAGACATAATTGGAGCCTGAAGCCTCTCAGGCCAATAACTTAAATCTGCGTAAGGCATTACGCAGATTCCTTAGTCTGGAATATGGAGTACATTGAAGGACAGCTGAATAACACCGGAGGAGCTTTTCTTGCTCGTATCATTTTCATATTTTTTTGTAATCTATTCTGCTGTCTTTTAAATTAAACTTTTACCTTTTTTGAGTGTACATTTATCAGGTACATTTTATCTTTGCCTGTCTGTATTTGCTCCAGGGCAGACTAGTATTAATGTTTTGCACTACTGACTGAAGTAGGCGCAAACTATTTTAGCTATGAAATGAAATGGATGATGTGCTTTCCCTGCACAATTAGGAATATGACCAGTAATGTAGTGTCCTTTTTTTATGACCACGATCATGTTGAAACAATGACAGCTCGGTTGATGGGAGCTATCAGAGGAGAGAGACAGTTTGGTCTAGAGACTGGCAGCACAGCACAACTGCAGCAAATCAAATCTGCCCTAATGGACAAAGGCTGTTTTTACTGTCAATTCCACTTGCCTACTTGCCAGTAGTTGTTGTAAAATCATGAACAAAACACACACAAGTAACCAGAATTTAAAAGAAAACAATGATTTTTTTTTGTACTAAATGACCCCCCCCTCCTCCTTTGGCAAATGTTTATTAAAGAAATGCCAAATGTAACTGTTGTCTTTTTTCATTATTTTTTTTGATTGTTATTGAAGGTCCTACAGACACGTTGACTTTTTAGATCAAACCAATAGGTGGCAGTGTCATGCCAGCATCTCCACATGCACACACCTGCATGAGTGTAGTCTCTGAATGCACATCCTTCTCGTCTACTGAAGTTGGATAAGACACTTAGAAAAAACTGTTTTTAAAACGTCATTATTTCAACACGTGTCAAGAGCAGTTAAGGGTGATTTGGCGGGCAGCTGCACCGTAGGGTCACTGAGTCACTAGGGGGCAAGTCAAAGATGGAAATTCAATTCACCAAATCACCATAGATAAAAAATACACAACAAGACAGGACATTTCTACTACACCACATTCAGGAGTACTGAGGACACATGTATCTGCCTCTGACCTTAAACACAACCACAAATCACAGAGAAGCTGGAGCCTCCGCTGAACAGAGAGACTCCACGCACATCTGTCTTTCGTTTTCCCCATCACACCCAAATCTGAATGTGTCACACAAAGCATTGGCGGTAATGAAAAAGCGATTATCTTCTGCAAAGCCACAGACTGTGGATGGCACCTGGTCTGTGATTAATGTGATGTAGATGATGGATTGCTCCAGTGCGACTAGCAGCATGGTATTTTTCAGCGTGATTGATTGAAACAACAGTCGCAATAACTCCAAGAGAAGGTGAGGAGAAGTGGACGAGTCAGGCAGCTTCGACATGGAGAAACACAGATTTTGCCCAAAGCATCGCTCTGTATATTTTAGTAAATGGAATCCATTCAAAACATAGAGGACTAACGTTCATTTAATTCAATCACCTTAGCAACGACTCTTCCTACATTTGTGTTTGTGTTGCTGAATAAAAACATTTTCAACTCACCACGTTCGGCTTCAGAAGTTGAGTGAACCTGTGCACAGGTGATGCGATTACCCAGTCACATGACTTCCTGCCGGGTAAGGGACGCCACAAATTAAATAAATATAAAGCTTTAAGCTGAATCTCTTTGTTCCATATCAGGAAGTTTTAAAGAAACACACTAATAAGGACAGGCAAAAGCTGTGCAGGTTAATGCCACATCATGTGAGACACTGAGGGTGGACACTCACCAATACTGGTCCAGCAACACATCCGTCATGTCGTCGTCCGGCCAACAGGTGGCAGACAGGTCATACAGCCCCAGCTGCAGCTGTTGTCCAATGGAAACCAACTTCCTGTCTGACCCAAATATATGTTACACCTGTAAACAACATGAGATAAAATCTCATTAGTGTATGAAGCTTAAATACATTTAATAATTATCACACACACACACACACACTGACATATATATATATATATATATATATATATATATAAGTATAAGATTAGAGGGCTGGAGGTCACACGTACATTTTCTAGCTTTACACATGTGCACATTAAAGTGTTGGGCTGTGAACGCACATTCGACCCACTGACTGCACTGCCCGGTTTAGACACAGTGTGGCGCTAAAGGACTGGAAAAAATTAAACAAACTGAAAATCAGCAGCATCACAATCCAGATTTCATAATCCCAGCAAAACTGAGAAGTACCACTGAGATATGCCTTGCAGCGAAGCGCACACATACACATATATAACGACGCGTTCGTTAATAGTGATGTCTGAGATGTGGAGCTTTGACTGACAGATGTGTGACGTGTGATGTGTGATGTGTGAGAACGTCTTCACTTCGTTACCTGCTGGCTCTCGTTCTAAATGGAACAGGGCCAATTCCATTCTGACCCACAGGCTCCTCAGACAGGCCTGATCTCAGACCTGCCTCCACATCAGCTTGTTAACTCATTACAGCGGCGAGGAGGCTCCAGGAGCGGTGATAACTGTTGACAGTGAGCGGCTGACGGGAACTAATCGGGAGTTCTGGAATTTGATTTATGGACGAATGAGCGCGGCGTGGACGTTGAATTAGCTGCTGTGGATTTTTGCAGGAGCTGAAGCATCATGTGATCCAAACTGAGTCATCTGACATAAACAATGGTTAACAGCCACTTTATTCTTCTTATTTATTTATTTAATTTTTAAAACACGTGTGACATTTTAAGATGACTCTTTGTTTACTGTTATTTAGTGATTCACTCCTGGGGATTTGATGAAAGTAGTTTTTTTTTTAAAAAATGAAACAGTGAAATGTAAAAGTAGTGATATTGAAACAATGGCGGCATTAGAGTGTGTGTGTGTGTGTGTGTGTGTGTGTGTAATTATTCGTTCAGCTCAGGTAGAAAAGTGAGCCGTTAACTCGGCCACATTACTGGCCGTTAATCCCTCCACCTAATGAGAGGTTTCTTTATAAAGACGCCGCATTAAGTGTCATCTCCGAGACGGCGATTGGCTTAATGTTCGCTGATCGAGGAGGGTAAAGGCTTCGGAGCGGATCAATCACGATGGGTCGTTAAAGGGCAATTTACCCATCAGGTCTGTGGGCTCGGCAGCGGCGTGACACTCTGCCCAAAGGTTACGCCGCACTGACCTTTACTGTGCCGCTGTCACACTCGCTGGCACAGACAGCCGGTGGTTAGTGACACCATCGCATTACCAAAGGTCATCAGATCCACGCAGCTGTCAATAACTCTGTCATCAGACACTGGCCGTGTAAAAGAGGAAGAGAGGTTCAATGTGATGCGGCTGAGTTATTCCTGCTATGTCCACATGTTCATATCTGGGTCTTCTCTCCTGCGCGTGTGCTGTGACGAGCTCCTCCCTCACAGCCCCGTTAACGCTCACCCGATATGACCCAAAAATGCCATTCGCCGCCTCACTCTCACTTGACCTTTGACACACGAGGTCAGGATTCAGTAAGTTATGATAAAAGTCAGTCTGCACCGAGCACCTCACATCCCACAATCCTGTTTTAGAGGGAACCGTAAGTTTTACCATTAATTCAAAAGCTTTGGGGGCATGAAAACAAAAAATACATGTAATAGCAGCTACTGCGTGTTTGCACAGAGAGAATATTAATGTGGGAGAGGAACGTCTGTTGATTTACAGCTTGGGATGCTGTTAAACGCTGGAGCAGAATATTATGGCGCAGGGATGATTCCAAGATAAATTCCTGAGATTCCATTTGTGAATTTCAATACACAACGTTTCATTTTGCACGGTTGGATGAACGGCATCACGCCACAGACACATGGCGTGACTCTGTAACCATGAGCTGCTGTAAGATTTTAGACTGTATCACTTGTACATTTAACTTTAACACACAGATTGTGGATTTAATCAAGTCTGTCATTTTGTGACAGTTTCTCGTGTCATCACCTCACTGAGACACGAAAAAAAAGACTTAATTGTAATTTTTACATTTAGATTTATTTGTATTACTGGCGATCGGCTGCTGTGTTTACTGTCAGCTGCTCCAGATCAATAAGAATGGAAAGACGCACTGACAGCAGAACGAGCAGCAGTGGCTGTCGGTTTCGCCTGTGCAATCAATCACTGTGTAATGACATGTTTTGAAAAAGGCTTAGGGTGAATAATGTTTCGACAGTGGTCAGCGTAATGTCGTTACGTCGATAACCCCTCTGCCTTATGCCGTTAAATCTCACACCTCCAGGGGAGAAGCAAAACCAGATGATCTGTGACAGAGGGTACAAATGTTTCCATGAAGCAACTTCTCACACGCTCCATGGCGTCCGGGCCACGGCGGAAACAATCTCCTGAGCCATTAGCGCAAATTGCACGGGGAAAAACATAACTGCGTTTCCATAAAATGTGGAGAGAAGCAGGGAATCAAGCGTGAAATGTGAGCGTTGCATTGCAGAGAATTACTGTGGCTGAAATTGAAACGGCGAGCGGGGGGATGGCTACAAACCTGGCAACCACTTTGGCGTGCGCAAAGGTCGATAAGTCAATGAGACGTCTTGTTTATGATTCATGGCTCGTTGTGTAGATGAAACCAAACGGTCTGTTTGCTGTGCTGCGAAACCATGACACTGCTGTATACAGTGAGCGTACAGTACATCCTGTTCTGCCGCCTGTAACACACAGTGTAACACACTGCGTTACACACTGTGTAACACACTGCGTAACACACTGTGTAACACACTGCGTAACACACAGTGTAACACACTGCGTAACACACAGTGTAACACACTGTGTAACACACTGTTCCCATGTTGAGTTGTAAGTGTGGTTTCAAAGTGAATATGCCGCAGATAAACCGCTGACATGCCGAGCAAACAAGCTGTCAGAGAAAAACACACACCTCACAACCAGGACACATATTTACCTGGAGGGAAACATCACCTCCACCCCCCCCCCCCCCCCCCCCCCCCCCCCCCCCCCACCTCCCACCCCCCACCCCCCAACTCGTGAACCTGTCTGAATGAAGAAATAAAAACACTGTGTGTGTGTGTGTGTGTGTGTGTGTGTGTGTGTGTGGCTGTTTATGCCAAGGAAACACACCGACAAACTGTCATATTCCATGACTCCATCCACTCCTGCTGGAGGGAATTTAAATAAACACATGTTTTTACCTCCTCTGTCAAATAACAGTGCAACTTACACAAACTAAATCGACATCAAACGCAAGAAGAAGAAATGCGGAAATGTTGTAGTAATAAAACTGATGCACGTTCACAACAAACATCGGCATTTTATATGATACAGGAAATATATTTATATGTCTCTAGATGACTGGAGCACTGATGTGATGCTGGTGACAATGTAAATAATTATTAAGGAAAATAATCATAACTTCATGTATTTCCCGTGGCTTATGTGGAATTTTCCTGGTACGTTTACAGGAAACATCATTCGACTGTTTTCAGAGACGTACTCTTCCTGACGACTTAACTGACTCTGACTCTGACGAGTCAAATCCACGATGAGGGGTCACAGTTCTCCGATTCTCGTGCACGACCCCGACTCCCGCTCTCTCCCTGTTCTCCGGAGATGAGCCGAAGGATATTTAATTAGGTCTGACACCTGCAGCCCTGCTCCAAGATGGATTTACTTTTCGGAGATTATTGGTGCTGATCAGACGTACCGCCGCTTCGTCAGACGTGTCGACATTTGATGCCAAACGATATTTTTAGATGCTGTGCAGTTCAAGAAAGGTGAACAAAAAAAATTCCTTTACTGTAAAGGAAATGTGTTTGTTTTTTTTGTATCTTCTCCCGTGAGGTCTGATCAGACTCGGAAGTGGCTGTTTGCCACATCAGGCATTTTGACTGAGATGTGAAAGGTGCAGCTGTTTGGTTCCTCCCGGACAGGGAAGTGTAAATAGAGAAGACGGGCGCGAAGAAAAGTGCAAAATAAAGAGTCGTACGACCCCGACGCCGCGGTGGTTTCTGCTGGAATAGCACTTTGTGTGAGAGTGCTGAGATGAGGACAAACTGTATATTTAGTGTTCAGCCCAGTCTCTCGCAGTGTGATTAATGAGCGAGCAGACAGACAACCAGGGAGCATTCTAATCACCCACAAGGACAAAGAGTGATCGAGAGAGACAGGGTGTGTGTGTGTGTGTGTGTGCGTTTGGTGGGTGTGGGGGGGGGGGGGGGGTTTGGGGGGGGGGGGGGGGGGGGGGGGGGGGGGTCCTTACTAATGGCCCCTACAGCCTGGAATCTACAGGAAATCTGTAATGAGGAATTCACACTAATGATAATAAAAATTACATATGACATATCATGCAATTAGTGCATAATCCGCCTTTGGACAGTTCAG
>JAFBJQ010001136.1:189637-210382 GCA_016785345.1 Trinectes maculatus
CTCCACAGTACATGTTCATACAGTCAGGACAGTTTCATTTCTTTTATTTTCTGCCCATACTTATTATATATTTCTCTCTCTGTTTCAATAAAACAGTGTGTAAAACAGTTGTTTTTTTGATGCCTCCTTTGGCTAAACGGACAGTCGCCTATTTGCATATCACCATCAGATACCCAGTTGTGTTGTGGTTCCGTCCAGTATTCAATATTAAAGTCCGATAGCTGTCTCTTCAGCCACTAACTGCTCCGCTGTGCTGCTGGTTTAATGGCAGCCGCTATCGGCGCTGCCCGTTAGGGTCACATGTACACAGCGCACACAAAACAGCAAACAACGCACACACACACATCTCCAGTATGGATTTCTACATATGGTTCTACGGTTATGTCATGACTCAGTGAGGCAAAGGTGTAGAGTCACGTTCAAACCATGTTCAGGCCATGAAGGGATTTTTTTTTTCCTGAAAAGATGCTTTTAAATGTGTAAATCTGAGAAGCAGAGATTAATTTTAATCAGACGAAAAATCTCCTGAGTCGGAAAAAAAACTTGGTGCTTTTTTCCCGTTTCCAAATCGCTCTCATCACTCCGGTTTCCCTCCTGATGAAAACCGAGTGTCCATGTGTGGGATGCATGGGCAAAAGTCGCCA
Source organism: Trinectes maculatus (assembly GCA_016785345.1). Lineage (NCBI taxonomy): Eukaryota > Metazoa > Chordata > Actinopteri > Pleuronectiformes > Achiridae > Trinectes > Trinectes maculatus. The sequence continues at coordinate 190,282 of JAFBJQ010001136.1, forward strand.
TAGATTTAGGTGATGTATCTGCTGTCACTTTGCGCATTAATGCTCTGACCTTTTCTTCCTCTTTCAGAAACAATGTGGGCCAAGCTGGTAAGAAAGATGGATACGCGGCGGATGAAATCTGTCACCGGGAGAGAAATCCAGGGGCCCCGACTCGCCACTGTGGCGACAACACGCCTTAAACCACAGCAAATAACTCCGGGATGTGAAGCACAGCACGTGTTATTACACAGAACTGTAATATAGTGAAGCCGGAGAAACGGACTTCAAGTGATGTGTGGAGGGAGAAGAGACGGAGGAAGGAAAAACGTGAAGGAATGAGTGAGAGGAAGACGAGTTTGTCGGCACGGCTGTGATCCCATTCACAATCACGTCTGATTCCGTTTGTTATTCCTACGCTGCTAATTTGACCCCATTAATCACATCCTGCACTGTCCTCACTGTCGTTAAAGGTGCATTTCGTGTTTTTTTTTTTTGTCGCCACAGCAGTGGTGAACAGCCGAAATGAAAACATTCCCATTGATCCTAATTTGGAAATCAATCCGATCACTGATTCCCAAAAACGACAAGACAAATCCTAAAACGCTGCGAGCAACTGCAGCGTTTGAGTCGACTGGGAAAAGGAAAGCTGGCTCTTACAATATCCAGCTGATGCACATACATCAGCGATATGGAATCTTTACTCTGTGATGAATAATTAACGTGTTTTGATCCCAGCACGCTTTGGGCTACGTACAAAGAGAAAGCAGAGCACGTGAGCTGGATCCTGGGATGTGGCAAACGTGTAAGAGATGCAGCCACATGCTGAGCCAGCCTCTCGGCACCGGAATTCCCCGGCACGAGCATATGTACGCCGGAATGGATGCCCGGCTCAAGCCGACTGAGAGGTGAACTGCATGCTGGGATGGCTGAGGATGGCTGAAGGTCAGAGGTGCGGTTATCTTCAGGTGACCTCCAAAGCTCGGATGCCAGATGTTGTCATGGAATCTGGTGGGAAGCGTCCCGGGTGAGATAACAGCCGGAGGGGAGGAAGCGTTCAACAACACGAGCTGCAGCGCGAGGCGGCGAAGCCTCCGCCAAAACACACGGCGTCAGGCAACAAGATATGACACCTGCCTCATTCCCTTATGCCAGCCCCATGACAGGTGACCAGCCAATCCCATAACTCCTGCTCACATCTCCGCACAGTCGCGCCGCTTCATTATTCCACACGCAAGGCTATGATAACTTTGTTTGTCACACTCCACTCTCACAGCTGAGGTCAAGAAGCTCATCAGCTCATCTCTCAGCTGGAGCGCCGGACTCCGGGAACACGCGGTCAGCCATGTTACCAGACGTATTTCGAAATTCACAAGCTGTGACCTGGAATTTCAAATGTGATCTTATAAACTGCAATTCATATTAGATGGGGGGAATAGAACATGGATTTTTCACTGGGCCACGGTGGAGTGAGAGAGCAATACTTCACCTACATAATACAATATCTGTATCTGCAATACATTTCTGCTCTTCATAACAACGCGGTAAATACATGTGTCCTCCTCTGACCGTTCCCTCTGGGGAAGACATTCCGTCATGTATCACGACTCACAGCTGGGAATGATCCGTCTGCGGATCGGGGAATACAGGTTCCTGAGGAGGGAGCGTTTGTTTTCAGATATGAGTCTGAGGAGAGAAAATAGCCAGAGATCATCTTCTATAAGGAAGCGGAGCTGAAGTGGTTTCATAAAAAGAAATATTTATGCCCAGGCTGCTTATCGCCAGGCGAATGTCGAGCAGTATTAATATGTAACATCCTGCCGGGCTCTCCAGGACACTTGCCATGGCTCCGGAGAGGGAGAGAGCCCGGCGTTATCGGGGCTTGGCAGCGTGACTTGGTGATGGTATCAGCCATGCTGACTGGATTCCATTAGGCAATGCACACATCTATGTCTACGGGAACATATTGGCTCACGCTACGGGAGAAAGCGCGGCGAGCGATAGGTCTGCAGTCATGACACATGAGCTATCATCCACCATCCAGGAAGGAATACCCAGGAATATCAGCAACACGCACATTAGTTTACTGTAGACCTGATGCTGCGCTGCACAGATTACAGCCACTCTCTCTCTCTCTCTTCCTCACACGGGAAATCAGACCTCGGTGTAAAAAGCAGCATTTAGGATGATGGGAATATTCTTCCGAACCTTTTCCCTTTTCACACCGTCACGACTTCTCACAAGGACAGTACAATAATAATAATAATAATAATAATAATAATAATAATAATAATAACAATAATAATAATAATAACAGCAATAATAATAATAATAATAATAATAATAATAATAATAATAATAATAATAATAATAACAGCAATAATAATAATAATAATAATAATAATAATAATAATAATAATAATAATAATAATAATAACAACAACAATAACAATAACAATAACAATAACAATAACAATAACAATAACAATAATAATAGCAATAATAATACTAATAATACTAATAATAATAAGAAGAAGAAGAATGAAAACATAAGGGTATAAGCAGATAAAGGGTTAGTAATGAGAGTTAGTCCCTGTTGCAGTGCAGTGATCTTTGGAGGTCAGAGATACAGGTTCAACAACACTAAGCTGTGAATCTGCATCTCGTTATCTTAACGAGCCCAAGACTTAAATTCATCAGCGATTAAAAGAAAATCGATGGCTTAATATTAATTCCAGTCACCTTCTGTGGTATGGCCGTCTCGTATGCTAACTGATTTACCACAGCAGGTTCAAATATATAAATATTTTTGAATAATTTCATTTGACCACACAGCAACTGATTCAATTAATAAAATTAATAGTTAATTGAAAAGCAGTTGCAGACACAGACACAGCAGTTTCCCACAAATCAGTCAAATGCAAACAATGAATAATATGGCAGAACGTACAGTGATTCGCTCACTCAACATGTGATTCAATGAAGTTCTTGAGGAGCCACTTGAAGACTTTCCCTCCCTCTCCTCACGTCTGCTTTGTCGTGAATGTGAACGTGCTCGATTCGATTTCTTCCGCAGCGGCTTACAAGCTCAGGCTTGAGTTCACAGTTCCCCCACAGCTCAGGCAAACACATTGTGTGCAGCCTGCGAGGATTATCGACAGGGGAAACAGGCTTCCGGAGACGCCGCCAAACAAAACCCTAATTACGCCAAATGCAGTGTGGGCAACACGGGGTCTGCCATAAATATCCAACACCAGCAACATGGTCTCTGTGAACCATCACGAACGCCAATGTTCATCCTCAAAGATTATTTGATGATTTTTCAGGATTAATCTTAATGTAAAAACATTTTTTTCCTCTATCATATGTTAACAGCGGGATAAAATCTCTTCTTCATCAGACTCATCAATATACAGGATACATAACAGTCTCAATAGAACATGGCGGCGCAGTAAATTGGTATGCGAGATTAACGAGGTCGATCAAGGAGGACCATCACAGCCACATAGAAACAGAAAGAGAGGAGCAGATACTGTGCAGCAGTCAGGGCTCAGTGGTTGGAGCAGGTGGCTTTGCTCGTGCCTTCCCCCAGACCTGCATGCCAATCTGGCAGATACGACTGTGGCCGAGACAGAAGCTGTGCGCCTGGAAAATAACGCTGCCCGGATGAAGTGGGGTTCCAGTGTGAGCATGTGACCGGGACGCAGGATTCCCATATTTTAAAATACGGGTGCAGACACGCCTTACTTCATTTGGTCCAAAAAGAAAACATTGCTTTTATATGTCCACATAAAGTGTAAATATATTTCTATATATTTGTTTTCATCACATCAGTTGATTGTCATTGATTGTGTTAATTAATTGATTATATTAATTATTCAGATTTCTCCTGTTAAATGATTAAATCATGGCATCGTGTGAGGTCATGCATAATGGAAATTCATTTTTACACTCCACACACTTACATATAGTGGTCCACACTCCAACTAGCATAAACACAGCCTGTGGAGTTTTGGTTATTTGCTGGCAAAATAAAGCAAAATATGCTTCGTGCGCATGGGGGGGCAATGTGGTGGAGAAGGTAACGGAGCACTAATAAAGGAGGAGGGGAAGAACGCTGTAAGCTGATATAACTGCAGTATTCTGTGTTATGAGGTAGAGAAGGTACAGATACGTCCTGGTTTCAGTGTGATGCAACCTCAGCTTACCTCAGCTCGCTTTACCCTCAGTGTGAAACCCCGTCTGTACCCAGGTGTGTTCAACAGCTGCTCAAACACACAGACAAGATTCCCTTCCTTCCTTATCTCTCATTAGGACGGCCCGACTCGGCTCCTCAGACGCCCGGGCAGCCCAGCACATCAGCCGGTGACAGCTGGGAGCCAGGTAACCTCTGTCAGTCTGCTACCAGCCCGCCGCGCAGCAGGCTGCTGCTGATAGCTTATCACACGCCGGCCCGCGCGTTTGCTCACAGACACGGTTTGTCTTGCAAGTCGCTTTTCTTAGGCCCGTTTCAGTAAACGCGGCGGTCGTGGACGAGCGATGATCGGCGTCGTTCCAATGGATAAAACGTCCGAATAGTTCGTCGCTAAACGCCCACGTGATTATAGTTAAATAACAATGATGGAAATCTTTTTTTTATCTTTTTAGTTTTTAGTAGTTTACATCTGCTAACATATAGCGTACACTACAGCCTGCCACCAGGGGGCGATGGAGATGGTTTAACTTCCATCTTTACATATGTCTGTGTTATTAATATGAAGCCGAACGACGCTATGTAAACAGTGTGTGGTCACTCACTTATAGTGAGGGGTAAATCTGCTAAACCCATAATACGCTGCTATGTCAGAGCACAAAGCAACGCAGTGTAGAAAACGCCATTATATTTAAGTGTGTGTGGAATTCCATTAACTCTTAAAGCCTCATAAGACGCAGTGATGCAGGAACAGAAAAAAAAAATCAATAATACATAAATGTAATTCAGCGCTGATTGACTGCTGAAGTTTCCCTTTCAGAAGTTTCTTGTTGTGTAGCGGGCCGAGTGGAGAAACTGTCCAGTCATCCAGGAAATGAGAGCGCAGCCATGTGACGCAGAGAGACGGGTGGCTGTCATGCATCCGGTCCACCTGAGACGGAGATCATTCTCAGTGTTCAGCCGCCCGGTGATGGATGGACACACTTCTTTTATTGCTTTCCCTGGCCTCTGATCGTCCCGCAGCGGACGCACCATTCCATGTTTTATCTCCACCGCGCCGTTATTTGCTATATAAATGATTTTGTTTACCTGGGGACGCGCGGTCTCGGGCGGTAAGTTCGGGGGAAAGTTTTGTGTTTACTCGTCTCTTCATTCTCCATTTTCAGGCGTGTGAGCCAAGCGGGGAGAGGATCTCGCCACTGGTTGATTAAACCACCTCGTGCCTCGGCGTTTATTGGCAGGCGCCGCAGAAAGGATGCACTCTCATGCTCCACTGCGCGCACAAACCATACAAACAGCCATCGCTATTGAGCTTTGCTACGTAATAAGCAGCTAACAGTAATTCAAGGCCGTACGTCCAGACCCGTATTGATCTCAGTGGACGGGGCATGAAGAACGTCCACGTGTCAGTGCAGACATGTTAAACTGCCTCTCCATGTCTTCACCACTGCATCGAAGCCATTCTCTTTTCCATGTCATTCCCACACTGGTGTCTTTCCCATATCTCCTGACAGTGACCGCCATACTGATCCAGGCCCTAGAAAATTCCGTATGTGTCCCAGTCTCGCCCACATACTGGGAAACTGTGACTTCTGCGATGAATAATAACGCAGGTAGAGGCCATTTTTAAGATTCCGGTGGTGTAATTGATTTTTTTTTTTAAGTCTCTCAAACCCACACATACAAATTCCGACTTAACTCTGCAGGAGAAGTCCACTTTTTATAATGGGATCAAGGGTTTAACAGCCTGGATACAGAGAGTTACACGGCGACCTTCAACACTCAACATCCTTTTCCGATTCCATCTGAGTCCATCACCGTTGTATTATATATATATATATATATATATATATATATATATATATTTGTAGTATATATATTTTTATACACAATACTACTACACAAACACGAGATTTAGGCACGTAACCATCTCATGATGCCATCAGGGAGGCGTGTGATCAGTGCCACCATAACTCTGCAGCAACGACCCCCATAAAGAAGGTAGTTACCTTCAGGAGTCCTACAACAGATGGTGTGGCCTCCACAGGGCCCTGGTCTCAGCATCATGGTGTCAGTCCGGGATCACATGTGGAGACAGAACACGGCGAGACAGACAGCCTGAACTACCACAGACAAACAACGACCAGTAAAAGGAACCTGAAAGCCTCACGGCAAACGCTGCTCCGACTGAAACGTTTACGTTAATTGATAAAAGGCATTAATGGGTTTATGTTTTGACGTATCCTCAAGTCGCAGACGCAGGAAGCATCGTAAATATCCTTTTGAATATACGTTTCCAACAGCAGCACTAATGATCAAAGCTCCACCGTGATACAAAACCAGACACAAGTATCCTCCACATCCTGGATATAAAGGACGCAATCATCGCCTATGATGACACGGGATTCATTTTCAGGGTTGTGACAATGGCACAGACATGGCGTTTTCACCTGCGTGCTTCGTCCGGCGGTGCACTGAATGTTACCGCGTCTGGCGGCGGAAAATCTCCAGACGCGGAGCTTCTCTATTTCTCGACAGGAGTTTTTCTCTTCACCTGGAGCAAAGCTCATTTCACTGGAAAATTGGCTGTGGCTCTGGCGCGGCTCCCCGCTCCCCCATTCTCTCCGCCTGCCTCTCTAAATTCAGCCATTATAGTAGTGCCCTGAGCACTAATCCAATTAGCTATAGGAAGCAAATGGAGCTATCTCTCATTTTAGCTTGTCACCTGCACGAGGGGGGGCACAGGGAGGGGAGGCGGCAGGTTTTATGGGATAGTGACTCAGAGGAATATATGATACCTATAGCACGCAGGAATTTCTCAAGTGGCCAGATCCGGAGTTTTGACATTAAAAGGAGCCATCAAGACAAAATGACTGGACCCCACACACACACACACACACACACACACAAACCACATTTGCTGGTGGCGTGAATTTTCTTCCCACCCTTCGACGTTCACTGCTTAAAACCTCGGGATCTCACTCGGCTGACCTGTTTGACCCCGTGGTCCGTGGCCTCGGGTGCACGGCCAGATTCATGGTTCGTGCCGACCTGTTAGACACTGTAAACACAGCTTCAGCTGTAAAGCACTGGCCCCGGGTTGGCCCTGGCAGCAGCCATATTTCTCCGGCTTCTTCACTGAATGCCAGATGGTGTCAGTGCTGACTGAAAACAGCGTGGGCGGGTGCCCTCCGAACGCACCTGCAGCCACGATTTTGGAGAGCGAGAGTAAAATGTTTGAAATCGTTTCAGTGTCGCTGTGTTGTGAGTTTATTGTGGCGTAAATCAGCTTTTCTACTGACTTGTGATCATTTCATTTCTGGTGGATAGAATAATAATAATCCAGCATCACGTTGTGTTCTTCGATTTGGATGAATCATCTCTGTTAACGGAGATGACTTTACTCCAGCGCTTTGCGTAATTAGCCGACTTCTAAAGCTTCTGAGTGAATCAAAATAATGTTCGGACTGACATTTTGCGGTAGGTAAATGTTCACAGTAAAACTGTCAGTCGTTAAACCGGTGGTCGAGGCCTGACTGGGTGTTTCCTTAAACGTGAACCACACAAACGTCATCAATCTACCTGTTTCTGCCTCGGCTACACGCAAACTACTCGCGGTGACAACACTGATTTATTTCCCTGTGCATGCAGCACACTCGCTGCTATTTTTGCATGAACGCCTTGTTGGACATTTGCAGATTCAGTCCAGTTCACGCTGTCACCAACATCCTGCCTGTGGCGCTGCCCGCCGCTTTGACACCCGGCGCCCTGACATGATGACCACTCTGCCCTTTGCCCTCTGAAGGGGAGCAAAGCCTGTGGTGGATTTAAACACGATGGAACAGAGCTGCTGGTGGTGTTTGACTCTGTTCAACACTGTTCAGAATATTCAATCAAAACACCAACACCAACGTAAAATAATATCTAAATCAAACGTTTCAACATTCCCGGGATAATACGACTCCTTGTTGTTGCTGTTGAGGTTTTTGCACTGTGTTTACAGATCACTCATTAAAACACAGGAGCTTCGTCCGACTTTCCAATCGATCCCCTCACTTCAAATCAAGCTTCCCATTACTTCCTGTTTACGCCGTCACACTCTCTGTGGCGTCAAGGAGACGATGGGGACCCTGCGCCAGCCGTACACGCAAACCACAGTCTTCATGTTGGAGATGTCTCTGGAGAGAGAGGAGATGAAACAGAGAAGACTAATTGAGACAAAGTCCACACCCCCCCGCCTGTATGAGCTGCCATTCACTTGACTGACGACACTTAATGCTGGTAATTACAGTGCTTCAGAGCAGTCTCTCAAGCTAATGTGCAATCACAGGTTGCACAATCTCACCATCTCCGGCTCACAACTGTCGACATCGCTGTGTTCCTTTTTGATTGTACTGCAAAAGAACACGTATGTGCACATGCATGTATACTGTGTATACATGCACCAACACACACATATAGTCACACACACACACACACGAGGATGAGCAGCACAGTCCATGTCAACAATACATTATTTAGCAGTAGCTGAATGGCAGCGATGAACAGATGGCTATGGCCGCTCACTTTATTTTTAGTCGTTCTCATTGTCCCTTTCTTACATCGCTGTGTTTATAAGGGAAGATGCGGGGGGTGGGGGGTGGGGGGTGGGGTGGGAGCTGTGATCAACGCTGCGGCCTTACAGGACTAACAACATAAAGCTGTTTATGAGGTTATGTATGCGGCGAGGCACAGCTCATCGGCCTGATACGGCTCCCTCGAGCTCCCTAAACATTCACCGCCGCATCATAAAGCAATATCCCGGGATTTTCACTGATGCACGTCCTGTGATCACCAGCACTCGGGTCTCTTCCAATAAAAGCTGCTCAAACCTGTTGTTGTGTTACTGGTAATGGTCATTTAAGTAACACACTTTGTGTATACAAAATGCTGCATGTTGACGCCACGCATAGTGTATTGTTACAATTCTATGGGACCCAGACATGACACCAGAGGTACAGAATGTGAAGTCAGCAGCAGTCGGTCATCTTTTAAAGCTTGGATTCAGATGAAGCTGGTTATTTCAAGTTATTTGTGGTGTTTACATTTCCATCTTAGTCCAGTTGTCAGCTCGCCCCCTGCAGGTGTTACGAACCGTGTCTGAATGACGTCCACTGTAATAATTATTTACATCATTACCAAAGCTAGAAAACATGTTTACGCATTAGTGACAGGAGGGGTGATTAAAAACAATGACGTGTTCCCATTGCATAAGCGTGTGTGACTATTTTCAGAGCAAAAATAAATAAAATTTCTAAGTTCCAGTTCCAACAACAGCAAGGTCCTCAGCCTGCAGCCAAAACCATGTGATGTTTATGAAGCCACTTTGTGAATGGGAGTGTGGTCTCAGACCACTGTTTGTTTGTCTCTATAGGTCGTTAGGGGAAATAACAGTCTGCCTACTTGTAGCCGTCCCGCTGACCACAACAGATAACAGTAATGTGCTTTAGGAGAAAGATACAGAAAGAGAAGAGGCAGACGGCCTCTGGATCCAAATACCATTCGACCTTCATCCCACAGCTGATGCACTGTGTGGACCGCTGCCACCGGCAGATGCCGATTCAGCAAAAGCAACACAGTTGGCGGCAGGGGTCGGCGCTCCAGCAGGGACACCACCGAGGGTGGAGGGATTGTTCAGATGGTGGACTCCACATATTCTACATCAGATTTAGGCTACAGACAAAAATATGGCAAACTATGATGACATCAGCTGTCAGGTCGTCTTCTACAGGATTTGTCCTAACAGGCAATAGTCTTAAGTTTCCTTTTTTTTTCCCCTTTTAATCTGTCACCTGTCTGTAGTCGTCATAGAAACGCGATGATTCCGGGACATAGTGTTGGACATGCAAGAAAAAGGAAAGTGGCAGCTGTGCTGAGACGCAGTAAAACCAGAGGGAGATGTTTAAATAGACCAAACAGCAGGTGGACCAGCTCATCAATAACGAGCATCAATCAACAGGTCCACCGCTCCTATTGGCAGGCAAGGCCCCGGCCTCTACCGCTGACTCAGCACGCCGCTGCTTCTTTCTTTTACCCGCGCGCTTCATCACACTTTTTTTGTCTTTCCAGTTTCTACTCGCAACATGCTACGGAAATAAAAATTATTCCGTCATTATTCCGTTTTTGCTGTGAACCTTATGTGGCAATTATTTTTGTGTAAAGGTCAGCGAGACAGAAAAGTTGTTTATGCTATGTGAAAAAACACTGAGATGCACGTGTGCATGTGTGTGTGTGTGTGTGTGTGTGTGCAGCCTTGGTTCGAGGCCATTAAAGCTTTTAAATTAGAGCCGGTCCGTCGCCGTATGACTAAGAAAATAAAATGGCCACAAGCTACAGTCACGGCGCATTGTATCAGAGGCTCGTGCTGGATGATCATTTCACTTAACACGAGTAATTATCACGTTCAACATGATTAATTTAATTGAACATAGATTAGCATGGTCCTCCTCAGGCATTAGATTCTATCTCTGCTCAACTAACATTCACACCCAAACCACAGAGTTTTTAGAAATATGACATATTGAACTATTCTTACAGCATCATCTACTGTGCAAAAAATATCTTTGTATATTATGTATGTGTATATTATTTTATATATATATATATATAAAAATAAAAATATAAATATATATATATATAAATATATACATATGTGTGTGTATATATATATATATATATACACAACACAGGGTCTACACGGTTGATATCAGAAATCTAAAGGAAATGCTCATTACACTCGTGATATCAACCCCTACGGTGTGTCAAGAGGGACAAGAGGCAATTCACCATAATAAACTCTCATTTTAGCGTGGTGTTATAGCGACATCTGGTGGCACAATGTATGCACAATGGCACAATGAATGTATGGTCCGACTTACGTCGAAATTCGGTTTCGACACATTCTCAGGAACGGATCTCCGACGTAACTCGAGGACCCGCTGTATATATATATATATATATATATAATTTATTATTAATAATAATCTACAGTGGTTCTCTCATTGCAGCTGACACAGTAAACACTGTATTGTGGTGCTTTATCGCAGTATAACCATGTTTGGTATCATCACATTGTTTCACACAGAAAGAGATGAAGAAATGGGCTGAGGAAAGAAAACGGTGAAGGGAATCTTTGTCTAAATGTCAGCTCGGCCTTTCATTTTTAATTTTTCCTTTGCCTTGATAAAGAAACGGAGTTATCAAACCGCCTCCCAGAGCTGCTGCCATGGCGACAGGAAGGCACAGAGGACGGCACCGAGAGGATGAAGTGACAATACTCAGGAGCAGTTGTTCTTCCTGCGTCCACCTTCTGCTGTTGTGTTATGAAACTGACCAGACCTGCGGTCAGTGTGTTTTTAAAGCCACAGTTTGTGGCGTTATTCGTTAATGTCATTAACCCGGTGTCATGTTCAAAGCAATAGGAAAAAGACAGACCATAAAAGGTCAAACAGGAGACACTAACTGTATGAAGACCCACAAACGCACACAGAACAACTTGTCATCTGATTTCTCAATTGTGTGAATGTGCTGAACCTAACTGATGCAATTATTCGTTGACGTTCTTCATCGACCTTTTCACTGGAGAAGACCGGTGATAAAAATGGAGGTTTTCAGGTGTTGAAAACATTTACATAAAGACGGCACTCTTCGCGGGTGTCACTCTTTCCTCACGCCGCGATAACAGTAGCGGTGGCGGTGGCGTGCCGGGGGGTGGAGGGGGGCGCGGGGGGGGGGCGATCGCATCAAGATAAACTCTCCAGCACCATGACAGTTTCATTAAATCTGCTGGCCACCTGAAAGCAGGGCGAGTTAAGCACCGATGATACAATCACACACACACGAGTTTACATGTGCTGATTTTTATTTTGAATATTCAGACTAAAGAAGAAAAATAAAAAACGCACAAACACACACACACACGCACACTCCTGCATCCCTGCATTGTTGTTGCTGTTAATGTGAACATTCACACACAGGCGCCTGACGCTGCCAGAATAATAAGGCCTGAAGTTTACAGTGTTTCTCTGTGCGACCTCATTCTATCCACTTGACTCAGTAATCCCCTCCCGGCCATTTACTGTGCTGCGAACACAACAAATGTTTTAATCCATGAAAACCTCTCAGAGATCTGGATTCTGGAAGCTGCTGGGAGGAAACGTTCCCCCAAAAGCATCGGCATTGTCCTGGCCCTCTGGACAATTCCAGGAAAACGTCCTGAAAACATCCCAGCGCGCGTTTGAAAGCAGCTATAGTCCCAACCGGAAATAAAACGTCGCACACATGCACACGCACAAACGCACACGCACAAACGCACCCGCTTTCCCGATTCATGATTCAAGATGCAACAATGCGGAGCTGATTGCTGTTTAATCCAAGACGCCAGACTAAATCTGATTTGTCCTGCGTTACTGTACAAAGGCTGCAGAGCGTGATCAAATATCACCCCCCCAATATCCCCCCCCCCCCCCCGCCATGCATTACGTACACATGTTTCCCTGCTCTCACCTGCAATATACACCTGTCTGTGAAAGGTTTAAAAGCTGCTCCGAGCTCTCGCCGCATGAACACGGGCTTTAATTCAGCGGCTGATTAAATGCAGGGCGTTTTTATCTGAGTCACTTATTGATGCGCCGCCGTTCGGCCCATTCATCTGAAACAACCGAAATCACATTAACAAACAGGACAAGAACATTTAACAAGGCACTTCAGCAACCTTGGCCCGCACTTGATTTTAATGCATTTTGTAGTATGATGGGTAGAAAAAAAAAAAAAAGAGAATCCAGGGCCTTTGGTCTCCGCTGCATTTTCTCCTCTGAATGACAATTAGACGTCTCCAAAGCCTCTTTTCATCGGAAATAATAACACGACCTTGACGAACCTCATGTTTTAAATAAAGACTACTAATAAAGGTTAGTCGAGCGGCGGCGGTGGTTTGGGAGCGCGGCAGAGGTCACGGGCTGTTGCGGAGCTTCTGCCCTCTGATTTGTTGGGGTTGTTAACAGGCGGTGTTGTGTCTCTTCAGAGATCAGAGGTGTGCGAGGACAGTGTAAAGAACACATCATCCGCCAGACTAATCCAATTACGTGTGTTTGTTCAGGTTGCGACGTGCGCGAACCAACGCGGCGACCAAGTTTGCGGCGTCGCTCTGCAGCGGTAGGTGGCGGCGGCGCCCTGATTCCTCACGAGAGAGATTGTGACCATATTTACAGTGAGCGCACACACGACAACCAGCAGCTCCATTATTCAGCATACGGAAAATGTGTAATGACTTTCTCCGGTTATTAATGACCCGGGCCTGGGCTTATTTATGAAACGATCCCTGCGCTTATTCGGAAGATGAAGGAGCATGGGATGGAAGACGTTTGCGTCCGTATGTTTATTCAGGCTTCAGTGGAAAACCGATCGGCCTCTTTCACTTCCTTCTTCATACATAAAAAGCTATTTGATTCCAATTTGAAACGCTAGATTGCCTGATTTCAATAACGTGTAACGACAGACCATTACTTTCCTTGGAGTTTTATTTTTGCCGTGAGTCAACTTTTGATGAGTCAGTATCAGATGTCAGCGTCTGCATCAGCGTGCGTGCCCCCGCACTCTAATTTTTATAGGAGAGAAAAAAAAAAACATATGTAGATCAGTGACCTCCCATGGAGCAGTGAGGGCTGAAGGCAGAATAACACAACGTACGAAACCCGGGCCTGAGTGAAAAGCTGCAGCCGTGAATGTGAAGTGTGTTAAAGCACGTCGTTAAGCTGTGTTCAAAACGACACAATTAATTCCCGTTGCAGGAATTACAGCCCCCTAATGAAGTCGAATCGACGGTTCCTCACAGGATCCGGTCGGGATTCACTTTATCACTGGTCACTAAACGTCCCAGTGGGAATGTTAATTATGTGGACTCACATGGGAGGGAATATTACAGTGACAAATCTATACACACACACACACACACACACACACACACACACACACACACACACACACACACACTACTGGAAGTTGTGGGCAGTGCACGAGGCTGGTTTATTAAATACTTCCTGATTTGTTTCGTAACCTGTACTGTAATTAGCCGGCGTGTTAAACAATAGCACAGAGCACCATAGATTGATACACCTGCGTAATATGGTTCATATTTGTTGCACAGTAAACTGATTTCATCTCCGCGTGTTCAAGGAAGAAAATCTATACAGATGTGTAAAGCGCCAGGAGAAACCGTTACTGAGGACACGTCTGTTGGCTGGATTATGAAAAATGTATAGGACCCAGCTTGATCCATATGGACGACTTAAAGACAGAGAGACTCGGCCTCTGCAGCAAAAAAAACAAAAACAAAAAAACAACAACAACTCTTCGACTCGATTTATTTATAGTGTGTGGCAAGAACCCTGGCTGTGCTGGATAACCTGCTAAGATCTTTATAGCTTCTCCAGAAGAAGCGTCCAAATACTTTGTTACAAGCAAACATCCTGTCTTCTCAAATGATGTTCGCGTTACATCCAAAATTAAAATGACTCATTGTGCAAAATGGCCCATTTCCAAATCACATAGCTGATCATATATATGGAACATGAATAATCATGCTAATATAATGTATGCATCACGTTTATGTTGCAGCCGGTGAAGGAATCGCAGCATTACGTATGTGGCAATTCCATTTTTGTATTAATTGTCCACACGTGAATGAAAAGCGTATGGGAGATGGAGCTCTTCAAATAAGAGGCTTATTGCTGTGCGTTGTGCGCACGCGATAAGAAACCGTCTCTTCTCACTTCCAGGAAACCTTGTTGTTTTCTGCTCAAATTTGATATATTAATTCCCCCAATTCTCTCCGGCGCCGTCCCATACGTCACGCTGTGCGCTCAGCCGTACACAAATTAGAGCTGGTACACAGCACGATGCGTGATTACCACTACACACAGGAGATTGCCGCAATCAAACATCTTGAGGCGACTCACCGCCGCAGAGCCACCAGGTAACCATTTTGGCTCAGTGCGTCAGCTGACTCCGAACAGCGAACCCTCGCCCCCGCTCCAATAATGTGTGCAACTTGTAGCAAACCTCACTGGGGTGAAAGCAACAAACCCTGCAACGTCAATTTTTCTATCGTTATCAACTCACCCACTGCACAATCAACAGCAGGGTGCTGAAAAATAAGCATCCTGCTGATGGCGTGTGATGGAAAGAGTTAGCAGCTTCTCAGAAAAGGATTTTTCTGACTGAGAAAACAAGACTTGACCTGTAAAAAAACCAAAAACATGACCCCTTAGGTCATCTGTGCAAGCTGCTCCTTATGACCTCTAGTTAGGAGAAATATATATATACATATATATACATACACACTACACTGCGTGACTTCCTCCTATATACAGTGTACACACACACACACACACACACACACACACACACACACACACACGCTGTCCCGCCCTGAAAGGGTAAAAAATAAAGTATTTATGCCAAACACTAAAAATGATAAACCAAATGTTTTCTTTCGTTTGGTTTAATGTTTATTTAATGGGGCCAGATGCAGAATAAGTTAAATTGCACAGCAATTATCCGATGCAATGCATCACAGCATTTTCAGCCGCTGCTGATTCCCTGTGCTCGTCCCTGGAAGGCCCTTTAGAACAGCACATAAAACATGTTAACAAATGAGGTGGAAGTAATTAATACAGTAGCATGACCAGCACTTTATAAGACGGATCAATCAGCACATGTTATATCTGTTTTATTGTACAATTTGATTTAGGATAAATATGGCATCCATGCTAAATGCAGCTGCTCATCATTTTGCATTCCTGTGAATGTTTCTTTTAACGTTGCCTCAATTTGTGTGTTTTTCCTGAACATTTGGACCACAAAACAACAAATCTTTCCATGTCGGTTCCATCAGGAAGTGGTTTTCACATCAATTTTCTCACACGGTGCTTCCTCAAGAAAATGCCACTGGCAACTAACCGCAGTGTAATGGCAATATATCTGTTTTCTTGATTAATATGCATGCAAAAAAAAAAAAAAAAAAAAAATCACATACATTTTCATTTTTCAGTGGTGGGAGATTATTTCTGAATGGGTCAAACATCTAATGGGTTTTGTACATGCAGTGAAGCTGAAGGCTTCATTTCCTTTTCTTTGTATTTTGCATGAGGCGAGAAATTTGCATCCACCCGGGTAAACTCCCAAACCTATTACAAAGTGATTGGGAACAACTCCACTTTAATGGACGCCGCGACAGAAATAACTTGATGAATGTCCTTAATATCAAGTACGACTGTGACTGCTGCTTTGTTCAACTGAACCACAACAGTTTGTCTAATCAGCACTAATTGTTCAATGACAGATAAATGTTACGACTCATTTATTTATAATCTTGCATAATGAGTATTATTGTGCAATAAGATGAACAGTCACTGGGAAAAGCAAATTCCAGCCACGTGGATTATCTCATTAATTATTCTGCAAATAAAACATAATAATTACTGTAGAGAGGCGTGAACGAGCTTTAAATCAATCAGCGTCTACATACAGCAGTATTTGATTTGTTGAAGTGGATCTGTTGAAACATTCCACGTATATATATGACATTAAAGAAAGATGGTAATTAATAAAGGGAATTTTAGAACATATGGTGATTGAGCTCAATCACCATCAGACTAAGAGACAAAAGTAACAATAATATTTAAAAGGATTAATATAAGGTATTTATATTGTAGTTCCGCCCATTAACAGGCAAACCTTTTTATAAGGTTCACCATGAACCAGTGAGGAGATGATGAGTCATGCTGAAGGACACTGAGAGCAGGAACGATATGACACGAGAAGAATCTTAATATTTCTAAATTTGATCCCTGTGTCATTTAACGTCAAGTATCATAAAGATGGCGCCTTTCCATTTGACCTTACAGTAACTCTCCGGATAAAAACCAGATCGGGTCTATTGACGTGTGGCGCTATGACCCACTCCATATTCCCCAGCCTCAAAACCTCATCACGGAAACACGCTTCCTCTGTTGACAATAAGGAGCTCGTCTGTACCCAGCAGCGAATCTCCTGGATTGACAAAGCGCCTGGCACCGAGTGAAGGGAGCGAGCAGCAGAGCCAGCGGAGCAGCAAACAGTTGCCACACTTTTCTGCTGACTGGACAAAATAGTTTTAGTTAGTTATGGTGCAAGTGGACGGAGAAAGATGCAAACATTACTTCTATTTCCATTCATGCACTCCTTCATGTTTTGCTTTTATGTCTGTGTGTGTGTGTGTGTGTGTGTGTGTGTGGAAATAAAGCTTGAAATGGTTCATAATAATAAAAAAAATAATAATAATAATAAAATGTTGTTCAGCACCTTTGTATACATGGTATTATTAATGACAAGGGAAACTATTGATTTGATTAGGCATTTGATTAATTCAAATACCTGAACAACTGTTAGATGTTTGCCCTGGAATTCACTGCCCCCCCACCCCCATCAAACTCTTATATCTTCATCAACAACTGATATTTCGGTTGAAACTGCATAACTTGCAACTACTGCATAAATGATGAGTCTTTTATTGAAATCCGTGTCGTTTAATGACTTCATCATTTTTACATTATTCACTGCATTTCAGAGCAACCACACAACTTCAAACCCCTACAATGAACCAGTTTGTGTTTATTTGGTTTATGCTTGAAGGATTTAACGGACGGAGCGTTTATCCTACAAGACATCTCCACAGGCCCTGATGCATGTTTACAATAATAAGAAAAAGTGAACATATATTCATAAAAGACATTTTAAGGGTGAGTGCGTGGGGATACTTCAGCGGGGCCCCGAGGACACGGCGGTGGAGTAAGATCACACCATTCCTGCTGCAGATGGTCAAAGCAGACTGACCTCATCCCATATGCAGCCGACATCATTTTTCCCAGTGTTAATTATGCGGGGGCTCGTTTGCTGAGCACACAACCTTGTTCACAGCACAGCCAGACACACACACACACACACACACACACACACACACACACACACACACACACACACACACACACACACACACACACAGATCCCTTTAGGCCACAACAGACTCCAATATCTTTTTTAATTTCACACAAGGGCTGGACAAGAGGTTCTTATTAGAGGGAGCCCAGGCACCACACTCCCCCACGTGATCCTCAGCTGACTTCACCTACGACCACGTGCTCATTAGACACTAACGGGCGCAGCCACGGGGCAAAAGACACACAGTGCAGTGCATATCTCAACACCACTGCTACTTTAATGTAATGTATGCAGGACGTGGCCCCGTAGCAAATACTCATCTGTCACATGAAGAGGCTCCTCGTATTAGCCGAGAAAAAGCTGCGGCTGTAAAGTGCAGTAAACCTACTTATGTCTGAGAACGCGCGCACACACGCACACACACAGAAATTCAGAAATTACACAAAAGCCCTTAATATGACAAACAAAAACACCAGCTGATTGGAATTTCTGTTAAAAAACAATGAAAACATGAATCCTGTAAATAGGTTTCACTTGAATAATTAAGAATCATCTTTGCTTTTCATTTAATTCCATTTTCATGCACCGTTTACTAAAAATATCTCACAGCGATGTCAAACAGTAGACGCTGTGGCACTTGTGATTATGTCACAGGAGCTTCATCATCAGCACCATGACAACATGGACAAAGTCCACCTGATGACGCTTCTGCTCAAGTGCTTCAATTTCTCTCTTTTCTCCACTGCGCTATTGTGTTTCCTGTCTAAAGCAGGCACAGCGGCTAAGAGCCTTATGCAACAGAAGTAGATGTTCTATTCGCAGACACCATTTGTTGACTTAAAGGCACCGTACTGTACCATAATCCCATTAGAAAACAGCCTCCTCCAGAGACTCTCATTTCTTCTTGCGATGTATCTTTGGCTCGTCTTATTCAGTGGATTTTGTACCTGAGGTGTGTGTGAGCGCGCGCGACACACGAGCGCGTCGACGGCCTCGACAAAGAGGAAGAGGCGAGACAGAGAGCGAGGTCAGGAAGCTAAACGGTCCAGCCTCCAGTACAGGTCCGGTAATGGACTATAATTGGAGAATAAATGGACCAAGTCTGTGGCAGATGGAGGGAAATAAAAGAAAAGCTTAGAAAGTTTCTGCGGGAGAGAACGCCGACATAAAAGAGCCGACCGAAGTGGCTTAAAAGTAAGAAAGCAAGGTGTTAGAGAAAGAAAATATATGTACTGCAAACTGAAATATTTGTATAACCTAAAACATGACATGAATGGTGTTAAGCTGCTGAGATGTTTGCAGCCGTTGCAGATCGTTTTGGGAGAAACACTCTCCAAGAGGCTCCTGTAATTGTGCAGCTCGTGATGAAGTGGCGCATTTTGAAGACGCAACCTTTCAAGAGTGCATATCTCTCTTTTTTTGCCCTTTAAATCCACTATGATTACACAGGCAAGACATTAAAACACGAGTCTAGAAGTGGCTCTCTGAGGCACCTCGATGCTTTTAGCCAAATGGTGACAATCACCACGCTAACAGGCCTGTGCTTAGCTGGTAGTGTTGACTACCATGTTGACTATTCCCTACATTTCTTCCAGAACCAATAAATATCAAAAAAGTCACTCTCTCTCTCTCTCTAAATTTATATATGTATATATAAGTTTTTGTTTCTTCTACATTGCCAGTATTAACTTTTGATCAATTCTTTGCTTTTATCAAGGTTCTTTTGTTCAGAACACTGATATAGAGAACAGTGGGGATAGACTGTCATCTAACAATGAACTCCACCTGAAAGAACCTTCAGTCTGTCAATCAGACAACCCGCTGCCTTCCGAGGGCCTCAGCTGCCAGCACAGAAATCTAATGCTCGGTGTCCGGCTTCAGCCCCATAATGAGGTCTCTGGACATTCTGATTGAATT
>JAFBJQ010001137.1:10575-90992 GCA_016785345.1 Trinectes maculatus
TGGCGCAGTGGGTAGCGCTTGTGCCTCACAGCAAGAAGGTCCCTGGTTCGAATCTCGGTTCGGGGGATCTTTCTGTGTGGAGTTTGCATGTTCTCTCCGTGTCTGCGTGGGTTCTCTCCGGGTACTCCGGCTTCCTCCCACCGCCCAAAAACATGCATTGTGGGGGTTAGGTTAATTGGCCACTCTCTAAATTGTCCATAGGTGTGCATGTGAGTGTGAATGGTTGTTTGTCTGTTAATGTATTCTGTGTTGGCCCTGCGATGGACTGGCGACCTGTCCAGGGTGTACCCTGCCTCTCGCCCGATGTCAGCTGGGATCGGCTCCAGCCCCCCCCCGCGACCCTTAACAGGAGTAAGCGGTAGAAGATGAATGAATGAATGAATACAATCAATTAACATGTAATTATACGATTTATAAATCAAAGCTGTAACTGTAGGTTAAAGTTTAAACATCTCAGTTGTTTAATCAACAAAAGTTAGCTAGAGGAAACTTCTGGCATTTCTCATGTGACTTTTCAAAAACAGGTGTAATTTGACAACTAGTGTACACCCCAACCTATCTCATTCAGGTTTTTAATTGTTTTTGTTCCTAATAGGCACAACAGAGATTAATTAACCGGAAAAGTTTTGTTTGTTAAAGACAAGATCATTAACCCAAATTCTGGTGATGGCAGTACACACTAAGCTCATTAGAATCATTTTCTTATGGCTCATAATGGCCTGTTAATCTCTAAATATATCCTTGGGGAACATAATGCAATATGGGAGTCATTGTACATGTTTATGACAACACACAACAAACTTTTCAAATTAACCAGTGATTACACGTTGGATGGTCCTGAGATCTTTACGAGTTCATGCAACTCTTCAGAAAAACACTCCACTACAACTCCAAGCTACTTGCTATTTTCTTTCTCTTTCTCATCTTAATTCTTTTCACCCATTTTTCAATTATACTATATAGTAATACTATATTGAAATTCTTATACTACCACATTAATTTATCTGGTTACAGTATGCGGTTACTTTGAGTAACGGACAAAGCATAGACCCCAACTTGATGGAGGCTGGTTTGATTTTGAAGGTGTTTGGGTGGATTTGACATAAGAGATATTTGTGACCTTGAGGTTGAAAGTAAGATCCGCTCACTTCATCGCTGAATCAGTAAAACCCAGTGACAGTGACCTCCTGTATATGCTCCAGTGATTTCACCGCACAATAACTTGTTCATTCATCAGCTGTAGCAGTTTGATACTTGGACTTATGTGATGGGGATGTTGTCAGTCCCAGCTGACACTGGGCCAGAGGTGGTGTACAACCAGTCTATCACAGGTTGCCAGTCTATCACTGTGTTGACATTCACATTCACACATATGGGCTCTTTTGAATGTAATAAAAGCTCCAAAGAAACGTTGTTGTACACGTTCACCCACTTCCCTCAATTTTTTTGCTTTTATTCTTCACAGAATTAATCTTACTTCAGGCAAGAAAAGTTGAACTAGTAAAACCTACATTCCACACATGGTCATTAACCCTAAATCTCCACTGGTGGCATCACATCTTGGGTTCATTTGAATAATTTGGTTTTGTGTCACCTTAGCTTGTTTAACAATAAATGCATCCTCTGCAATAGACAAAGTCTTCTGCACTGTTTACTTTGCACATATCAAGTTCTCAAATTGGTTGGTTCCTGCAGTTTAATGTTTCAAGCTGTCTGGTGCATGATGGGCCAACAGCAGGACGCTGGCAGCGCAGCAGAGCTGAGCCCAGGCAGACGACAATAAAACAAAAAGTTGGGTAGATGAGGTGATTAGTGGTTGATTATTACCAGGTGTGTGTGACTGACAGCAGCCAGGCTGTCCAGGCTGACTCACTTAACTATAGTCCAATCCCAGTTCACCCCAGAAGGGTCACCAACCAATCACAGGGTCAACATTCACAGACAAACAAGCATTTTAAACGTCCATTTACACATCCTATCAATCAAAGTACATATCGTAATATCATTCAGAGTGAGCAGAATGTAAACAGACTATGCACAGAAAGGCCCCTGGTTGAACCATGAAGCCCAGAAAGTGGATATTAAGGTCAAGCAAAACACAAGCTCCCTGTTCTCTGTGGATCACAGTAAAGGGCTTTGAACTTCTGAGTAGCAATAGGAAGACGTAATCCCTCACGATCAATCAGGAGAGTATATTTACCACTATCACTTCCACTGCAGCCGTCTCCATACTGCTGCTGGAGGCAGCAACACTCTGACCTGGTAATCAGGTGAGTTTACTGACTTTTCACATGTTTGAATTCATTTCATATGTTTATCCAAATATGAAATCTATCATAGCTTTTATATGTCTAATGTATAATATGATATATTGATCTTCCAGTGCTGTATAGTGAGGCTGAGCACAGAGACTCTCCTCCACCGCAGCCTGTGGAGCTCAACTATGACTGTTCCCAGGACTGTTGTAAACAACTCTGTCATCATTCATCCTCCAGGCTTCTACATCATCGGATTTGAGATATTCCCCTTTATCACTGTCTACTTCATCTTTCTAGCATTTGTCTATGTGGTTTCAATGCTGTTCAATTCACTGGTGATCTGCATAATCGCCTTTAATCACTGTTTGCACACTCCAAAGTTTCTGGCTGTGGGCAACCTCGCAGTGATTGACATCATCCTCAACACGTGCATCATTCCCGGCATGATTAAAATATTTCTAATGAAGGACAACTTCATTCCCTTCAACTTATGTTTGGTACAAATGTTTTTCTACTACACATTTGGGACTTTGGAGTCATTTGCACTTGTCATACTCGCATATGACCGATTTATCGCAATATGTTTCCCTCTGCGTCAAAACTCAATCAACACTATGAGAAACATGTCTTGTATTGTCGGACTGAGTTGGTGTTTTTCTTTGGGAATAACAGCATTTTCAACAACAATAATGACCCGACTGTCTTTTTGTGGTTCTGTCAGAGTGTTCAGCTACTTCTGTGACTATGCGCCTGTGTTCAGACTCGCCTGTAATGATTACACCATGCAGTGGACTGCAGCCTCTGTGTTCAGTGTTCTGATCCTTGGAGCACCCTTTGCTTTGATTCTTCTGTCTTATGCCTGCATCCTGGTGACAGTGTTCAGGATGAAATCAGTGGACAGTCGTGTGAAAGCTTTGGCCACTTGTGTTGAGCATCTGATTCTTGTTGCTGTATTTTATATTCCTCTATTTACCATTTTTACTGTTGGTTTTTATCTGAGAGTCATTGACCCTGACCAGCGAGTGCTGAGTCTGTCTCTGGCCTCCTGCCTTCCACCCTGCATTAATCCTATTGTATATTCTTTAAAGACAAAAGAAATCAAAACCAGAGCCCTGGCACTGGTAAGAAAAAATAAGATTGGCACAGACCAACATAAGAGCAAACACTGGGGAGTTTTGCATGTGAAAGAAAAAATGACTTCCTGAAGGGTTTTTTTGCAGAGCCAAGGAAACATTGTTCTGGCAATAGTCATGGAAAAACAATAAATTAGCAAAATGAATTACTATTTTAATAATATTTTAAATAATTAATCATTTACTGCATGAATTTTTAATATAAACACATTGTTAATTCAAAATTATTTTTCTTCTTTCATACAGTAGCTGTACTTTCAACGTCTGTGTGCTTTATTTATTTTTACATATTGCGACAACATACAGAAATGGCAGCAGCAAATAAGAATAGTTGGATATTCTATTCTTGTACATCTTCATGTGTTACCTGTTCCACTTGATGTGTAAAAGGTGTAAAAAAAAATGATATCTAATTAGATTTTCCAAATGTGAATAAACCAGAATTTATGGAAAATAGTACTTTGGTATATTTTGTCCTAAAGGAAAAAGGCCAATATAATTACTCTACTCAAGTACAAAGAGAATATAATGTATTAATAAACCACATTAAATAACTACCGTGTAGTAACTTATGTGCTTCTATGAATTTAATTTATCCATTGTTTTTATAACCATATGTGATTAAGACACAGTTTATATTACACTATAATCCGTCCACAGTGATGAACAGATTGACAATGATGTTATTACGGTGTGTGCCTGCCCTCTAGTGGCTTTATGTGCAAACTGCGGGAGTGGTAAACAATCCATGACCGCACCACAAGGTCTAGAACTCATAAGTTAAAATTCAATTTTTTTAAGCCTTTATTTAATTCCCTGCCAAAACAGGTCTTCATTAAAGCAAAATGGTAACATATATGTATGAGATGCACATAGTTATGGTTACTTACAATTCCAGCCCTTTAATCAACAATATTCATGTGATATTGTCAGCTGTTGGACCTTCACCACATGAATTAAGTTTTTTTTTTTTACATAAATTGATTTCTTACAGTTCACTGTAGCACTTTAATGATATATCTGCTAAATTATATCCTTTCAGAAAATAAATCCAGTCTTTACTTGAAGGTGTATTAAAGTAATTTAAGCTCAAAGTTCCACCTGACAAAGTTTGAAATTGATAAATACACCTACATTGGACAATTACAGCACTTTATATTATGATTATTAACTCCTTGTAGAGTCAAAGAGCGAGGAGTCAGATATCTCTGGTTTAATCATTCAAGGATATATTTGTTACTAGTGATGACACGTATAGTATTTTTGATTCATGTTAAAAGTACCTACAAAAACAGTGACTTTATAATCAGCCTCAGAAGGATAATTAGGAATAGTGAACATCATAAACTAAGTATGATACTCATGATAAACACTAAATAAATCACTGTGTTAGCGTTACCACTGTGAGAAAAATGACCTTTCATCTCCAAATACCAATGTATTTGCTATTCAAGCCTCCAATACTGTTGTAGTCTCACGTTTCCATAGCCTAAGCTATAAAAAAAAAGTTACATTGTTGTCAAGATGTCAAAAATACATGGAAACATTCTCAGCTTCATGACAAGGTTTTTATTTGTCACTAATAATAAATCAAAATAAATACAAAACAGTACTCCAGCTATACAGGCTGGCTACATTATCTAGTTTTCTTATTTATACTTTTCATATAACCTTTTTTCCACACAAGGTCTTTACTTATAAATCTCCATTGCTAACATCAGATCTTGGGTTAATTAGAATTATTAAGTTTTGTCTCACCTTGGCTTGTTAAACGATAAATGCATCCTCAGCAATGGACAAATTCTTATGCACTTTTTACTTTATGCATATCAAGATCTCAAAAAACAAAAACAATAATCAAATACGATGTATGAAATACATTTCCTTTCAGGAAATAGGGGCTGCCTAAACTATAGTGTAATTAACCGATATCTGTTTAACAACAGACCGTATAGGGTACCTAATACCCGTTTCAACAATTTCTGTAATAACTTAAACTCTAAAATCATTTTACATCAAACTAACATGGTGGGACGAAAGCTAAAGCTAAGCTAGGCTAACACGTAAACAAAGACTTAATACTTCACATACAAAGACAAAACCGCGTCTCGCACTGCATACGACTTTGCCCGAATAGTTGTTTTGCAGTTGCACAGGGTTACCTCTCGTTCTTGTGGTGTTTTATCATATTTACAACCCGAAATTCAGAAAAGTAAAGATGAGGCAGAGAAACTGTGTCGGTCCGACCGAGATCTGTGCAGTTATGCGGAGTAGAACCCACGAGGAAGAAACACAACCTAGCGCTACGACCTCGCCCCCTGTTGGTCGGACACTACACTAATTTAGAAGACAAGTCTAAAATACAGTATTCCATGAGGCGTATCTTTTTTTTCAATATAAAATTCACAACATACATTTCAATGTGTTCAAAAAGAAGACGGTCATGACAAAAAAAAACATAAGTATCAAAATCACAAATGTGACACTTTTTGTGGTCGCCACACTGACATGCACAGACAACCGTTCAACATGTCCATTTACACATCCGATCAATCAAAGTATATATCTGAATATAATTCAGAGACACCAACGTGCATGTGAGCAGAATGTAAACAGACTACGCACAGAAAGGCCCCTGGCTGAACCATGAAGCCCAGAAACTGTTAACCTCTTTAACTACAACCACTTTTACACAACACAGTTTATTTTGAAGTGCATATTAAGGTCAAGCAAAACACAAGCTGCCTGTTCTCTGTGGATCACAGTAAAGGACTTTGAACTTCTGAGTAGCAATAGGAAGACGTAATCCCTCGTGATCAATGAGGAGAGTATATTTACCACTATCACTTCCACTGCAGCCGTCTCCATACTGCTGCTGGAGGCAGCACCACTCTGACCTGGTAATCAGGTGAGTTAACTGACTTTTCACATGTTTGAATTCATTTCATATGTTTATCCAAATATGAAATCTATCATAGCTTTTATATGTCTAATGTATATTTTATGATATATTGATCTTCCAGTGCTGTATAGTGAGGCTGAGCACAGAGACTCTCCTCCAGCGCAGCCTGTGGAGCTCAACTATGACTGTTCCCAGGACTGTTGTAAACAACTCTGTCATCATTCATCCTCCAGGCTTCTACATCATCGGATTTGAGATATTCCCCTTTATCACTGTCTACTTCATCTTTCTAGCATTTGTCTATGTGGTTTCAATGCTGTTCAATTCACTGGTGATCTGCATAATCGCCTTTAATCACTGTTTGCACACTCCAAAGTTTCTGGCTGTGGGCAACCTCGCAGTGATTGACATCATCCTCAACACGTGCATCATTCCTGGCATGATTAAAATATTTCTAATGAAGGACAACTTCATTCCCTTCAACTTATGTTTGGTACAAATGTTTTTCTACTACACATTTGGGACTTTGGAGTCATTTGCACTTGTCATACTTGCATATGATCGATTCATCGCAATATGTTTCCCTCTGCGTCAAAACTCAATCAACACTATGAGAAACATGTCTTGTATTGTCGGACTGAGTTGGTGTTTTTCTTTGGGAATCATAGCATTTTCAACAATAATAATGACCCGACTGTCTTTTTGTGGTTCTGTCAGAGTGTTCAGCTACTTCTGTGACTATGCGCCTGTGTTCAGACTCGCCTGTAATGATTACACCATGCAGTGGACTGCAGCTTCTGTTCTCAGTGTTGTGAACCTTGCAGCACCTTTTGCTTTGATTCTTCTGTCTTATGCCTGCATCCTGGTGACAGTGTTCAGGATGAAATCGGTGGACAGTCGTGTGAAAGCTTTGGCCACTTGTGTTGAGCATCTGATTCTTGTTGCTGTATTTTATATTCCTCTATTTACCATTTTTACTGTTGGTTTTTATCTGAGAGTCATTGACCCTGACCAGCGAGTGCTGAGTCTGTCTCTGGCCTCCTGCCTTCCACCCTGCATCAATCCTATTGTATATTCTTTAAAGACAAAAGAAATCAAAACCAGAGCCCTGGCACTGGTAAGAAAAAATAAAATTGGCACAGACCAACATAAGAGCAAACATTGGGGAGTTTTTCATGTGAAAGAAAAAATGACTTCCTGAAGGTTTTTTGCAGAGCCAAGGAAACAGTGTGTTTTAGTCAAGGCTTTGGCACTGGTCAAGAAAAAACATTAATTTAGCAAAAAAGTTATTTGGACATTTTTAATAAACAATAATTTAATGTGAAGCAAAATTTAAAAGAAACACATTGTTAATTGATATTTTTTCTTCTTTCATGAAGTAAATGAGCTATTAATGTCTATGTCATTTATTTATTTTGACATATTGCCACAACGTACATAAATGGCAGCAACAAATAAGAATAGTTGGATATTCTATTCTTGTACAGCTTCATGTGTTACCTGTTCCACTTGATGTGTAACAAGTGTAAAAAAAAATTACAAGTAATTAAATTTTCCAAATGTGAATAAACCAGAATATAAAGAAAATAGAAATTTGCTATATTTTGTCCTATAGAAAACAGGCCAATATAATTATACTACTCTAGTACAGTAAGAGAATGTAATGTATTAATATATCACATTAAATAACTACCGTGTAGTAACTTATGTGCTTCTATGAATTCAATTCATCCATTGTTTTTATAACCATATGTGATTAAGACACAGTTTATATTAAACTATAATCTGTCTGACAATGATGTTATTACGGTGTGTGCCTGCCCCCTAGTGGTATTATGTGCAAACCGCAGGAGTGGTAAACAATCCATGACTGCAACAAGAGGTCGCATAGACATTTCTTAACATTTATTTTATTTCGTATACCTTTTTTTAAAATTCCCTGACAAAACAGATCGTCATTAAAGCAATATGATAATATATTTGAAACGTGAAACGTATAATTCCAGACCCTTACTGAACAATATTCCTGTCCATTTATCTGATCAATCAAAGTATATATCTTAATATAATTCAGGGACTCCAACGTGCATGTGAGCAGAATGTAAACAGACAACAAAAAGACAACAGGCACAAAAAGGTGATTAAGACACAGTTTATATTACACTGTAATATGATTTAAGTGATGAACAGATTGACAATGGCGTTATTATGGGGGAGGGCCTGCCCTCTAGTGGCTTTATATGCAAACTGTAGGAGTGGTAAACAAGCCATGACTGCAATACGAAGTCGAATGCTCAGAACGTAACATTTTATTTTATTTCTTATGCCCTTATTTAATTCCCTGCCAAACCAGATCTTCAGTAAAGCAATATGGTAATATATATATATATATATATATATATGAGATGCACATAGTTATGGATACTTACAATTCCAGCCCTTTAATCAACAATATTCATGTGATATTGTCAGCTGTGAGACCTTCATCACATTTTTTACATAAAGAAGGAGTCAGATATCTCTGGTTTAATCATTCAAGGATATATTTGTTAATAGTGATGACACGAATACTACTTTGATTCATGTTAAAGTACCTGCAAAAACAGTGACTTTATAATCAGCCTCAGAAGGATAATTAGGAATAGTGAACATCATAAACTAAATAAATCAGCATGTTAGCGTTATCACTGAGCAAATAAGAGCAAAAACAAATGTATTTGCTCTTATAGCCTCCAGCACAGTTGCAGTTTCATGATTTATAGCCTAAGTCATATTTCTTTTTTTAAATTGAATGTAACACTGTTGTCAAGATGTCAAGGCTACATCTCCAGCTTCAGCATTAGATTTTTAATTGTTATTGAGAAATAAAAATAAACACAATGTAAAATTCTAGATATATAGGCTGGCTACATCATTTAGTTTTCTTATTTAAACATTTCTACATGAAAACATGAACAACTTTCCTTTAAAATCACTCAGATGCATCAAACAGAATCAGTATCAGTATTTTCATACATACATACAGTACAGCATTTGAGCATATATAGTGATACATTTACAACAAGCAAAGCAAGAGTGATCACATCATGGTAATTTTTCTGGATTTCCATCTGACGAGCAGTAACTTTTTCAGAGATTCTTTGATTTCTTGTGTCTGCAGAACATAAACAATCGGGTTCAACATGGGAGGGAAGACGGAGGTCAAAGACAGGTTTATGATCCTGGCATTTGGGTGTATTTTTTCCATCAGGGTAAAGGTGATCAACAGTGGGATGAAATAAACCGCCACCAGTGAGAGATGGCCGATGCAGGTCTTAAAGGCCTTTAGTCCTTCATGAATTGTGGCCACTTTAGCCAAAGTGAAGCCAATATACAGGTAACTGGCCAAGATAAACAGTAGTGGAAGCCAGAAAATAAGAACTGGGTACAAACAACTGAGGACATAATTGGGATAATGGTCGTTGCAAGAAAGTCGGTATATCTGACCATGATCACAGAAATAGCTGTTAACAACCACTGATTCACAGAAGGAAAGTCTGGTAATGAGGCCAACTGCAATGAGAACAGCAACAACAACAAAGACCCAGAAAGAGCCGATCAAATACAGCATGGACCTGTGAGTCACTTTCACTTGATAGTGCAGTGGAAATATTATAGCAACCAGTCTGTCATAGGAGAGGGCCACCAGATTAAACGACTGCATTGACAGGAGGGTGTAGCAGAAAAAAAGAAAAGTCAAGCAGTCGTTGTAGGCGATGTAGTGATGGTTAAACAGAAAGATGTCGAGGACCTTCGGCACCAGAGCAGTGTTGCCAAAAAGGTCCACAAACGCCAGGTTAAAAACTGCAATATATTTGGGAGTTCTCAGATTCTGGTCCAAGAATATTACAGCCATAACAACTGTGTTTCCCAGCACTGAGACAATGTAAACAACAAAGAGGAAGGCATAGTAATGTTTTATATTCGGGATGCCAGATAAACCAGTTATTATGAAATATGCAGGATGCACAAAAGTGATGTTTTTCCCGAGAGCAGAGTTGAATAAGTCCATTGTTTAAAAAAAAAAAAACAAAACTATCTGCAGTTAAATGACTGATGTGGAGAAGTGTCCTCCTCTGTGTGTCAGCGCTATACTTTCCTGTGAAGATGAGGATGAGGATGAGGTCTCCTTTCTCTCTCTCTCAATCTATCCCTCTCTCTACCTCCACCTCTCACTCTGGTGACAGACTTTTATTGAGTTTTTGTAACAGATCTGTTTTGACAGAGGTGGTTGCCATAGAACCCAGCCTCTTCTGGTTTCCAACACATAAGTTCAACGCCTGGTCCCCTGGGTCGAGTTCATGAAAGTCACTCACTCCTCTGACAAGGCCATTTGCAATCCACTTGACAGAGCAGTGAAAAGATGCTGCTTATCATTATTATTACTATTCAAATGCATATAAAGGCAAACAAGCAGACCAGCATACTGAAGGAAATAATCAAACTAACATGTGTATTATTTGCCCTTAGGCTATTATATGAGTTGCTTTCCCTCGCTATAACCCTTGCACTAATTTAGCTGAGACTGGCAGATTTGGCTGGAAGACGGGGACTCCCGCATCTTGGAAAACATGTTGTGATACAATCGGATATTATATGTCTGTGTGTCTACCATTGTGATAGCTGAGATGATCTTGTGACTGCCCTCTGCACAGCCGAGCAGATGATGATCACGATGACCACTTAGATTGCCTATTGTTTACTATTGTAGAATCATATAAATATGTCTTGCATGTGTAGGCTGGTACTGTTGCTGCGGCTCATGCTATGGCTCATGACGTCTTGTTGGAGCTTGTATGTGTGGCAGCGGCAGCCCAAGATCTTGTATTCTTTTGACTTGTTTGCTCCGCAATAAATGCTATTTGATTGATTGAAGATTCTCCCTGCCAGCATCTATTTTTCTACAATCATAGATCATTCATCCACTTAACCCACAGTGAGAACTTTGAATACAGACCCTAGTAACTTCATGTCAACTGTGTTAGAGTCGCTTGTCTCCTGATTGGTCAAAAGCTGATTGGCTCACAGACAACAACAGCCTCGATCTGGATCAATCTGTAAAAAAATGTGGATAATTTTGCTTTGTTTATCTCAAATAATTCACACATAGAGTTTGTTCTACTTCATCTACACTTCCTGTAAAAACGTCATGATAAAAATCTTCAAGAAAAGTCACAATGTCATTGAATGTAAACAACACGCTGAGACAAAACAAAAATCAACCAGATTAAGCGCCTGCATTGGCAGGAGGGTGTGGCAGAAAAAAAGAAGAGTCAAGCAGTCGTTGCTGTCGCTCTGACTTGATGACAAAGCCATGACAAGCTTTGACTGTGTCGCAGTCTGGAGAGGTTCTTTGTAAAGGGTTCTTTAAAGAACCCTGCAGATAACGACATTTGAAGAAGAAAGCTTTATTTGTAATTGACACTGAACACTTATACAGTACACGATACAACAAAATTGGGTCTCTGCTTTGAACTCATCACACACATGTGTGAGCAGTGGGCGGCCATAGATACAGTACAAGGTGTTCAGGGAGTAATAGCCTCTGTGCACGCATCACTTCCTCGTTCGGTGTAAGGATGGTACAATATTTCCGGTCGCTAAGCGGAAGTGCCGGTGTTATGGCTGAGTCAATGAAATTTACGAGGTGCCTCTTGGAGCTACCGAAGTTCACCGTCAACGATGTGCGTCCTGCGTCGTATCGTCATACGTACATATTAGCACACCATTAGGCTGTCACCTCAGGGTAATGTTAACGTTAGCTAGAATTAACGTTAGCTAGAATTAGCGTCGGCGACTTACCTTCAAAATTGCAGAGGTACGAGGAAACATAAAACTTGAAACCCTTTTCAAGTATGATCAAGTACAACGCCGCAGAGTAAACTTGAAAAGGGTTTCAAGTTTTATGTTTCCTCGTACCTCTGCAATTTTGAAGGTAAGTCGCTGACGCTAATTCTAGCTAACGTTAACATTACCCTGAGGTGACAGCCTAATGGTGTGCTAATATGTGCTGTGTGTTTCACTAATTCCAACTGAACAAAAACCACATACAAATCCCACCCAGATAATATAGTTATTTTGTTGCATTTAATGGTAGCTATATGTTACTAACTCAGACATAGTGGATATTTTTATTTACCTGGTATAGAACCGTATGTCCTCGTCAGAGGCAGAAAACCGCTCCAAACCGAACTTGCTTCTGACTGTTAACTCATCGATTTGTTTTCGTAGCCTTGATATCTCCTCGCGTAGCTCGTCGTTTTCATTTAGGGAAAGATCAAGCGCAGCAGGCTCAGTACTACTGGCGCAGTAGTCATGTTCATGACACGGCCATGGATCATCATCATCATCGGGGTCAGTCTGCATCTTTGTTGGGTCGTTGGGTGGACGCTCTGTTCTTTCCCATACTCCAGGTCGTGGGGTTGGGATATTGTAGTTATTCCAATGAAAAAGCACCGGAACAGCTCCAGGTCGCAGTCGGCGTCGTCCAGCAGGAGTGGGATGCTCTATCAGATCAGCGTTGACAAAGTGTCGTGAACACACTCGGGACGTACTTGTGACGATAAAATTATCTCTCCTGATCTTAACCACCCACTGTTTCTGCAGTTATGAGTCTTTTGGAAAGGTGTGAAAGCTAAGGTGAGAATTTGATCGAGTTGATGCTGTGCAGAATGGCACACAGCAGTGGTGGTTGCACCTGCTGTCCGTACGTTGCTGAAAGGATAATTTTGTCCGTTTACATGTCATGTTTCGTACATGTAAACGGGCTGGAGATGACGACAAAAATCGTATTCAAAACAAATAATATTAAAATAGTAAAAATATTTACAAGACCGATGAGGTACGGGAATAAGGTACTGGAGATGTGGCTAGCACAGTGCGCGTTCAGTGGCTACCGGATGTTTACAACCATCATCACATTTCTGCGGAAATTACGTCACAATTCGGCGTGCACATAGCCCATTGGGGTTGGGGGCCTTACTCAAGCACCCAGAGTGGTGCTGAGAGCAGGATTTGAGTCCCCATCCCTCTTGGTCTCAAGCCCAGCACTCTAACCATTAGGCTACCACTCCCCACACATGTGACACAAGCAGAATAAAACAAGGCTCTCTTTATTCTTCATATTGTATTGTTATCATTAAGTAGCTGAGAAAAATAAAACATTTAAAGAAAATAAAGCCTTTGAGTTTATGCAGAGTTCAAACTATTTTATAAAATATTTAAGGAGACTCAATGTAAACCACATGCAACTGTTGGCAGTGTCTACCTGTCACACACATGTTCATGGGTACAATTAAATGCAATTAGCAGGAAACTGGTCCTGCTGATTGTTGTACATATCACAATTAGTTTCACAACAATGATTCTCTTTCATTTGTGATAAGTTAGCAGAGATAGTTGTTATTCATCATAGCTGCTGCTTCACTGGCTTTTACCTCACTGCAATGAGCATGATGATATAAATCTACAGCATTGGTCATTTAATAATTATTTTACTTATATTAAATTGTCATTGCTTTCTGATCTTCAATAATTTTTTCACAGATTCTTTGATTTCTTGTGTCTGCAGAACATAAATAATCGGGTTCAACATGGGAGGTAAGACTGAAGTGAGAGACAGGTTTATGATCCTGGCATTTGGATGAATGTTTCCCGGGAAGAAAAATGTGATTAATATGGGAAGGAAATATATCGCTATCAATGAAAGATGAGCTGTGCAGGTTTTGAGAGCCTTCACTCTCTCCTGAGCTGTGGCCACTTTCATCAAAGTAAAAGCAATATACACATAAGTAAATAAGATGAATATCAGAGGAAGCCAAAGGATAAGCACTGGTAACAACCAAGCAACGATAAGAGTAGGTGTTTTGTCATTGCAGGCCAGTCGATGCATCTGACCATGATCACAGAAATAACTGTTAATAACCACAGACTCACAGAAGGAAAGTCTCGTCAGAAGACCAACTGCAATGAGAACAGCAACAACAACCAAGACCCAGAAAGATGCGATCAAATACAGCATGGACCTGTGAGTCACTTTCACTTGATAGTGCAGTGGAAATATTATAGCAACCAGTCTGTCATAGGAGAGGGCCACCAGATTAAGCGCCTGCATTGACAGGAGGGTGTAGCAGAAAAAAAGAAAAGTCAAGCAGTCGTTGTAGGCGATGTAGTGATGGTTAAACAGAAAGATGTCGAGGACCTTCGGCACCAGAGCTGTGCTGCCACACAGGTCCACAAACGCCAGGTTAAATACTGCGACATATTTGGGAGTTCTCAGATTCTGATCCAAGCATATTACAACCATAACAACTGTGTTTCCCAGCACTGAGACAATGTAAACAAAAATGAGAAAGACATTGTAATAAATAACATTTGGTGTTCCGATAAATCCACTTATTATAAAATATACAGGACGCACAAAGGTGATGTTTTTCCCAAGAGCAGAGTTAAACAAATCCATAGTCAAATTGTTAAAGTCCAGTGCACAAGCACTGACATGGAGAACAGGTCTTTGCTCTGTTATGCAGAGAGAAGTGTGTTTGTCTCGCTCTCACTCTGACTTGATGACACAGCCATGACAAGCTTTGACTGTGCCACAGTCCTCCTCTGATGATATCAAATAGAGTCCAGGTCTGATCCCATGAGTCTACTGCATGCAAGCATCAAAAAAACAAGACGTCATTATTACACCCTCTTCTTCATCTCTTTTAATACAGATATCATTTAATGTCAGTTACTTCCTGTTAGAGAGTAGATACATGAACACTGGGCAAACCCATCACAGCCTTGACACTGCTAAAATACACAATGTATCCATGACCTTTAACCCCCAAATTAACTGTATTATCTTGTAGTTTGAAATAAATAGCCAATAGCCAAATGCATCATCCTCACTACTTTCTAGAACAAATTCATCTTTGCATTAGTTTGAGATCAAATTAAATCACATAAAAGTAATTTCATGTCATCTGTATTAGAGTCTCTTCTCAAACTCACTGGGTTTTGTGTTTGAGTTTATTGCCACTGTGCTGCCGATTGCACATCATATTACATAACATATTCAATAACATGTAAGGAAACAAATCTACACTACACTTCCTGTTTATACTTCATCATAAAACTCTTCAAGAAAAGTCACAATGTCATTGAATGTCTGGAGAGGTTCATTGTGAAGGGTTGTTGAAAGAACCCAGCAGATAACGACATTTGAAGAAGAAGAAAGCTTTATTTGTAATTCACACTGAACACTTATACAGTACACGATACAACAAAATTGGGTCTCTGCTTTTAACTCATCACACACATGTGTGAGCAGTGGGCGGCCATAGATACAGTACAAGGTGCTCAGGGAGTAATTGGGGTTGGGGGCCTTACTCAAGGGCCCAGAGTGGTGCTGAGAGCAGGATTTGAGCCCCCATCCCTCTTGGTCCCAAGCCCAACGCTCTAACCATTAGACGACCACTCCCCATACATGTGACACAAGCAGAATAAAACAAGGCTCTCTTTATTCTTTATATTGTATTGTTATCATTAAGTAGCTGAGAAAAATAAAACATTTAAAGAAAATAAAGCCTTTGAGTTTATGCAGAGTTCAAACTATTTTGTAAAATATTTAAGGAGACTCAATGTAAACCACATGCACAGATAAAAAAACACATCACATGCAACTGTTGGCAGTGTATACCTGTCACACACATGTTCATAGGTACAATTAACTGCAATTAGCAGGAAACTGGTCCTGCTGATTGTTGTACATATCACAGTTAGTTTCACAACAATGATTCTCTTTCATTTGTGATAAGTTAGCAGAGATAGTTGTTATTCATCATAGCTGCTGCTTCACTGGCTTTTACCTCACTGCAATGAGCATGATGATATAAATCTATAGCATTGGTCATTTAATAATTACTCTCTTCATATGAATGTTTGTTTGCTTTCTGATCTTCAATAATTTTTTCACAGATTCTTTGATTTCTTGTGTCTGCAGAACATAAATAATCGGGTTCAACATGGGAGGTAAGACTGAAGTCAGAGACAGGTTTATGATCCTGGCATTTGGATGAATATTTCCCGGGAAGAAAAATGTGATTAATATGGGGAGGAAATATATCGCTATCAATGAAAGATGAGCTGTGCAGGTTTTGAGGGCCTTCACTCTCTCCTGAGCTGTAGCCACTTTCATCAAAGTAAAAGCAATATACACATAAGTAAATAAGATGAATATCAGTGGAAGCCAAAGGATAAGCATTGGTAACAACCAAGCAATGATATCAGTAGGTGTATTGTCATTACAGGCCAGTTGGTACATCGGACCATAATCACAGAAATAGCTGTTAATAACCACAGACTCACAGAAGGAAAGTCTCGTCAGAAGACCAACTGCAATGAGAACAGCAACAACAACCAAGACCCAGAAAGATGCGATCAAATACAGCATGGACCTGTGAGTCACTTTCACTTGATAGTGCAGTGGAAATATTATAGCAACCAGTCTGTCATAGGAGAGTGCCACCAGATTAAGCGCCTGCATTGACAGGAGGGTGTAGCAGAAAAAAAGAAAAGTCAAGCAGTCGTTGTAGGCGATGTAGTGATGGTTAAACAGAAAGATGTCGAGGACCTTCGGCACCAGAGCTGTGCTGCCACACAGGTCCACAAACGCCAGGTTAAAAACTGCGATATATTTGGGAGTTCTCAGATTCTGATCCAAGTATATTACAACCATAACAACTGTGTTTCCCAGCACTGAGACAATGTAAACAAAAATGAGAAAGACGTTGTAATAAATAACATTTGGTATTCCAATAAATCCACTTATTATGAAATATGCAGGACGCACAAAAGTGATGTTTTTCCCAAGAGCAGAGTTAAACAAATCCATAGTCAAATTGTTACAGTCCAGTGCACAAGCACTGACATGGAGAACATTTCTTTGCTCTGTTATGCAGAGAGAAGTGTGTTTGTCTCGCTCTCGCTCTGACTTGATGACACAGCCATGACAAGCTTTGACTGTGCCACAGTCCTCCTCTGATGATATCAAATAGAGTCCAGGTCTGATCCCATGAGTCTACTGCATGCAAGCATCAAAAAAAACAAGACGTCATTATTACACCCTCTTCTTCATCTCTTTTAATACAGATATCATTTAATGTCAGTTACTTCCTGTTAGAGAGGAGATAAGGGCTGTGTCCGAAATCGCCCCCTAACCCCTACTCCCTACTCCCTATATAGGGAAATAAATGTAGTGCACTATATAGTGAGCTCAACAGAAAAATCTTTCGGACACTTTCGGACACTACTCTCGGCGCCGGTGATTACGTCATCGCTGTCGCACAATTAAAACATACCACATTATTGTCGTCTCACAAAATACTTGTTTGTTTACCACTGCATTTTTATTAAATTAGAGGCTTTTGATTACTTTCCTGTACTTTTTATTTTCGTATTTTGTTATATTTTATAATATTTATGTATATTTCCCACCCGTCCGTCCGCTATTTTCACTTCCGCGCAGCCCAGAAAATTTCTGGCAATGCATGATGGGATATCTTGGTCCGGTTAGTGACCATCGGATGTTCCCTCCATTTCGCGGTGAATTGTGGGATACATTGAGTGCACTATATAGTGGACATGCTATGATCCCTAAGCTTTCGGACACCACTACAAAATGGCGTGCTCACTATATAGTGCACTATATAGGGGTTAGGGGGCGATTTCGGACACAGCCCATGTATCACCACGTATCACCATGTCACACCATGTGACCTTTAACCCCCAAATTAATTGTATTAGCCTGTAGTTTCAAATAAATAGCCAATGGCCAAATTCCATCGCCCTCACTACTTTCTAGAACAAATTCATTTTTGCATGAGACTGTTGATGATTGTCTTGATACAGAAACTTATTAGTTGTTTCTTAAAAACACTGTCAGCTGGAGGGCCTCTGGCAGCCACATGTTCCAGATGCAGGCAATGGAGCTGTGTCTCTGGGATGCATTACGTACATATTAGTGGAGTAGGATTTACACTGGCATCCTCTATGGTGGTCAAGTGTGCTCTGATTCATAGTTGGACTCTGTTCAGATTTACGATTCATAGTAATTTATTAGCCAGTCATAAGAAATAGAGGCTCGTCCAGGAAAGCATATGTTTGCTTTGCATAAGTTCCTGCAGGTTTTATTAGCTTGTTACCTGCAGCACACAAAGTGGATTTGTGTAGTTTGGAAATATGGAGAATATGGTCCCTGATCAACATGGGAAATCCAGTCCAGTTATCTAAAAATGATGAATCTGATTAATACAGTGTGAGACGGACAGGCGAGTCAGTTCATGGAGATGAAGACGAAAGCCTAAACAATGAATGAACTTATTTTTTCCGATCATCTTGACTACTCGTTTGACTTGTTTGTCTTTTGCTTTCCTCATGAGAAAGTTTTGCAACTGAACTACACTTTATTCCCAAGTTGAAAGCTGGAAAACTCTGCCTAATGATGTGGTTAATGAGCTGTTTGTTGACACTGCTCTTGCAGGATGATGACACATCCAGAACAGTTAGGTAAACACTCCTGTCCCAGACTGAGCCATGGAGGGAGCTGGGGGATTAGGTTTGGTAAGCAGATGTAGTCAACAAGAATGACTGTATGAAGTTTCAAACTTTCCATAACCCTTTTTTTTGTTATTATTATATATGAACTAACTTTAATCACCCAATAATTCTGGTTCTCTACTCTACTTTATTAGTAGAGTAAGTGATTTAAATACAGAAAAGATGATTATTCTATTGTCAGTGTTCAGCTAAGTGTATATTTTTTTCAGTTACGTAATTTGTAGTTAGATCAAGTTATTTCAGTAATAAAGTGTTTTGTGACCGGTTTTAAAAAACACATTTAATTTGAAGACGTTACACTTTTTTTTATTTCTCAAAATAGCAGGAAAACACACGTGCTACGTTTTAAAGCAGAAAGCGCCGCAATTGAATGCACCTTTCTGTTCTTATTACATCACATTCATTCCATTTAAATTAATTTATGGTTCATTATGCATTTCAACAGCTCTATTGACACTGCTGAATAGAGAATCAATTCTGAATCATATGGGGATCAGGAGCTGTCTAATGATGGTCAGGTTCTTTATATTAACAAACGTCTTCCCTATGTAATAAAAACATGAAGCTGATGTTGTTTACACTTTCAGGAAGATAAATCATTTAATCAAGATCTCATCTCATCTCATCTCATCTCATTATGATTTTTTAAAAGTCAGAAATACTCAAGAGCCTATTGAAGACGATTCCACAAAGTATTATCTGTAGGGATTTACTATTAGGGCCCGGTGGTCATATTAATGAAATTAACTCCCTGGTGTTAAACTTTCCCCACAGAGAAACATCTGCTCTGGAAATAAAGAAACTAAGTGGACAAAAAGACAGGATGTTTCAAGTTCTGTTCTTCCTGCGGGGATCAGTTAATTACACGGCTTCGTGTTTTGTAATGGAGGCTCAGCAATTAGCCCCTTGAGAAAATTAACCAGTTAATTTGACAAAATGATGCTACAACACTGCTTTTCCATAGACAAGGAGGGGTGTGATTAATTTGTATTTCTACCATTATTTCTGTCAGTCCATTTGCTCTACAGAGCACCTGACTTCTTTTACACAAAGTCAGAAGGCTACTGATATTTTCATTAGATTCATAATTAGTGGCACAATTTGACAAGGAACAGGAAGGTTGAAAATCCACACTCCTCCAACAGGAATCCAAAACTGAAGTTGTAATGTTATTGTAGAAATGACTTAAAATAATTATATGGCCATTAAAGTTTGTTAATTCATTTTCTGTCTTTTTTTTTTTTGCCGATCAACCACTCGATTGATCTTTGATTCTTTGACTGTCAATATACATCAGTGTTATGTGTGCATACAGAAACAAATTGGGACTAATGATACATCTGATAACTGGTGTGGCATTTGTTATTCGTGCAGTTAAAATAAAAGCTGTCAAAAGCAGTAATATTAGTAGCAGTGGCATAAATAATAATAATAATAATAATAAAACCAGTATAGGCATGTTGGCATTTGCCATTTGGTTTTAAACACTTTAAACACATCAGAAACGATGGTGATGGATCAAAAAGTTGCTGTGAGTTTATTTTCCTGTGTTACAAACAGGGCTGTGATGCATCCTGCAGGCTGAGCCCAGGGAATCAACCACAGTGCCACCGCTCGCTCTCTGCTGCCCTCAAGAGACACCTCAAGACTGTTTTTCTCCTCGTCTCCCTGAAGACAACAGTCTCCCTGCAGCCTGACTAATCAGCCTTGAGACAACTGCTCTCCCATCAACACCCAACACCAACACACGTACACACATGTACTTATCGCACAGCTGTAGTTTAGTATTGCACAAGTACTTTTCTTTGCATAAGTCTCATACAAAAGTTTCCACCACAGGGATTTTTCTAAGGCCATGTGTGTTGACGCTGACATTTCCTGTGTTTGATGAAGTTATTTGCTGTCTTGGTTCAGTCTGTTGACCCGTGATGAGGTGGGATACAGAGAAGACACTTTTTATTTGACATAAAATATGTTGCTCTTTGTAAGGGTTTTTTTTTTTAATCGTAACCTCTGAAAAGGAAATTAAATGGGTGGGCTCGTGGTAATGTGGATAGCATTTACATAAAGGCGTTGATTCTTGGCAGACAGTGTGGTGGCAAGGGGCAGACGTTAACTTCAAAAAGAAACGTAGCAGTAAAAAATAAGCTCTTTATAAAATGTTGGCAGCCTCCTGAATATTTATTAAATGTTGGCAAGCGTGTGCTTCTGTGTGTCTACATCTTATCTAAATTAGTAAAATTACTGAGGGCACGTGAGCCTCACAGTAACAAGGCTCTTGGTTCGAATCCCAGTTATATATATATAACTCGAATCCCAGTTATATATATATATATATATATATATATATATATATATATATATATATATATATATATATATATATTCAACTCGACTTTACAGTATCATTATAATGTGAGAACAGATCTGATATTACTAATTTGAAACAGTTGCAGTTGTTCATTACTGCTTCAGGGTCGCTCATGTGGGGAGCTGGAGTCAGTCCCAGCTGACATCCCAGCTACACCCTCCACAGGTCGCCAGCCTATCACAGGGCCAACATTCATTCATTCATTTTCTATTGCTTTTCCAGTGGCAGGGGGAAGCTGGAGCCAACTGGACATATATATATATATATATATATATATATATATATATATATATATATATATATATATATATATATATATATATATATATATATATATATATATATATATATATATATATATATATATATATATATACCAATTTAGAGTCTCTAATTAATCTTATATATTCATCTCATCATCAATTGTTGATTGAATGTGTGGAGTTTCACATGCAAACGCCTGAATTAAAACTGAATTAAATTCAACGAAATATTCAGTTCAGTTCATCGGTTTAGTTTTAATTTATATTGTTGATGGGGATAAAACTTCAGCCATAATTAGCAATGACGTTCAATTGATGTCTGCCCGTCAGCAGTAATAACGATGTTATAGAGGGCATCTGCCAGAAGATGGCAGCATCCTCATATCGTAACACAGTGTGCAATGGGTCACAGAGTGAGAGAAGAAAATTGTCATTTTGTTTAATGGATTACGTCACTAATTACATCCCTGCCTATAAAGTTCAACTATACATGAGTAATGAATTCATAGCTTTATGAACAGGCTTCCTCATACATTGGTTGTTGCGGTAGTTGGAGGACAAAAAAATGTGATCCGGTTTTATATTCAAATGACACTACAAAATGTTTACTCATTAAAACTGACACTGCCTCAGAAACAATAGTTCATTTGTCAAAACACACACTAGTGTATTGTTCGGAGGCCTGGAACAAGCAATACAGTGTGGTTTACTGTCCCAAATAAAAATAATATCCCATCCGGAGTGGTACGACTGTAACCACAACCCTCTCTGCCTGCACCCACACTCCTTTATGCATAATGTGAGTGTAAACGGCAGAAGAATACCTGTATTCAGCTTGGACACTGGGCCCACATTGCAGTCACTGTGTGGTGGACACAGCATGACTGCAGGGAGGAGGAAACAACTACACAGGCGTTCAGCGAAGGCAACACAAGCACAGTCATCATCTTTTAAACAACACTTTGCAGCAAAGGTCTTTTGTTTATTTCATTTAAAACTGCCCTCCCACTTATGAAGCATCTCATTGTGTATCATACAGCGGATCATGGCCAAAGCATGAGGCATAACACGTTTGCAGTGTCCTGGAACCAGCAGGCTGGTACTCGATGTTCCTTCTGCACTTTGGCCCACTGGCTGTTATGCAAACTGGACAAGTGACTCAACAGCACAGAACTATGCATAGCAAATGTATTAACACTTCATCTGTTAGATTATCATTTAAAACAAGTTGAGTTTTTTAAAATTATTTTTACACAAAAGGGAAAAATAGACATCTAGCATATTATAAGCCAACACCACCAAACCAGGTTTAGTATGTAACCAGGGCACAACCACAGCACAATGTAATTTATATGTCCAATAAGTTTCTGTTCTGTCAAGTAGCATTAAATGAAAGCAACCATGTAAAACACAAGTATATTGTTGCATTTTACTATTATGGCTTCTCAACAGCTACTACTAATAAAAGGAGAACCAGAATCAATAGGTTATCAAAGTTCGCACATGTGCCATTGTAATAATTCCCAAAACTAGTTAAGATCAATTCCACCTCCACAGGTACATTAAAACTCTCACTGCTGAAATATATCAATAACAACAGTACACGGTAAACGCAAGTACGGTTTCTAAATAAATACTTACAATTCCAAAGTTAGTTTTCTGGAGAAAAAAAATCTGATTTGCTGAAGTAGTGGTGAACGTCATATAGGAGTGTCAACAATATGCTGTTGTTTTGTGGCGTTCACAAGTGGAGAGCTGTGAGTCACGACACAACGGCAGCGCACTTCAATATCCTTTATTTAGTTTACAGATGTATTCCATTTTGAAGTTTGGAGGAGGGAGAGGGAGCATTAGTGCTATTTACAATTGGTTTGAAAACATTTATCTCTGTACAGATTTGAACCCTGATCAATATAAACAATACTTCTTTTAAGACCTAGTGCTGTTACAAAGCAGTTCTTTTAAAGCAAAAAAAAAAAACACACAAAGAAAAACAAGGATTATACATTAAATTATAAACAAAAGAAAGAAATTAAAAGAAAGCACAAAAGAAAGAAAATAAAAATACAGTCTGTCGATGATTAGGGAGGTTTTGCTGCTGTTAAGCACAAGACATTGTCAGCGAGTGACTGTGAACTGGCTAGAAGCTAACCATATACACAATCATAGACTAAACACCAATATACTGTATATCGACAAGATCTAGAGTCATTGTGTTCTATATAAGATTCATATTAAATATATTCTACACGTTACCTTAGCTTGGAACATTACTTCCATTGGAAAAATATAAAATAAAACCATAAAACTTTTTTATACATTTTTTGTTAATCTGATGAAGGAGCACATGCTTCTGTTGTGCAAAACGGACTTGTTAATGCAGAGAGAGAGAGAGAGAGAGAGAGAGAGAGAGAGAGAGAGAGAGAGAGAGAAAGACAATTAAAGTGTAAGGAGTGAAT
Source organism: Trinectes maculatus (assembly GCA_016785345.1). Classification (NCBI taxonomy): domain Eukaryota; kingdom Metazoa; phylum Chordata; class Actinopteri; order Pleuronectiformes; family Achiridae; genus Trinectes; species Trinectes maculatus. Next base: position 34,604 of record JAFBJQ010001137.1, read on the forward strand.
TAAGACGAATGAGGAGCATTTTCATTCCGAGCTAATTCCCCTGTTTGGACTGCAGCTGTCAGAGAGATCCTTCACAACACTGTTAACACGGGAGCACTACAGGCCGTTCCTTGGAGAGGGAGGGTGGGGGTGGTGCATCTGGGAGGGGGGAAAAAACTGACAGGACGTTTTATTAATCACAACACTGGTTGGTCAGTTATAATGCATGGACTGTAAAAAACGCAGTCACAAATGTCATGGGCAAACAAAGAACTAAAGACAAGGCCACCAACACTGGTTGTCTGTCTGTCTGTCTGTCTGTCTTTCTGTTTGGCGTAAAACGTGAGAGAGCATGATGTGTTTGGCCTTTACAACTAAAAAGGAATCGTTACTCTCTTGTGACCTTTAAGGGCACATGTAGAAGATGGTAGTATAAAGGACACAGGTATGCATGTCTGTGTCCGTGTGTGTGTGTGTCCGTATGTTGATGTGTTGCTAGTGGTTAAAATTCTCAGCGGTCTGTATGAAAAAACAAGGCCACACACACAAACTCTGGCACCGCATTACTATTGGGACCAGTGTGAGACTGACTTATGACAGACCAGCTGAGAAGGGTTTGTATCTATAGTCTGCTGTATGTGTGTATTAGTGCATGTGTGGGGCAGAAGGCTTTAAAAGGTGTGCATTAAGTAAGAAAGAAAGTGGAAAAGAAATACATGCAAATCCAGTTCCTTCCTCTAATTTTCACTTATGACAACAAATCAAGTACAACAAGGTAATCAACTCTATCGTTAATCAATTTCCTGCTCCCAACTCTATGTCCTGGTTCAGCCTGACTGAGCCTGCTGTCTGTTCGAGTGTAGGGAGGGAGGGAAGAAGGAGAGAAAGAGAATGTGTGTGTGTCTGTGTGCGTGTGTGTGTGCGTGTGCATATCCGCTGTGTGGACAAGCTCCAGGACGAGGGGACTAGCTCACTGGGTCCAGGACGTTGAGGGCAAGAACCGGATGAGAAGGGTTAGAGGGTCGGCAGTAGAGGTGTGTATTTACAGGATGACACAGCAGTTACTCTCCCCAGTCTTCTCTCTGTTCCGCTGACCTGAGAACACACACAGACACACACGCGTATGCAAACATCATGAAGAGCACGTGTACATGGAGTCAATAAATCAATAACAATTATTTTTCTCTCTGTCGAAAAATCAAATTGAGATTTTTTGCAAAATGTCTTCCGGAGTGTGTAAAAGGTAAACAGACATCTGTTGTCATCAAATTATTATTATTTTCATTTGATGACTTCCTGATTCTTCCTGTGACTCAGCAGCAAATTGTTTTTCCACATAAAAACAGGTCGTTTTCAAATTTACACCATGGAGCGTAAAAAGATTTACACTGTGATAAAACCCGATTTAAACACGTCATAAAAAAATGCAGCACCTGCATTGAGCTGAATGTTGATGCCTGCAGTGTAGACAAGATAAAGAGCAGGGTCATCAATTAAATGGTTAAACCAGGAAATAAGTACAACTGACGTCAGCCCCTGTCTCTTTAAAAAAAAGGGGGGGACCTGCCACCTAAATATGATTTATATTTGCTATACTGTACACAGTGTGTTGCATCTTGGGTATACATTTAAGGGAGCCAATTACTTGTACCAGTAGCTGTTCCTAAAACTGAAGCCATGTGTTGAGATTAATAATGGCTGGGAGCAGAACGTTTAATGTTGTTCAGAGTGTGAAAGGCCTCCTGAAAGGAAAGACGGGAGAGAGCGAGCTGGTTACCTTGGGAATTTGGCTCAGGCAAAGTCTCTCTGGCAACTAAATGCATCACTGTGGTCTTCCCCAAGGGCAGTTTGAGGGCTAAACAGGAGAGAGGTGAGAGAGAGACCGAGTCAGACAGTAAGAGGATATTCAGTGAGCTATGGTTTTTAATTACAACAAACAGTTAAACATCACCACCACTTAAGATTATTCATAAATATAAGACGAAAGTGATAAAATATGTGACTGCATGGTCGTTTTATTTCAGAATATCCTCATCAGATTAAAAAAAAAAGGGTCTGAAACATCCAGGGATGTAAAGTATATGAGTCATGTTGGTTATTTTGCATGAGGTGTCTGGATGCTGCTATTAAATGTGGAATAATAAAAAAAGTTTTTTAACACATGAACAATTTCACACTAAATTAAATTATCTTCAGAGTAGAATGTAGAAAAAATGTAACAAATTAAAATTCTGCAGCACTGGGGGATTAAACAGTACGAGAATAGGACCAATTTCAAATGCGATGATATAACCATAGTGGATTCATGTCATCCAAGTCAGTGAGTATCAAATTTGTCGATTGGCAGTTTAATTTTACACACAGGAAAAGTCTGACCTGGTGTAATGAATAAAATATGCACATGAACTGTTTAATCTCACTCGTTTATTTGTAATATTGCAGTGTACACAGCAGGCAACCATACTATATCACAATGTCCTACTTTGAAAGCCACTGCAACACAAGAATAATGTAACTTTGACATTTGACTTTAATGTCTGATTTATTAACATACATGTACACCTCAATAATCAATCAATCACACAATCAATCGTGGGCCGAACGTCCAGCTGATGCCTGCAGTTCTTGGAGCTTTGTTGTTTCCAGTGCGAGTTTTGGCTTGACTTTAAGAGGATTCGGTGTCAGCGTGCAAGCACGTTAAACCAACGATAAGGGAATTATCAGATGGATGGCAGTAATGGGAGTGGGTAAAAGGGTTAGGGACAGTCATAAACCCATTTACGGAACAAAACAGCAGTCAAATCAAAATTGGGTTAAGCGGCCGATAAAGGCTGAGAGCCAGAGAGGGGGAAAGAGGACCTCTCCAAAAAAGTCATCCTCTTTTTCTGTTCATCTCCACCCCCCCATGTCTCTTCTTTGTGCTGCCTGATGTCTACTCTAATGCCAGCCTTGCCCCTTTCCTGACCACTCTCTTTCCCATTTTTTTTCTGCATTTCCTCTCTCCTCCCTCGCTCTCGTCAAAGCCGACTTGTCCAGAGCACTGAGGTACCTCTGTTCTGCGGCTCAGGAAAAAGATGAGAACAGCAAAGAACTTTCCAGCAACACTCTGCCATGACTTACTGTGTATGTCTATGAGCACATCAGAAAAAGGAGGTGGAAGGGGAGGGGGGTGACTTTATGTTTTCTCACCTCCTAGTGTTACGTTGCCGTGCAGAAAACGTCCCTGGTAGATCAGCCTCAGGATGTTAGGACTGCTGACCTGCTCTTCCTCCCAGTCTGAAAAAAAAAGATGGGTTAAAAAAAAGTCAACATGAAAACATACGAGTGAAAAGCTTCATTTACTTTTCTCTCTATTGATTCTTGGATTGTTTTTTTTTCTTATTAAGGGCACAAGGTATTCAATTGTTCTGACTTTAGTTCAGCCGGGCAGATGGGATAAACGCTACAACACGAGACCGGTTTTGTGTCTTAGAAAACACAGCGTAGTGCAGGGAAATCTCTCATTGCATCGTGGAAAAAAAAAACGCCAACAACCGCATCGGAGGTATTTTGAGACAGTCGTGCCCTTTATTTTATATTATTACATGCAGAATGTATAATATGAGGGCTTTGCGGGATGCATGACAGAATGTGAGAAGGACTGCAGAGCAAAAGAAGAAAAAGGTGTGGCCTGGGAAGAGCTATAGACAAAAGTGAAGGCATTACATGAGGGAGAAAACAGCGAGAGGAAGGGTGGGGGGGCAAGTCGCACAGCAGCAGAGTCTGGCCACCAGATGTTTGTCTCCAGCTAAACAGAGGGTGTTGGTGCTGACTGAGTGCCTGCACTGGGTCTCACAGGGTTCAGAGTTGTTGTCTGGGAGGAACACATCCAAAACAGACACGACAGAAAGCAAAACTCCTCTTTTCCAGGAGTATCGGAGACCCTCAGTAAAAGTCTATACACGATCGCGCAGGGTGGGCTTCTGCTACACTGACATACATTCACAACACCGTGAGAAAAAACTACCACAGTCTGTGGTATGAGATCCAGCTGACTAGCAGCACTTAGGGAGTGGGTGTATTGCAGAAAGGAGGTGGCTGTAGTGTGATCCCACATTCCTGTATGCAGTGATAATCAGGCTGAAGGGAGCAGTGTGATCTAATTACCCTTCATCAAAGACCCGCACAGTCCTATAATGTTAGATAGACCTGTGTGTTTGTAATTAGCCGTGACTCTGAATGTGGGAACCTAGTATAGTATACACTCTTCATCCCTTACTATAGGAAACACAGCCAAGAAAAGTCTGATCATCTGCAAGCTATTTACTATGTGCGTTAAATGCAAACACACTGCAGATGTGCTTACGTATCACACATTGAATTTTTGTTATTATGTAATTCTGAATATACGTCAGTGAACATCACATATGATGACATCAAGAAAGTGCCTGAGCAGTTATATAACAGTTGCAATTTATTTTTTGGCCAATAGCAGAGGTAGACTGCAGTTCTTTCTGCGCTCATACCTCCTTTTTTCACTACTAACCACGTTAGACAGGTTAAACGGGTAGACAGACAACAGGTTAAACAATGTTACTTTGTAAATTGACAAAATTCTGCCCATGTTGACACAATTAAAACATATTAGTTCTCATATCCTATATTATATACATATGTATGTTTTCAACATCTTAGTCCTCCTTCTATCACTGGCCACTATGAGGTATAGCCAGGGAGCTCCAAAACAAGAAGCACAGCTCAGTAGATTGTAATACTGTAGTTCTCTGTGGAATCAAAAACAATGACTCAACAGTCAGATAAATTCAGTCTTAGAAAATGCAAATAGTATGACAACAAATTTGTAGATGTGGTTTGTTGAATGCGATGGTGCCCAGGGTCTTTTTCATTATCTCCGCCATGCTTCTGTCATTACAGCTACTTCTTTATGGCATAACATTACAGGGAACAATCACTGAAGTGTTTGAAAAGAGATACTTACCCATCGGCCAATTATCGTAGACATGTTTGGCAATGTCTGCAGCCGAGTCACTGGGCGAGAAGAGAAATTCTTTTGTCTTCCCGCTGACTAAAATAAGCCGCAGGTTTATCTGCAACACAGATTAGAAACAATACAGGTTACGTTAGGACGGAATACAAGAAACATGTTGTGGACACACGAAATTCCACCAACAACTGTCCATTATGTTGCATAAAACACAGTCAAATCAGGGAGTGCGCACGTCTATGTAATTTAATATGGAACGGGAAGGATGTGAGGACCCAGAGGAGAGTGTTTCTCAGCATCCGCTCCCATCTGTCTCTGCAACTTCCTCTTCACTTTTTCTGTCTGTTTCTTTGTCCTTGGTTCCCTATTCTGTCTATGACTGGCACTTTGTCACTTTCTTACCTTCACCACTCACACTTCGCTCAAACCTGACTCTCACAGCCCAAAACCCTTAACAATGACCCTTCAAGCCTAAAATGGTCATGTTGTGCGACTTTACGAGAAATAAATACAAGGCAAGTAAGATGTTTTATGCTTAATGTCACATCTCTGCATATCTGTAGCCTTAAGTCCAACAAATACATCAATGTTTTGGATTGAGAATCATACATGTAAATATCAATTCAATTTGTAGCTGAGAAATAGTGTGTTTAACAGTGGAACAGTACGTTTTTAAAACCCAGAGCAGAGGTCTGTATTTGCCTTTGCGTACAGTGTTTGTGTGTCTGGCCTGCAGTGTGCGCATGACACAAGCACGTGAGTGTCAATGTTACCAGTGTGTCTCCATGTGCCGAGCGTCTGTTAGCCTCCTATATTCCCCCACCACCACCACACCCTCTCTGCTTAGCGAGACACACACACGTGAATGCACATACACACACACAGCCGGCTGCAGTGATGTAACAAAGCTAACACCAAGGGATTGAAACAGAGATCTCTGTAAGCACCTTATCAAATCAGCTTATACTGTAGGTTTAAGCATAGGAGAGCCATACAGACGGATGGACACACACAAACACACACAAACACACACACACATACAAAACAGCATACAGCTATCGTCTAAAAATAGTCATATATGACCTCACTATTGACCCTATACCATCCAGCATGTAAACATTGGTGCTTAGAAGAGTAGTGGATCCTTTTGTTTTCATTTTTTGTATATGGAGAATGCTGTGGGCCTTAAAAACACAGTATCTGAAAACAGTGGTTAGGCAAGATACTGTACTTTGCCTCCAACCACCAACGATCAGCTGCTGGTCCCTGCTATCACCTAAAAGGCTCTACTGTTTGAAAACTACGGGTGAGATACGGATAGGAATGCAGGAATTTGCAGAACAATGGCGAGCGACTTGCTAAATGGAAACGTGTAGGAAAACAAATAATGCCAGAGACAGATACTCAACGAGACAGACGAGGACACATAATAAGGAAGAGACACGCAGAGGAAGCCTCTTTTATACAAGCAAGGTCTTTCTCCTTCTTGGTTGAACACCTGGTCGTTACCATGGAGTCACCATGGCGACAGCCAGTGGTGGGCGGCATAACCTGATAACACCTACAAGATAGCTCTACACCCCCCACCCCTCTTCCTTCCCCCTCCTGCCCATTTTCCACTGTGTCACATCATATTGTCCTCTCTTTGCTGCAATCTCTGCACCCCCACCCCTTCTCTGCCTGTTTCACTCCATCTCTGCCACTATGACAATCGCGCTGCACAATATACAGTAAAGGAATGCACAAAGCCAGAATACCAACAAGCAGGGACCTAGCCTCAATTAAACAAGGTAAACTCTCAATCTCTCCATCCTTCACTGCCTTCTCTCTTCCTTTGGTGCACTTGTTTTGGAAAAACCCAAAAAGCAAGATAGATAATGGATGCAAATTACTCAACACAAAATATAAGGGTTGTAGGAGATTTTCGTGAGCATCAAAATTTCAACAATCGCTTGTTGCGGCTTTTGCGGACACCAACGCCCAAAGGACACAGCCTGCTGTCGTCATCTAGACACCAAATGAAGGACTAATTTATCAAAGAATTGTGTTCATCCCTGCAGTAAAGACAGGAAGAACACAAAGAACACCGGGCAGCTTTAAAACGGTAGCTTTTGGTAGAACAGCTCCTTACTGAGTATTATGGCTTGTTTTTTTCATTTTTGTTGTCCATTTCTCTTCTTTGTTTTCTGGCTTCACCCTTCATTCTGACTCTAACTGAATCACCGTCTCCCATGCCCGCCCCCCCACCTCCCTCCCCCCATCCCTGAGGGTCACTGTGCCTTCTCCCTGGAATCCCTTCCACAAAGGGGCTGGTGATGTTGTTTCACAGCCAGCTCAGGGCAATAAATTCAATTACAATCTTTTCTCTTTAACAAGTGCAACAGCTCAAGGTGTGTGGAGAGCAGTGTTTCATGCATTCATGCATATTTCAAAACATTTATATGCAGCACTTATACATATCTGGAGGCAAACAGTCAGTTTTCATGCTGGTATATCCTTGCCTACCATCCATCACCAGTTTGTACACTGTGTGCACAACTACAAAAAGTGCCAGTGTGTATTACACTTTCAAAATGCAAGGATGTCAATGTATTTTTTAGTTGTATCATATCACACTTGAAAAAATCCTGGCGCAGCAGCTTCAACTCCAGACTGCGTCTGAAAATAACACGATAACAAAACAGGCTGTGTGTGCATGCATCTGGTGACACATCTCCCTGTTTCCAAAGTCTCGCCTGGAGACCAGACATTCAGACACACTACAATAATGTAACCCTGCTGCCAAGTAGTGCCATGGTGTAAACATGTGAAGTAAGCAAACCCTCTTGGCTGAATGCTGTTTGCACATGGAGCAGAGGAGGAAATTCAATGCCATCTATAATTATTCCTCCCTGAGTACCACTCTCAACTCTCTCTCAAGGCAGTAGTGTGTGGTTGTGTGTATGCACACATATGTTTATGTGCGCTTCTGTATATAAAAGCATTAAAGACTATTGCTGCTCTTTAGACCCTGTGCAGCAGTCAACAAATTACAGAGCGGGAAGCCTTCCTGTGGGAATATATTAAAGCAACTTTATATGTAGTCTCTATAGTAAGGTTAGCCGCTGCTGTCAGTGTGGATTCCTAACTGTATAAATGAGTTTAAGAGAGGAGGTGGGTGATTAGTGCGACTGTGTTTGGTTTAAATCAAACCAGCTGGATCCAGCAGCCAGCCTGCCTTGACTTGCCCATTAAATCTGGAGAAAATGTGACTGTAAACTCGAGAATGCAGCTATGTTGCACTTTGAGAATACAAATACCACAGGAATTATCAGTTGCCGATTTTACTGTTAATTACTTGTACGCACATTTTTTTCTGGCGCCATTTCTCGCTGCCAAATTTCAATAAAAATTAGCAGCTGCAAAATAGGGGACATATCGTAATGGGCCATTTGTGGCTTGTTTAACAAACTGTGAACAACCTGTGCCTTAAGAAAAAGAGCTGCCAGAGAGACACTCTTCCCATTTATAATTAGACAAAGCCAAGGAAATAAAAGAGCTTGCAAAGCATTTATTAATTCTGCAAATTATTTGCTCTCAATAACCTACAAATACAAGACATTTTTTCATTTCTTTAGTACGAATTTAAAAATCACAGGGAAAAGATTTTTAAATCAAAGGAGTTACATTATAGGAGTCAAAAGAAAACCTAATATACTTGATGCTAAGATACATGACCATTGGAACATAGCGCACTATGGGGCCTTGACCTAGCTCGTGTTTGTTTATCATTAACTTGACAATCATTTTAGCCACGTGTCTGCAATGGTTATTGTGTCATTCTGACCTAGTTTACCCACTGCTTCTAATATGAAACACAGACCATCTGCAGGTTCCCTGAAATATCAAAACAGGCCAGAGTTCGATGTGTAAGAGGTGAATGCATGAAAGGTTGAAGACAGATCGTCTGTGTCAGTCATGCTCTCCAAACTTTTTATTCTGACACAAGCTGTCAATCCTTTGCAGTTCCAGCTCTGTGCAATCTGACCGATGACAATGCCTACAGTCATGCTCTGTTTGTTGCCATGCCAACACTTGTGGTAACCAAGGAGCTAGTTAGTCATCTGTGCCTTTTTGTCCTGTTTTCATGAATGCATATTATGTGAAAGCTGACTCAGACAACGCTTATGTAATCACTACAAAAAATAACCAGGCATCATTATATTATCATAAACTAGACAGGTCTTAAATAGGTTTACAGGCACTTTGTTATTAATGTCAACAATTAGGACCTATAATGCCCTTTAAACTACTGGAATCTGACATTGATGAACAATTTTAAAGCTGTGAAAGTTCTTCATCATGTCCCAGATTTGATTAAGGTTTTAGGGCATGACAAGAAGCAAACAGCTCATCTTTTCTTTACATGTGTCAGACAAAAAACAAAATAATTTGACTAAAACAGGATGTGGCTGTGTTGGTGTTATCACAGTTTCATTTCAGCTTTTCTATTATAAAATGGGCTGCGTTTGTATGTGTCTGCAGCTTCAGCAATTTAAACCTTACCGTAAACTCACAGTGGCTGAAAATCAGTTATGGCAGGTTTGACGTCAACGCAGCAGAAACACGATAACAAGGCTATAACATTATGAGATTAATTCTTTAACTATTGAAAGGTGTGACCCAGTTGCCTGGAATCAAAGGCTGGATGCATTTTCTTCCCTGTGGTTCCTTGTCTCTGCATAGAGGGAGCAGCAGCCTGGTCAGTGGACATAAAAGGCAGACCTTTTCCCTGCTGATCTCTAGTGCAGCCATTAATCATTAAAGAGAGCGTCTCCTGTAAGAGAGAGATTGTATGAGCCAACACCACAGACGGACCTCTCTGCACTTTCTGGTGCCGCTCATTAACTTCCTGTGGCACGGGCGTCTAATGGCTGCATTACAGGTCTAATGGCATTGTAAAATTAAGCTTTCCTTTCTTCACAGTGGCATCAAACATTCTTTGGTAGATTAACAGCACAAAGTAGTGGCCTTTCATCTATAGCATACCCAAGAGTCCCTTTTTTGACTCTTGGGTTCCGGGGAGACTGAAAAACAAAAACAATCCCTTCTCCTCAACGCTGGTCTCAGTGCTATCAGCTACCATTCAACTGCCCCATCATACTCATCTCATCTCTCCAAGCTCCTGTCCATTTTAACCATCTTTCAAAGAGACCTATCCTTAAGATATGCCAACACCCTCATCACAGCCAGAATCCGCTTTTTGCTTGCTCGCCTTCCTGTCATGGGCACAATCAGCTGTTAAAACACCTTGCCAGGGGGCACTGTACCTGACAGTTCTGTGCTTCCTGTCCTCTCGCGTCATGTTTCCCCTACTCTTTGTTTAAATGCAGACAACCCACTAATCCATCAGCTGCTTCTCTTCGCTCCCGAACCAGGTAGCACCCTCTTTCACGCTGTCATCTCCCTTCCTGGTGTCTTCTTTCAAAACTCACCTCGCTTAACTCCCCGCGCACATGTGCCCAGGGATGCATTTCTCTCTCCCTGACAGATGCCAGCAAAGGTGCCTTTGATCACATGTTCTTCCTATCGCGTCCTCTCTGTGATCAGAGCTGTCATGAGAGGTTAATACAAGGTTTGCCATGCATGTCAGCCTCCTGCTACTGCCTCAACTCCATACCCCACTCCTTATTCTTTTCAAAATGGCTGTTCAGCACCTCAGGGCTAAATTAAGTATCATGCCACAACCGAATACAATTATTGTATATTAACATGTTCAACGTCAGCGCTGATGGGACAGTGTGTATGGAAACAGAGATTAAAGGACGTGTGACCAAACTGTAGATGAGAATATATAGTAGCTACCACGCTCATATCTGTCAAGCAGGTGGTTATCTTAACATACGATCATGCATATTATATGGGATATACCTCATTAATGAGCTGGAAAAGAGGGTTTTTTTTTAACGATGCTCAGAGGTATAGTTTTTTCCCACCGTTTCCAGGCTTTCTGTTGAGCTAAGCTAAGTGGCTGCAGAAGGTTTATATTAAGTGAACAATCATCTGTTTTTCATCCATTCTCAGCGGGAAAGAGAGTAAAACTATAAAACCATTCCTTAAACATGAAGCATGTGTGGATTTGGAAAATGACCTGATTTTACTCTGACCCACTGTTGTGTGTGATTGACAAAGCAGCTGTGACTTCTAGATGTTAAAATATGATTAACGTCATTGGTCTGACATTTGAGGTCACACTCAGCAGGCTGCCTCATTTTGATGCTAAATGTGATCCACAAACTTGCCAAACTGATGCATGTGAACAGATTTGAATATTTTCATGTTTATAACTGAATATAGAAAAAAAGACACCCAACGAGAGTATCAAGGGGTGTTGTTATTCCATTATTTTGCCCTAAAGAATTAAAGATTACTGTTAACGATGCATATTTAGCAGTTGTGTTACTGTTTTCACACATGCCTTTATAGTCTTGATATATAATTTTATATGCTTATAATCGGTATACCATTCGTCTGTGCTGATGTCAATTAAGCTGTCAACTCACTACCAATCCATGCACATTACGGAGACAAATATGAACGCACACCGTCTGCAAACACAACCATGTTGCATAAGCAGATTCAACCAATATTAAAAGGCACACGCTGTTTGTCACCATTTTTGAAGAAACACAAAAATATTAACGCACTGCCACTTAATTAACTGAAATATGCAAAGCTCTGCCAACAGTAAAATTACTTTGCCATAAGCAATTAGCTGCTCAGGCTAACTAAACACCTCCCGCACGACATGATGCAACAAGCAGGGGACAAACCTCTCCAAATTTAAACTAGCCATCTTATAATGCCATGTGAAAAACAGACTTATTAGACCTTGTGATACTTCCCAGTGTCTATAAACATTTGTAACAGCTCAGGTTCGAAGACATTCCAACGTCCTCATGCCATCAGGGAAAACACAACCGCATAAATATTTTCAGAGAGCAAAGAGGTGAAAACATATCACACACGTACCGTATTTTGTCCTGACACCATTACGTGATGACGAGGTCTGATGCTGTAGGAGGATAGAGGACAGAGGAAACGCTGACGACTCGGGAGGAAAGCCCGAGGGACCAAGGGAGGAAATGAGAGCACGACTGGGAATGGAGAGTGACTCAAAGAGGATTCAAAAGGGGAGCAACGAAGGTCAACGACGGAGAGAGGCGACGACAAAAGTATCCATGAAGGTGAATGAGACAATGAAATCCACTTACTTCCTCAGATTATCTACTAACTAAGAGTATTACATGAATACACTTTGGCACATAAATTACCACACAAATATTTGCGGGCACACTCAAAATGCCTGGGAGAGAGGGGTGGGGGGCGGTTGGGATGCTGAGGCTGTGCTTTTGAAGCTGTGGGTCGAGACGTGAAATTGCTCTTGTATGCTTCAATCGATTCTCCTCTCATCCCTCTGTCAGCGTCTAGACCCTCTGTCCCTCTCTCCCAGTAAAACACAAGGCAAGAGATGAGACAGAGAATGACAAGGTGTATAACATTAAAATAAACTGATGAAGCAATGGAAAAAAGAAAAGAAAAAAATGTGAAAAGGGTAGCGAAACGGTGCATTCCCTGGTTGATTCAGAAGTCATAGGGTATCGAGAGAAAGCACCCCGGGAGCTGATAAGGCTCGATTTGGATTGATCGCTCTGCTCCTCCAGATACAGGCTGTGTGGGAGCAACGGAAATTAACACTTTTGATCCTCTTCCCTGGATAAATGTGTCGGTGTCTGCGGGAAGTGTCAGAAACCCTTCCTGAAACTTCTGCGGCTCAGATTTTCTGTTACGTTTCATAACAAGTCTGGCAGCGACTGATCAAGCAGTGTTGGGGAGGCTATAAATTAATTCCTCACTTTTCATAGGTCCATCGAAGTGCAACAGTATGAATCCAAATATGCACCGTTCCCCACGTGTAACTAGTACTGTCTCTTCCCCTGCAATGGCTGGCTTTTCATTCTGCCTCGAACATTATTTGATGAGGCCAAACAACATGTAATTTCACAACACCAGTTATTTTTCATCAAAACCCGACCTTAAGCCTTTTTCTGTCATCCAGTCCAGTGAGCTACAGTACATGATGTCCTCTGTGTAAAATGTCTACCCTAATTTATAAGCACAATGGACGGCTACATTAAGTCTTTTGTGTGTGGTAAATGGAGGAAAAATTGAATGTTGGCTGGGAAGCTGGGGAGAAAATAGAACTAGAGGCAATGTTCAGCAACAGTGTAAATGAAATACACTGCTGTTATGGAAACAAAGAACAAAAAAGGACAATGTCCTGATTTTAAAAAAAGAAATGATATAGAATTATGTATTATATATTTCATAATTTTCACTTTCCTTTTGTGAGCCATTCCTGGCAGAGTTTGCCTCGGCTGGGCAAATCCAATCTATTGTTTCCTTGGATACAGTTTACAGCTGTTTGGGAATCCTCTGAGTACAGACCATTTCTTACACGGACCCCAACCGGTTGACCAATCACAAGAGTGACCAGTCAGAGAAAACCAAAGGGTTTTAAAAAGCAGCCAAGACCTGACTGAGTAAAATAGGCACAAATAATGTATCTGTAAAACTAGGGAATGGTAATCTACACTAACAGCCCCATATAAAAACCCCTTAAATTAAAATTATGAACCTGTTAATGACCAAAACATGGCCACTTAAATCTGTGCTTGGTTGTTTTTTTGCTTTCCCAAAAGCCAATTTCCTAAAAATGGCATTGTTTGCTGAGATCCGCCTTATCTCAGTTGTTTGTGAAGTATATTCTACCTGTTCAGGAACTTTGCAAAAACCAGCTACCAGCAGACACACAAACTCAAAGGCCAACGTGCCACATGCCGACATGCTACTGGTGTGAGGGGACCACACACTGGGTTGACGATCCATTATGGTGGCTTTGATGAAAGGATCTCCTGTCCTTTACCTCCTTCATCCCACCATTTGCTCTGCAGCAGCCCTGTCTGTTCAGCCCTGCTCCTCCTCTCGCTCGCCCTTACTTCCACCAGGGTGTTTCAACCAAAGTGACTCTCTCTCCCAGCCTTCCTGACCCCCGCCATGTGAAAGCCCTGGAGTCAAATAGTGTCCACATGCTGTTCTCCCCCCCGCCCCCACCACCATCACCCAAGAGAATAAACTATTCTGTGGTGACCTCTGCCTTCCCCTGTCTCCCCCCTTCCTCCCTCCTCTGTCTCTGCACATCCACCCCCATCCTCTTTCCTAGGTGGTCTTACTGGCAGTGTTCAGTTAATGCCCTGCAGTCAGGATTAGCTTGATTTATAACCTTTCATGGTGTCCTCTTTAGGCACAAGCTTTTTCACATTTCTTTTTTCCCCCTTCTGCATTGGAAATCACTGTTAATGAACTCGATCAATCAGTCAAACCATAAAGACATCTTTGATATTCGATTAGTCATTTAATACATTTGCAAGATGGTTCCTGAAAGGCTGCTGTCTCTCTATGGGGTTTATAAAACTCTGTCAAATCTACTAGTTGAATTGCATGGAAAAAAAAACTGTTCTGTTCCGTTCCTCACATGATGTTTTCACACCATTTAGGAAAAGCATATTGAGGATTTAAAAACGAATACTATCGCTGGCTGTCAGGTGTTAGCAGAAATGTCAAGAATAATTGATAGAACAAGTGCGTGTAAGAGAGAGAGCAGGAACAGCGGTTACATTGAAAACACTGCTTTTCCTTTTCGCCTTCAGAAAAGATCACTGCCCTGCAGTCACTACTCACGTGACACCATGTGTGTGTAGATGGAGAGCCAGGGAGGCACATAGATAGAGACTGTTGGCAAGCTAAAACGTTCCTCTGTGCTGGAATTTACCAGATGGCACTGCACTGAAACAACCAGGGGTATTATTACCACACACACACACACACACACACACACACACACAGCCGTGTATGCACATGAACATGTAAGCACACTGCATTTCTTTGGCCTATTTGAGAATGCAGCATGCAGTGACAGGAATATATGCTTATGTTTATATGTATGAAATACTGAACATAACACAAACGTGTTCTTCACAAATCTCCATCTAGAGTCCTTGACAGTTTACACCTAAAACAGGTGTAGAGATCACACAGTGCTATAATAATAAAACAACTTGGTTTGAGAGCTGAACATTGAGCTTATTTTAATACAAAGAGCAGATTGTCATTGCTTAAAGGGTGTATATCCACTTGTAGTATGTATCATTGCACTTACAACTACTATTTGGTTTTCCATAAAAAATAAACAAAAAATGTATTGTATAGAAAGACCACAGCCTCAATTATTAAAGACAGAATTTCCCTCGAACTAAAAGACCCACGATATCCTACTTCATGTAATCTCTCTGGAGGCAAATTCATCAACATTGACATTTCACTAAAAAGCTACAAAACAGTTTTCAGCAAAAGATTCCTTGCATGCATCTCAAGTGATTTTCTTGCAATCTTGTCTGTTGTGTGTGTTTTTCCATTGTGGTCTCTGATCTGAGATTCTGATTCACTGGTTGTTTGTGTTGTGCATGTCAGGAAGGAGGCAGCCTCAGTGGGGAGACAGAGGAGGAAACCAGCAACACAGTGGGGGAAGGGGATTCCTGACAAACATTGTTCCACACAAGGCAGAATAATACAGATACCGATGATATCTTGGTAGCAGGGTTGCTGCTTCAGGGATGCTGCACTGCCAATTAGATGACCATAATTAAGATGTTTAGCAGGATAATAATAAGGAAGCTTAAAGGGCAAGACCATTTCAAAATGGAGAACACTTTGGATTTGGCCTGTTTATTCAACACCGTGCCCTTTCGGATCAGGATTACTGTACCTGCCATCTCTGAGACTTAATGGTTCCTACAAGCCATAAATCATGCTGTACTATGAACTGTAACTGTGCTAGGATCAGCTGACTATCAGCTACTATCGGCCAAGCCACATAAAAGTCAATAAACGTTGTTTAAACATGCCAGGCTTATTAGCTTATTACTGATACCGACATGGAGTCGATAAATGCAGCGGTGTTGTTCAGGGCTGCACGTAGCGTCAAATGAAAAAAAAACTGCTTATCAGGTCAAAATCTCATGTCCTCTCCAGAAGTCAAGGTTCTGCTACTTCCCTTAAGATAAAGCAATGGTTCCTCATTACAAGAAGCTGAGGGGAAAAAAAACATGAAAAACCCTCAATCATTCCAGCCCAAGGTCCAATGCTTCATTACTGCTCACTCAAACAGATTAAAAAACACACACACACAAAACCCCTGCTGGGATCATCAGAGATATTCATAGAGTCCTTCTCAGCATCCAACATGCAATGACAAATGAATGCAGGACACCATGAAGGCCAAATAAACCCTCCATAACGCCAAACATGCACGAACACTTTTCTCATCTTGAAGCGGCATCTTTATCATCGAGCTTCCTATTAAGGTTTTGTCCGATATCCTGGAAACTTTCAGCAAAAATCTGGGACTATTTCCAACAACTTTTACACCTCACAGATTTTCACGTAGCTTCACCACTGGGATCAGAATCACTTATCCAGTGCAACAGGAGTTTTTATGTGCTGAAAATGTTAAGATGAGAAAAAAATAAGGATTAATGCTGTCTATACTACCGACATTGTGGCATTAAAACTGGCTCGGGTTACCATCTAAGAATTAAGGCATTAGTTTATGTAGTTCTTAGTAGATATGACACGCACGTTTCTGAGATGGTTACCTAGCAACTGTTGCTGTGCAATAAGTTGGTTGATAGTATTGCTTAGGAGCCCCTGCTTCCTCGTTGTGTATTCTTATTGAAGTTCTTTAAATACAGAATTGTGTTTTTTTTCTGGATTGTTATTAGTATTTTCCATCCACTTGATGAGGAACACTGACCCTCTAACTCACTCAGTGAGTACTGTCTGTCTGACTCCTCTGGCACAGAACATTCAAATATCAGGACAGATTTAAGCACCGATTTAGAAATGGCAGCCCATCCCAGAATGTATCAGGAAGAGGGACAGTTGACTCTTGGTAGGTGGCTGCTCTGACGCACTCACACACACATATACACAGTCTGCGCCAGCAGCAAAGCTTTAATACAAATGTCCCCTCGGCTGGAAATTGTTTCCAGTACAGCTGAAAGGCTCCTTTTATTGAGCTACTCAAACGACACCCCCCACCTCCACCCCATCTCCTCTAGTCTCTTACATCCACATACACACTCTCTCTCTAGCCAACATTTAGATCCACATGAGATATACAGCGTGTTCTGTTTTTCTTTTCACTTGAGTGCTTTTGTTTTACATCTATCTAAATTATACAGAGAGGAAACTACAGCCACATACCGAAGCTTTATGCAAAGTTGCCCTCTGCTAACATCCTTTGAATGCCGAGTACATTAAAAACAAGAGACTGTATCAAGATGCCCATGGTTTGTCAGTGCAATTAATGCCCAGGGGGAAAAATGAAACTGATACTGCACATGCACTGAGCTCATTGATTGAGCACATTATTTGAGCAGAATTTCCAACAGAAACCTAATCTCTACAAGGAAGAGATAAGCTACAAACTGAGCACTTTCCTGGTTGCATTCATGACTTTCATTACTTTATGACGCTGAACGGCAGAATTAAGCAAACACAAGAAAGTTATATACAGTTTCCTTTTCAGAAAACAAGACAATTCTTTGTTTAGTGTTTCATATTATTCTCGACGTGTAACTCAGCATGTAACCCTTTCACAACTTAAGTTTCTCTTCCTCCCTTTTGTTTCTTAATTCAGTCAGACCACACCATCCTCTGATTTTCATTGTTTGGGTATCACGAGTCAGTACCTCTTCTCCTTTCTTAAAGCAAATGTCAGTACTGTAACAGCACAGTTTGTGTTTTCTGTTTCAGGACAAAAATAAAGGTGAATTTGGATTTAGGAGAATCACTGCAACACATTTTTTTCAATAAATACACATATCAAGAAATCAGAGATTTCACAGATCTGCTAGTTGGACAGACTTAACGGAGGGACACAAGAGACCAAATGTCACAGTGCCAAATGTAGATGCACACCACCGTTACATGGAAACAATGGCCTTTAGATAGCGCTTATGCAGGGTATCTGAAACAACTGGAGTGGGTGTTGCTGCACTTGCAAAGCCAACGGCAAACACGTCACTCTAACAGGAAGAACAGGTTGTTCCTGAGCTGGTTTGTCCATGCAAATCCATGCACGCATTAATACAAAGACAAAGCACACACACACATCAAGAACGCATATCTTCAGAAACAGCTGCAATCATACAGGAATTAGTTAGAATGACTTAGCCATGTTAGTGCCACTCACACTTATTCATTTGTGTCAAGCTCTGATTCTGTAACACTTGGCATGGTAGCTGAAGAGTATCCTCATATTACCACTGTCCTGAGGCCACAACAAGTGCCTGTTCACTTTTAGGAAAGCTTGGGACCAAAATCAGTAGTGTAGACCACAAGTTTCCCCTTCAACTGGGGCCATGGGAGCGTCCAAAACAGTGAAGTAGTTCAACACATTCCTTAGGCTGAGCAAAGCCATACCTGCCAACAATGGCTGCTGTACCGACTGCTGAAAAGAGGGGGAATTTCCAGCAGAATTAGCCCTTATCCCAACATACACACATACACATACACACATACATACAACCCTCTGGTTGACTCTGAGAACCGTTCCGTCTTCTAGATGAGCTGATCAGAAATGCAAACCCACGGCAAAAGTAACAGAATCGTTATTTTACACCAGATGCATGAGAAAATCTAATCTTTAATGTTTGTGGCAAGGTTGGATTGCCCAACACACAAGTTAAGATTTATTTGATTAAAACTTGTGCATGTGTCAAAAGCAAGTTTAAATGAGATCAGAGGTTTCTGGAAACATGCACAAACTGGGTTGAAAGATTTGGTGACTTCATTTGTGGCTTTTGCTGTAAGTTGACTTCAAACCTACCAGGATGCTGAGCTTCAGTGCATCAAGATAACATGACACCTGTAAAATGAGGTTTCATTTCCTTCTGCGACTGCAAGCAATGCACTCATTCCTCACCACATCACTTCCCTTTTGTTCAAAATAACAGCACAGGAAACCAGTCTAAACTGAACAAAAACTTTATGGGAGAGTTCTACTAGTATTACAAAGCTTTCACCAGCAGCAGTGTTGTGTTGTGTGTTGACAGGTACAAATCTGAGGCAGGGTAACAATACAGCAACACATAGGACGTGCATGCATAGACACGTGCCACCATAAGTTACATAAGCAATCAATGGATGAGAGACTCTCAATTGGACTTCCGTTTGGTGATGGAGACATTCATCAATACAATCGGATTTGTGCTCCACAGTCACAGAGGACTGCTGGACACACACACACACACAGACAAAAGCTGTGCTAATATCTGTCAATACAAACAGAGCATTTACAACCCTTCTCACAGAAATCCAGTAGAAAATCCAATGTACAACTTTCCTAGCTCGACATTCAATTCATTTTCCATTCATACCAATATTAATAAAACCTTCTGTGATCTATTATCAACAGGACCACAAAGTCCGTGTAGAATAATATTCTGTAACTGGTTTTGCAGACTCCGAGACGTGTTGCATAATATTTCCTTTCTGAGTTGTGGTAGTGCCAGTGAACATGTTTGATCTAAAGGACATTTTGCAAAGTATAATTATTATTGTTAACACAATAAAGTATTGGATATTCATGTCATTCATTGTAGGTAGAAGAGCTAATGTAATGTCCAGCCTGCTTTTCCATTTTGAGTCATTACTTTCTTGAAAGGTTTGGGTTTATATATATATACCGGTATATATATATATACATATATATATATATTGTATGAATCGAGCACCTTCAGACACACTGTTAAAATTTTCCGTATGCGCTCTGAGACCTACATGTGACAATGTCAAATTCAATATATCATCTCCTGCTCGCAGGCGCAATGATGTAATCACAAACTGTGACTCAGACGCACAACACACGGCATCCATAACGCACACACTTATTCACTGGCATTTTTCAACCAACTGGCACTATTGGGATTGAGTAGCGTTTTCTCTCGCCCTCTGAATGTGTCAATCAAAGTCCTGCTAGCAGCTCCTGCCTGAGGCTGAAGAACGCCCGCGGACCTCTTTGTTTCTCTAGCTACTCGGTGTCGCACATGCTGAGCTAAGCTCAAGTGGGAAGAGGGACAGGGGCTGCTGTTTTCAGCAGCAAGGATTCCCCACCCATTGTTCTTTCATCTGTGACCCACACACTGCTGAACTCTGACCCTCACCTTTGACTCCTTTGTGTGTGTCTTTGTGGATGTGTGTGTGTGGCTAAGTTTCTGCCTTCCCAAAAGGAGACTCTGCATATAATGTGGGACTGAACTATAAACTGCTTTTAAAGTACCAAAATTAGAAATTGCCACACACAGAGCAGCAGAGCTAACTGGTCTTTAACGACAACAGTTACAGTACCAAAATACAGGGTTCTGAATATCGACAATGAAATATACTGATACAGTCGTGAGGTGTAGACATGTTTTTCAATGTGGTCCTTATAGGGACAGACCAGGGCTGAATATTTTTTGGATTTTGGACGGACGGAGTCCAATTTAGTGTACTAGGTTCTCTCCCATTATGAAAGAATACTATTCTACACGCTTGTCACTAACAACTGTCGCTAACTGTCAACCTGTTGTACAAATGTTTTTTTTGTTAAACAAATTTAAGATCCCAAACAAATTCAAACCTACAGATTATTACAGATCAACACTGTTAATGAGGTCGATCAAACTCCTGATCTGGTTGAGTCAGGGCTGCGATTGTCACCTCCAACGCAAATTAACACATAGTCACCACTGCACAAATGACGGGCACTGATTGTGTATACATGTGGTGACAGTGTTTAATGCTTAATATCATATCAGCATCACACGTGTGACTGCAGGCTGCCAGTAAACGACCAGGAGGTGAGCCCACGCAGTCACGCTGCGACTGCTTTTCTGATAAGGCAATATGTGATCGATTATTGATAGATGAGAGACATTGTGATAAAGTGTGTTAGCGTTACATTAGTTGGGTTGGAATTCTAAGCATGTAGGGTGTTATCCACAGTAGGGTGTTATCCACTGCAAAAATGTACAGACAAAGACCAAATACACAACATACTGACGCCACCTTTGTCAAAAGCTGCAATCTAACTGAGAGACAAAGCACAGCAGCAGTCGCTCCTGTCTGCCTTTTTTAGTCATTACGAGTCTAGGTCTTGATAAAAACCAGACCATTATTTTTATTATGCATTTTTATGTGGCACATTAAACCAAATACAACTGCAAAGCCATTATTAGAAAGCAGGGCAGTCACGTGCTTCTCTCTGTGGTCTTTGTCTACCTGGATGTCCCTGTCCTGTCTGCAGTGCTGGGACATAATGAAAGCACTAATTCACTCTCTGCTCCGTCTGGAGTATATTCACAGCAGAGCTCATCTGAACATCTGAACCAATGTGCTTTATTCCTCCACTGCTTCTCTGCTACTCCCTCTTTCTCATCTGTTCATTGTCACAAACACACACACACACACATACATACCTGCAGTGCACCTTGACCCCGTCCATCCACACACACACACACAGGCATCCAGACATTAAACCCTAGCATTTTTCTGTTGCCATGGGGACCATTTCAACCCTGTCAGCAGTTCTGAGAGCTGCCTCGGGCGAGGTAATTTGCCCCCTCACCATCCTTCACTCTCAAAAAAAACAAAAAACACCCATTCTCAAGGGCCATGACTATTCCTTCTCCTTTCCTCTCTCTCAGATTCATTCAGCTACAATGTTTGGCACCAGCAGTCTCCTCTCCTACACTCACTCCCACTCTATACAGCCTTTGTAAGTGTGTGTGCATACACTTACTCTTTCCACAAACTGAGAGAGAACAGGCCAGAGAAGAGGGGAGGAGGAAGGTTGAAATTATCTGCTGATGATTTTAACCCCATACGATGCGTTAGATGTACTGTAGATTGCTGACATTTCCCCACGTTTCCTTGGGGAATATAGAGAGCGGGTTTAATGTATGGACTGAGCTGGGCCACAAAGGGAAGTCATTGCTCCGAGCATTTACTCTGGCTGAAATGTCTTTCTTACATGCCGAGTTTGACCTTTTATGTTTCCACTGCAGGCATGTTAATAACGTGAGCCTGAAGGCAAAAATCAGCTGCAGTAAAAATAAAACCAATTCAAAAAAAAACAATCCCTAAGAGCGGGCGGTTGACAAAGTATTACGACTTTAACTTTAGAGATATGAACTTCCTGCCCGACACTGGCATAAAAATGACGCGATAATAATGCAATGCTTCCCCCACAGGAAAATTCTCAGAGCGCAGATCAAGCTGAGCTATAAACCAGCTGGCAGGGATTCAGCATGTTGCTTAAAGGCAATTCAGCGGTGCGGCTGGGGGCTCCAACCAAACTTCGACAATCTTATCCTACAAACGAAATAAAAGTAGATATTTTCAGGAGGAAAAATATGTGATGAGGTTCAATAGGATTTTTCTAAATCGAAAGCCAGCTGCATATTCTGAAGTAATTTCTATGGTGAAGAACGGTACAAGAGTCATTCACGCACCTTTACACATAACGCAAGACCTTCTATGAATGTTCTTTAGGATTCATGAGGATTTAGCGATTGGTCATAACAGTCCATAATCCATGGACTTTCCTTTGCAATGTGCTATACTTAGATGCTTTAGCTTAGACTGGACCACATACACATCATGGCCAGCACACCTCTAACTTCCTCACAGCATTATATCCCAACATCATGAGAACATAATGGACCTGCTGTCCCTGGGCTCAGCTGAACACATACTGTACACTCAGGAGCACAGGCACAGCTGGGACAGCTGATCTGTGCATGGAGGGGCACATTACGTGGATTATCCCTTCTATACATATACCTGGACCTATTCTTAAAGGCGCCTCACATTCGCAGCAAAGGCGAAATATATTTAACTGCCAAGAGGGAAATATTATGACTCGGACTGGGTAAACAAAACCCCAGACAAAAACACACTTCATATGCTTTTAATTTGTGGAATAGCTCACCCACAAGAGGATGACATAAACATTTATGATGAAAGTTTATAATACACACAACAATCAGTAAGCCTGTGTAAAAGAAATAAGACACAGCTCTGCCCCCCAACCTTTTTTCTTTAAAGTGCCACTAGGTATGACTTCATGTGGTGGTAGCAGCAAAGCAATTACCAGGCTCTGCACACTCAAAGGCAGCAGAGGAGCACCTGGCCTCCCCATAAACTCCAGCCTCTTCCCAAGCCGGGTATCTGTGATGTTTCAGAATGTCAAAAACTGAAAATACACAACACAACAGACACAAAAAAGAGGAAGAGCTCGGTGGAGAGATGTGAGAGGAGTTCATATTTTAATTTCCTCTTTTCATTTTTTTTCATTCCTCAGAGTGCACCGTTTCATATAAACATACATTTCCTTGCTTGACACGACGCAGACCTTGAACGTTGATGTGAACAATTAATTAATTAATTAATGCGCGACAATCACTGTGATTGATTACACGTGACCACATACATTTTGGTGCGTGCTTATTCAGTGTTTCAAACAATGGGGAGTTCAATGGGAGTCAATGACAGCGTCAGGTAAAATAAAGCATCATAGTTTATATGTTTAAGTACTGTACAGTACCATAACTGCAGGCTTTGGGAACTTTAATAACCTTAATCAGATCAATAAACCCATAAGGATCTTGTCTCTATTGATATCCCGATAAGCTTCATTTATATGTGTGTGTGTGCGTGTGTGTGTGTGTGTGTGTGTATTGTTTTGTGGGCAAAAGGGTGAAATGGTGTGTTAAATGGTAAAGTGCTCTCACCATGTCCGCCGGGGTGCTGCCCGTCATGGTGAAGGTTTACCGGCGACTCGGAACACACACGCGCCTGCACACACACACCACACACGGGAACGAGGACACGGATATTCCCTCTTTTCCGGGGTTCGGGAACAAAAAAACAAAAACAAAACGTCCTTGTTTGTGCTTAGAGCCGGAAACAAAAACACAATTTATCCGCGTAGATTCGCTGTGTCTTTCTCTCCACGGTCAGCACGCGCAGCTTCTTCCTCTCTACTGCACAATCATGTCGTCGCACGTCTTCCGGTACTAATCGGGGGAAAAGTGGAAGGACGAAGGTGCGTTTGCGGGACGAGCCGTCGACCCGAGGCGGCCTCCTCCTCTTCCTCCGACCGGTCGAAACACCCAGGAATATCCCGCTTTACAGGAAGGTGCCAACGCCAGGCGAAAAAAACCAACACCGCTGGCACATCCGGACACGGAGCTTTCCTGTGTCGGTACAAAAAAAAAAAAACAAAGAACAAAACGGGATGTCCACGAGGTTTAGCGGTCACCGTGCTCTCCCGAACCCGAAACCCGTCCGCCTGTTCTCAGAGGAAGGCGTCGCGCGGCGAAACGTGTCGGCGTTTCCCTTTAAAATGGGACTTTAAAACGAGTGTTGTTGATGTTCCTGACTGCACTGCTCTTCCTCCTCCGCGAGCTGCTCAGCTGTCATCCTGCCGCCGAGGCTACGGAGAGCCAGCCAGCATCGAAAGTTGACTGTTCACTTCCGGTTGTGACTTTCAAAATAAAACCACTCGAAAAGCCGTGCTCCTTTAGTTTCCACTTTTGGTCCTTATATCGTATACACGTAGATGATTGTTTTTACATGAAGGCAAACTTTTCATAAGGTGTTAAATGTAATATATTTTTGGAAAATGCTACTCACAGTAACTGACTAAAAAAGGGTATTTTTTGTATGGACCTATGATCATGGAATGTGATGATGATGATTATTATTAGTATCAACAATAGTATTACTTATTATTATATATTTTCATATATTTTCATATGTTTTATATATTTAAAAAATTTAATTCACTATTTCTGTATTTATGTTTTTCATTTTTTTCACCCACCTAATTATGATATTTCATAATCATAATCCAATATGGCCGTGGGGTTATTTATAGCCTGCGTCTAATACATATGTAATATAATATCCTGACCTTGATGAAGTGCTCAGCCTTATGTGTCTGTCCCAGTGTGTGTGTGGTTGTGTGTTAGTGTGTGGGCCCTAGCTGCTTCTGTCAGAGGTCGAGATGACTATCAACCACAGGTCTGTCCCCTCTCTGCGGGACTGAGTGAAATCCATTGTGGCAACAGGAGTGGCTTTTTCCCAGAGATCTGCAGGATTAACCACCTAATCTCCCCACCATAGCAGGAGGGTCTGACACACACACACGCACACACGCACACACACACACACACACACACACACACACACACACACACACACAAGCATGTCTGCCCAAACACAGTGAGGCATGTTTTTGT
This sequence comes from Trinectes maculatus, assembly GCA_016785345.1. Classification (NCBI taxonomy): domain Eukaryota; kingdom Metazoa; phylum Chordata; class Actinopteri; order Pleuronectiformes; family Achiridae; genus Trinectes; species Trinectes maculatus. The sequence continues at coordinate 60,017 of JAFBJQ010001137.1, forward strand.
TGTCTGTTTTCACAATTTGGGTCAGTCATCACTTCATTATTTTGCAGCTGATTAATGACTGTTAAAATCAATAAAATGATAAAAACGAGGAAAATATTGAGAACTTGCTGATCACAACTGTATCGCAAAATAGATACAGACATACTTAATCAGTATGTAAGCACATCATAACAAAGAGGCTGAGAGAGTGTGTGTGTGTGTGTGTGTGTGCACAGCACACATTTCCCAACTAAGCGCTTGCTTAAATTTGTTCGACAGTGCAGGTCTGTGTAATAAGAACCAACAGGTTACCTTTACAGGCCCTCAGCTCCTCTCTGTAAGGTTTGCTGATCAAATACAAGTGTTACATTTTGTGTAAATACAATACAACTTTGTGATCCCCTTAGCCTCGCAACTACGTTCTCACTCAGACCACACACAGAAATATTGTGTACATGAAACACACACAGACGCGTGTAAATCATTTTCGGTGTCACTTAAAGGTCAAAGGTCATGATTCAATTTTAAATGAGGAAGATAAACTTTGATTATTTTCGTTCCACCTAATTGCACAGGTGATGGTTACCACTGCTCCCTATATATAAACACCAATGCGCAGCACAGCAGTACTCGACCATCCGACTGTGCTGTCTCCGCCACCTTTCAGCGTTTCCCACAGATTATTAACATGCACCATTTGTCTGTTGCTATTCTGGGATCCAGAAGCAGACTTTGCGCTCAGACTGTGGCACAAAGGTTAGTGCTGGGAGTGACCATTGCTTCACAAACCCCAGGCTGAGAGAACAATTCAGTTTGGCTCCCCCGCAGGAGGAGTGAGCAGTTATTTCAGTAATATAACAACAGCATCTGTCGACAGTTTCCTTTATGTCCATCACGCCGCGACTCAGAGTGATCACTGACAGGACCACCGGGTGTCTTAATTTGAAAGGGTAACTCACTCTTAGAGTAAACAAAATCTCAATCACCCTCTGTGGTCAACACATCCAACTTGACAAAGTGACATGTCAACAAGGTACATAATGGCCTCAGATATGTTGAGTCAAACCGCAATTATTTATTTTCTGACAACAACAACTTTTTTTTCTTTTTACGGTTTCATTTTGCTTTGTTTTTCTTTTCCTGATAAGCATTTGAAATACTCTCTCATTTCATTGTCATGAGCAGGTCTCATGAACCAAAGGAAAATTTGTTTTGTTTTTTTCTGTGACAGCTCACAGACAATGTTATTAAACCTCAGAGCTGCCTCTATTACTCGGGATCAAATCCATCTCGCTGGCGATCGTCTAAAACTGAGTTGGATTTGGCTCAGCAGTACGAGGAGATGGCCTAAGCCTGAGCTCAGCTACAGCAAACTGTTGTTGAGGGGATCAGGAGGAGGTGGGCGCGCCTCTAATCTTCCCACCTGTCTTACCACAAACCCTGTGGTAAACATACACAGGGATTTTTCCTCCCGGCCCGCTGATGGACTTTTTGTCGTAGGGCTAAACCCGAGATACAAGTTGTATCTTTTAATTCAAGTTACAGCGATCGCATGTGGAAACGGTTGTTTGCTGAGCCAGAGCCGCACCAGCAAACTTGTCATAGCGCTGAAAGCCCCCTCCCCTTGGCTGTGAAAACAATTTGTCATCATCTCACGTTCTTGCCATCTGTCTGCCACAGAAGGGGAATAAAGACAGTACACGCTCTCTGCTTGTATTTAGTATCTGCACACGCCTGCCAGTGAAGCCGGGTATCTGCTCTTTCTGTTTACCTGTGGAGAGTGGGTGTTATTTACAGTCTTGCGATGTTTTTTTTTTCTCTGTCCCTGTTTGTAAGAGCACAGCGTGTCCCAGAGAGGCTTTGTTCAGGCCACGTTACGTGGCATGTCACATCCTCGTCCCTGTCCAACCTGTTCACCTGACAACCTCACACTCACATTTGGGAATTAACCATCCCTCTGCGTCATTTGTAACACAACACTTCCTGCTAGGCCGTGTCCACGTCCTCTGCTTTTGCAGGCATGTCAGGTATTGACGGTTTGAGGAATGTTATGCAATGCAGCGGTTTGACCGGTTCATCTGTGTGTGTGTGTGTGTGTCTGCGTGTGTGTACTTCCCCCACAAGATGAATTACATTTCACTTTTAATCATCAGCTCTACAGTGCTACACAAAAATAATACAACTCCACTGTACACATCCTCTTATCACTTTCACAGCTTTCATATGATGTGAGTGGTCAGGTGTCACACCAGAGGGAGGGTAGCATGGAAGTGCAACCAAACACTTCTTGCTTGAAAGGTATGTGACACCCAGTAATACAAAACTGGATAGATCCAGCTACTAGGAACTAGTAAATGTTCCAGCTACTAGGAACATTTAGGTTCACACTCAGTACATATGTATGTGTGTGGGTGAGTGTGTGTGTGTGTGTGTGGGTGTGTGTGTGTATGTATATACTGGAGGAACCATTGTTGTAAAATGAAATCATAAAAAAAAAAACAAGTTGTCACAGTGACACGTGTCACATGTCTGTTCTTCTGAATCCTTCTCAGTCTAACAGCCACAGTCAGATATTACTGGCACACCCGTCAGCGCACACACAAACTCACGACGTAGGCACACGGTCGCTGTAACGCTCCACCAGGGTGTGAACACACAGCTGTGTTTTTGGAACAAGCCACAGGGCGTGGCGACCTCCAAGTACCTGAGTCAGCCTCCGCGTCCTTTCCATTCCTCCCTCTCTCATGGCGACGAGGCAGGTACAACGTCGAAGCTGGAGAAGGTGGAGTTATCAGCGGCGCACAGCTGGTATTATGGATGTCGGGCCGTTATTATGGCAGAAAATAGCAGTGATTAGATGAGCTGTGGGCCTCTCTGCACAGCCCAAAACAAAACCATAGAGGAACGGCTATTGATTGTGGCTGTTCTTTTTCCATTGTTATCTATTACTCACATAACTCCTCATCGTCTTCACTATGTCTTCATTGGAAGAGCAGGTGTCACTCTACCAAGCACATAATAAGATTCCGTGTTATTTTTGCAAGGGTCAGTCATCAAGAAGCCATTGTTTTTCTTTAGGTGGTCACTTAATTGGTGTTTGTTCCAGGATGCTGCTTTGAGCAATTTGGGTATAAGGGCCGTGTTGTTGTTGCCTTTTGTTTGTTGCTGCCGGAGCATGGCAGACTGGTCAACAACAACTGTTTGCAGTAATAAAAAGAAACAAAGTCATTCAAACTGCTCTCGCCAGCAAGGAAATGATCATAATCTGCAGGGGTTTTACAGAGTACATCCACGATGTCAACACAAACCTCTGGCTCCATTTGATATTTGCATAATGGAATAAAATGACACACGCTGACCAGTTGTTGACATATAATGTTTGGAATTTCTTTTTTTTCCTTCTGTCTTAGTCTTCTCTTTGTCCATATGCTGCAACACATTAAAGCAGCAGTAGCATGAAACTTTATTTAATCAGTTGTTTTAATTGTCATAACATCAGACAGCTTGTTGTCCAACGGGTGTGGTTGTGCGTGTTCCCATTGTTGGCGCCTTACTTCCTGTTGTGGTTTCCATCAGCTGAAATGCACTGGCTCAAAGTCATAAGAGGACATGTCTGTTTGTATATGAACCCACTCACAAACAAAGACACACAAACCTGATTAGGCAATGATTGCCTAAACGTACGAGAGTGATTTGGGTTTCTTTCTTTTTTTTTAACTTAATTAAATTTTCCCTGGTTAAGTAGAACCCAAATCAAATGAACGCTTCCTCGTGAGACAGCAGGAAATGATATGAACAGTCAAGCAGCTGTAAATCAGTTACAGTCAACCTGGAAAATAATTCAGAGCAAGGTGAGTACACACTCACGCACACACGAACACGCACACGCACACAATTATTCACACACGAATGTGACATCTCACCTCCAGCAGTCTTACACAACAACAATATAAACCACTCAAAAACATTTTTTATTTCATCCAAAATCAATACACATTCACTTGACAAGCAAACAAAACTATATAATTTTACAAAATGATATAATGTAATGTAATTGATTAGGCTCACTTGATAAGGCAGTAGTGAATGCCTAGGCTTAATTTCCACAGAGGTGTTAAAGTTATTGTATTTACTCTAATGGCGAAACTACACTGCTGGTGCGTCCTGAACATGAGCGCAGTGTAAATGTAATGACATTCTACCAACATGCAGTCAAATTTTACATTTTCACCGCTTCAGCGCTTTTAGCCGACAACCTTTCCATAAATGAACGTGGAAAATCTGTGTCCTAGTTCTAAATGGGGCACGTTCATTTACGAGTCTGCTATTACAAACCACTGGCACATATTTACTCATAATCATCATTTCAAAATAAATGCTTTGACTTCACGAGGACATCTTTTTTATCAGTTACGTTACAGTATGATAATTTCATACTCACTACAATTGTAAGTTTGGCAAAGCTGAAAATAATCACAGTGAATTATACTTTGAGTAACAATCTAATGTGGTAAAAGTTTGTCAGATTTTATCTCTGTGCTAAGAAATCCCAGCTGTCTAGGCGAGAAGGGAAAAGGTCACATAAATATTAAAACACTGTGATTGCTTCCTGTGATAGTTTGTTTGTTCAGTCTGTTAAATCTATGTATGAAATCCAAACGGAGCAGGGCCAGGCCGCTAATTAGTGTATATGAAATGCTGGAGTATTGAAATGTCTTATTTGCAATTCCCACCTGGGAAATATGTTTATATTAGTTCTCTGGTCAACGTAGGGTCAACGTAAAGCCCTCATATTGATTCGTGTTGTTACAGTATCAGTACTAATGACTTGTATTCCGACCCTGTTTTCCTCCTTCCTCCCCACCTCTTTCTCTCCATCCTTTCGTGGCTGTAATCATCCACGGTTCTTCGCTCCGTATTAAATCAAGACAGCGCTCATCAAATCCTCTGACATTCCAGTTTAATTTCAGGCTTCATTTGACTGCCTGTACAATACACCCCACCAAATATACTCACAAAAATACAATACTGATGAATAGAGTCAGAGTATAACTGAGAAAGATACAGATTAATATACTAGTTGAGCAAATGCAAATGCAGTCTTCTGATGCTCGTTGTTGTTTTTGTTATTGTTGTCGTCCTCTTGTCCACTACACACGTCTTTGTTCTGTTCGGTGGCTTTATGTCATCACACAATAACCCATAAACAAACTGCACACATATATATTTACGGCCAAACCATCACTGCTGTCTCACACAAAGGAAACACAAGCACAGACACGAGCACACAATGACTCATGGGCTACAAACATGAGTGAAGGATGACGCGCCTGATTTCACAAGAACCCGACATTTGCAACACTTTACACTTTGTTGTCACGCACACGCTGCCTCTGCCTGCCTGTCTGTCTGTCTGTCTGTCTGTCTGTCTGTCTGTCTTTATGGGGAAGGCTGCAACCAATTCAGGCTGACTTTGGGTGAGAGGCAGGGTGAACCCAGGACAAGTCTCCAGCCTATCACCAGATAACAGAGTCACCATCACATTCACACACACACAGTCAATGTGTAATCGTCAGTTCGCCCAGTCTGAGTGAGTTTGGACTGTGGGACGAAGCTGGAAGGTATCACAGAAAACTCACAGGGACACAGGAAGAACATTCAAACTACACAGAAAGACACTGACTAAACCAGGATTTGAACCAGGGACCTTCTTGTTATGAGGTACAAGTCCCAGCCTCTCCTGGGAATTACTAATGATCTTCTCATTTTCTCCTGACGTGGGAAAAAGAGATGTGGAATTAACTGAATGATGATAGAAATTCTTGCAATGTGTTTTTTTTTTAATTACAAATAAAACACGGTGAAGACAATAAGGTTTAAATTTCTGCCATGTTGTAGGGATCATGAAGGGATTGTGACTACAAGTTGCATGTTGAATAACTTTATCCTTTGCAACAGCATCACCCAGTGGTGAAGGAGGTTTTCCTAAAGGGAGCAGCTTGTGAGAGAAAGGCAATGGAGAAATAGCTTTAAGGCACCCATTCATTCAGAGCAACTCAGACTGTACATCACACAAAATACATGTCCCATGCTAATCTCAATAAAACAATGCTTCACTGCACAGCAAAGGTGATGACCCCTATGCTCCAGGACTATAAGGAAATCAGTCCTCATTCTGATTGGTGCAGAGGAGGGCTGGTACTACCAAGAAGCACCTAATTGGTCCACACAAACGCACTCACGCACCCACAGGCCATGCTTATGCCCTTGTGTTAACATCTGTGTGTGCGTGTGTGTGTGTGTGTGTGTGTGTGTGTGTGTGTGTGTGCCTGCAGACACTCGTGCACAGCATCCCCTGACTCATATCTGGTGCTCTGCAGCATCCTCAGTTGTCGTGTGCAATTCACCCCACTATACCCAAACAGAAAAGATTTTTTAAATGATCATAAACATAAAATCCTGTTTTGTTATGACTCTTACAGCATACTGATGACTGTCAAACTGAGTCAGTTTGATCTGGTACATTAAAAAACACGAATATGAGTATCATGTCAAATATATCATGTGTTTTTTTTGCATCAAAGTGTTTTGATATTCATTGCCAGCGTATGGAAATGTCTCCATGAAACACTGATTTCTGTCACAGTACATATGATAATTCTGCATTCATCAGAATGGTATGGGCATTTAACAGATTCAGCATCCAAACTCATAAAAGCTCATATATTTATAACGTATAAATAGATATCATGTAAATGTGGATGAAATAGTGGCAGTTGGCTGAAATTGAGATGAAGCACTCGGCGGGTAAATCATGTGTTGTAAACAGATTTGTGCTGATGATTAGACAATGATAAACGCCAAAAAAAGAGAAAAGAAGACGCATTCAAACTGTTTGAACGCAAACTGAAGGCTAAACCTACACTGTTCCAGTAGACTTACTACTGTACCATGATTATTATGTTGTTATTGTTATTGTTATTGTTATTGTTATTACAAACTAAACTGCATGTTTGGTTCTGTCAACAAGGATCCGCTCTTACCCATCTTAAAGACCCCTCGATCATTATGGATTTGGATAAAAAAAGGTTTGATTGGCATATTTCATTCCCAGTATGGTAGTACTTATTTTGACTTGTCTTTTTTATTTATTTTTTTTTTCACTTAGACTCACTGTTTCTACTCTGTGCAGCAGGTCTGGTGCAGTGTCAGGGAAGAGGCCTCTAGGTGTCAGCCAGAGACCACAGACTGAGTGCAGTGTGTACAGTAGATATCAGGTGGATGGGATTAAGGGTGGCGCTGTGCAGCTAAACCAGCTTTACTGTATGCGCACTTCTGGCCTGCACAGGCCCACACAGGCACTGATCAACAGCTGCGCGCAGCCACACGGCACTGCAACTGTTTCTGCATAGTTTCCCCTTTTCCTGCCACTCAGCACTGTGACCCGCTGCAGTGTGAGGAGGAAGAGCTGTTGGCCAACACAGTGGACGTGTGTAAACATTCACCATTTTAACTGATTCCAGGCTGCTGGGGCTGCAAAAGCAGGCCGCACTGCATGTTGCAAACAGAAACCGAGGGGAAGTAGGGACCAGAGGTGACAGCAGCTTGCAGCTATAACCGTATACTGTACGTGTGCCTCATGTTAGTAACCCATGCAGCTTTCCCCTTTTTAAAAAAAGGGAAAATAACAGATGCAGAAAACACATCTGCAATATGATCGGCTGAGGGTTTAATTATCATCCAGTGGATTTAAATAATATTAGAAGCAACCGTGTCTGTCTGAGTGAAGGACGGCAGGAGGCTACGTCACCTTTATGGACTCTGCGGGCTTTGTCAGAGCAGTGCAGAGGTCAGCTGCTGCCCCGGTGTCTCCCTGTCCTCTGGCTGTCTTGATACCAGGGCTCATTCAGAGCGTCAAGGCTGGAATCTGTGTAGAGGCAGAGGAGATGTGAAGCACAGAGGAAGACACGTCCTTTACACCACAGATAAGAGACATGGCCGTGCTGCTCGGCACATTTCTTAGAGCACTTGTGTATGCTCAGGCTGAGGTTTGGTAACCCCCTAATTCAATAAGCCATCTCCCATGGGGGAGACTGTGATGTCAAGAGCACAGTGTACTGTGTATGTATTGTGCATGTGTGTGTCCCTTATAGGTTTGCTGCAGTGCTTTGAGCACATCAACTATTTTCTTATATCAGTGGGTTTTCAAAGCGTGCGACTGTTCTTATATAAATGTTTTATTTATTTATTTACCATGAATGGGACCTAGAGGATACATGAGAGATGAGGCAGCTGTATCTAAATAAAACAGGAAGAGTCAGTGATGCATGTTGGCATGCAGAGCTGACAACAACACTACTACTTTCAGTGTCCCTACACTGTGGCAAGGAGCCTCAACATGCCGCTCATCTGCATACAATCAGAGTAGAATTAGAAACATGGGATATATAAACAGTGGTGGTGATGAGTCATACTTCACAGATCAGCTTATCCAGGCACTGGTGATGCTGCTGTTGCTTTCTTGCTCTATGTATTTCTCTGTGGGCAAGCCAATTCTACTTTACTGGGCAGACAACACCCAGACTTAACACAATTCTTGACGTGTTAAGTCGGGTTGTTGTCTCCGGGCTGTTGTATATAACCTGCAGAATAACTGAAGATGTTTTAGCTTCACACAACACAAAACATTTTATTAAAAAAAATGTTTATTGACATCAGAAGCCATTTAATTTCAACAATAAACAAGGCGTTTCTTTTTTTTTGCTATTACAGTGGTACATAAAGATCAGTAAAACAACTGTGATACATCAACTTTGAGAACGTCATTTAAAATAAAGACACACAGGAAAAAAGAGGGGAAAAAAAGAACACTCAGCGCTAACTCAGATTTTTATGTGCTGTGCACCTCTAGCTAGGGTAAATACTGTAAGCCCACCCCTTTACACTGTACCAGGCAGGATAGTGGTCTAGGAACTACCACTTGAAAAATAAGACTGGCAGAAAGATACAGACACGATACTTGTGTAGTGTTAACTATACAAAAAGGAGAAAAAAACTGTACAGCATAAAAACAACTGATATACACAGCCTTTTTTGTTGTTTTTTTTTTACCCCTTGGATACTAATGTATTTTCTTTCAGTAAGTGAACTGTGTACAAGGGGTTAAATGCTTTATAAACAAGAAAATGACCACTTTATATATGTCACTCGCAGTCTAATCATCATCATCGTCCTCATCCTCGTCCTCCTCATCATCGTCATCATCATCATCATCGTCGTCATCATCTTTCTTCTCAGCCTTGGCTGGGGCTTTTGCTGGTGCCCCGCCACCTGTTTTGCCCTTGGCGCGATATGCCGCGATATCCTGCCATGAAGGAATGACATTAATACCAATGTTAAAAAGCACATGGACAACGGACATGTGTCTGCATATGGGTTGCCTCCAACAGAAACCTACAGTCAAATGATCCGGTAGATGATATTTCCTTTACCTTCTCATACTTCTCCTTCAGCTTAGCAGCCTTTTTCTCAAAGGGCTGCTTGTCCTCTGCGTTGGTGGTGTTCCACATCTCACCCAGCTTCTTGGCAACATCTCCAATGGTCAAACCAGGGCACTCACCTTTCACCTTAGGGCGGAACTCTGAGCAAAAGATGAAGAAGGCAGATCTGGGGATAAAAACAAGAGTTTGCAATTACAAAAACAGACATTTCTAAAGACTTACAATGCTTAAATGTTGGCTTGCAATACTTACGGGGGTCTCTTGGGGGCATTGGGGTCCTTGAACTTCTTCTTCTTCTTTCCTCCCTTGACTGGCACGTAGCTCATCATCTCTCTCTCATAACGTGCCTTGTCCTGTCTGGCCAGGTCTTCAAATTTGCCTTTCTCCTTGGCTGACATTGTCTGAAAACAGAGATGACTGGCAAACTGTAGCACCTGTGGTGACACCCTTTGTACACAAGCATTCATAGTACTGACCCCCCCCTCCCAGCTGAGAGGCTGCCGCTAGTGTATTTCACACTGTAGCTATAGCACAGTAATCAAGAACTTAAAAAACAAAAAAAGTTGAGCCCGTCTCCTCCTACCCTCCATCGCTCGGAGCACTTCTTGGAGAACTCGGCAAAGTTCACCGAAGCATCAGGGTGCTTCTTCTTGTGCTCCTCCCGGCAGGTCTGGACAAAGTATGCATAAGAGGACATCTTGCCCCTTGGCTTGGTTGGATCTTTCCCCATCCTTAATGGAGACTCTATAAACAAGAACAAATGAATCTTATAAAAGAAGTGATGATGGGGACAACTGGCTGTGTGCGTGTGGTGCTTAAATGTAGTATACATGCTTCAGAAACATCACACAGAAAGCAGATTTCTGGGGAAAAATATTTATTATGATCACTTCAAATCATAATTTATATTCTTAGATATGTGTGTAAGATGCATTTGTGTTATTAATATCACCCACCCACGCTGCTCCACCATTGACTACTACTACCACGACTACTACGGCTGCTGATGGTGTTTGAGTGACCCGCCCTCGCTGCTGTCAAAATGCTTAGACGCGTTAACGCAGTCCCTTTAAAAAACACAACCGACCAACCCCGCCGCGATTAAAACCACTTTTATTTACCGACATAAAAGCCAGTGGTCCGTGGTCCACTCCCATTATGTCGCTTCACAAAACGACTCAACTCATGACTTCGGATCGAAGAAAGAAATCACACAGACGCCCATTAAAATAGTAATACAGATATATTTCCTTTCCATGGAGCGATTTACTTTCCTGTTACTTTCGACATGTTATTGCAAAAGTTGTCAAAGTTCAACTGCATAAACTAAGCCACACTGTAGTTTGGGTAGTTTGTAGTGTATCATGCTTTGGAAACCATGACTTGTGTGTTGTTTTTTATTTTTTTGGAAAAATAAATAAAAATATAAATATTACTGTGTATAAAAATCTAAAACCTAATGTGTAATACCATAAGACTCCATCGTTTCATCTACCACCATGTTTTCATCAAATAAAAAAACTTTAACACAAAAAAGACACAAATTGCGCATAAAGGCGTATTTATTGAAAATAAAACACCCAAAACTGCGACCCGACACGATCTAACACTCTTCCTCTATGTGCCATCGCTTTTTCCCGATGTGGAAATAATTCGGCATATTTGTGGGAAAAACGTGAAAAAGTGACCGTTTTTCCCTTATTATTTGCCCATTAAACGCTACTGTAAGTCCCGAGCAAGCTGCGTCGAGCGCAGTAGTAATGGCGCATAGGCTCTCGTTGAGGAAAAGGAGGTCAACAACGACAGCAATATTTCTTCTTCCATTTTGTGAGAATGCCTTCTTCATGAAAGAAAGTCCCCCTCAAATGTCTCCTCCCGCCCCTCGGTTCGCTTTGCAACGCCACAGACATGTTTGGAAAGCCGGCGATCTTGGCAAAATATTTCCCCGATTGATTCCTATTGCACTAGCCGCCTTGTATAGTAATACATTGGGTCTGTGCTGTGTCTATGAGCGGGCTGCTACTGACTTGGTTTCTATGAGCTCCTAATGGCCGCTCGTCTTCATCCACTAACATGGAGAATATGGCTCCTTCTCTTTGTGTCAGCGCACAGCCATTGCACTGCATGCGATAGAGGGCAGAGCGACCGCGGCGACCACTTCGCTTCGAAACCCGATTTAAAGCCTTTCTCCTGGTCGGAAAAATCCCGCGAGGGCGTCGTTGGAACGGCGAGGGATTGGGGTTTCTTTTGCCGTCGTCAAATGCTGTAGTTGCCGGTTTGTTTCTCGGGAAAACACGGTTAGAAAAAGTTGAAGCGAACTGCGCCTCTGTCGCTGGCTTCCCATTCGCCTCGCTGCCTTGTTTCCTATGCGAATACAGTCAGCCATTACAGTAAAGCGCAGCTCGTGAGCTAATTTTTTCGCCGTCTTCTCGGGTGAATTGTGCGAAACAAAACACACGACTGTGCGTGTCCTGACACGGTCTTTCTTTTTCTCGTGTTTCCGTTATTTTGTTTCTCGCGTCCACAGCCAGACCCCGCACGCTCCCCCAGCCTTCACATGACAGGCGTTCGGCTTCGCAGTGCACTGCAATGCCAATAGCTAGCTAACGGTGAGTCTCCTACCATTGTCGCTAACCGTGTTCGCCCGCTAGACATTCCTGAATTTTTGCGCGATAACTACCGTTGGGTTCGGCTCCGTTTCGCGAAAACAACACGGTCGGATTATACAAAATTATTCCTATTTGACAAAGTCGACGTTTTTCGTCGAATTCGCTCAAGGTTGATATTCATTTCTTCCTTTTTAAACAGCGTCTGCGCCTCACTCCCAGGCAGAGTAGTGTAACGTAACCTGCTTAGCGCCGGCTGTTTTTCTGTTATTTCTGTTTTTTTACACGGTTCCGCGCAATAAAATTATTCTCAAGTGGAAAAAGGTTTTGCATTTGATAGTGGATAATGCGTAGGAAGGTCAATTATGAATGTTATTCCCGTTTCTAATTTTTACAGACACTTATATGTTGCTGTGTGTGATACTTACCAAGGGACTATCGCTGGATCTCAATGCTCTGCAATGGCTGTGTATGAGGGAACACAGGCGATACGCAATGTCTTCAGTCTTCAGCTCTCTAACATTACTCTCGGCGGGGCTCGCACGCCATTGGCCAGCGCCCGGTCTGGCGCGGCTCCGATTGGCCGGCGGCTTTTCATTGTCCTAATAGAAGACGAGGTCCGATTGGTTGTCTTTTGTGAAACGTCACCGAAGTTTTCCGAGGCGCGTGGATACAAAAACATTTCTGGGCAGCGTGCTGGAGCTGGTAGTAGTGTAGTGTGTTTGCCATAGTATTGAATTCACTACGTTGAGCACAGTGTACAGTAGGCGAGTGAAATGAATGGGGTGACGCTTGTAGCCGGTGAGCGAGGCGGCTGTAAAATACAGTCCGGTCGCGTTGTACGGGCCGTCTTCACCGACCACTTCCATTGTTGCATTCTCTGCATTACACGTGATCTTATTTACAAATTATACCTGTGGAAATGCAAAAGGAGAACATCGCGTACACGCACGTAAAAGGCACGAGAAGCGGTTGTCTCCCCCAGAATCCACAGGATGTGACATTTTTAAGGATTTGGCTGCGAGTTATAGTGAAAACATGATATGGAGGAAGGTAATAGTTTTCCATTTGGTTACTGTGTTTTTACCAACATTTTCATGTTCACCCCACTGCTGAGAAAAGGGGCACCCCATTGCCTGTAACTGTGTGTTTTTAAGTCTTGTAGACAAGTGTAGACAACAAAATACTACCTTAGTCAGGGAATTACTTGGTGCTATAGCTTTGTTTACTGATTAACCTGCATTCACTATGGAGATCAACAGCATGCAGAATCACAATAAATGTATTCAACATGTGTATTAGAATCCATGATTTGTTCTTATTTATGTTTTTAGCACACGTTTCTCCCCTTTTTCAGTCTATTTAATGAATCTGATTGCAGTATGGCAGGTGATTGAATGATCATAATGTGCTCCTGCCCAGTATAAAGACAGGCTTAAGGAGATGATAGGTTTTTACCGTTCAGTTTAAGTTTGCAGATAATGCAGCTACAGTCAGAAGGAAAATGATCATTTGAGCCAAAGGGTTTTTTATTTTTGATGAAATGACACAGTGGGTGGTAGCCTATTGCTTTTGGGTCTACTGTTTTACATTCATATATTCATGTTTTTTATGTTTTTTAACAAATACAATCTATGTAGGCTATGTATAATAGTGTCACTAAAGAGGTTTCTTTGTCTGCAACCCTAGATACTGTGTGGTACAAAAATAGTAAAAGCCAATTTACTGTACTTGGATAGGAAAAAGGCAACAGTTGAGAATTCATTTACTATAATGTAACCCACTGTCGCAGGCTATATTATATAACCAGACCATGGCTTTTATAGCACCACAAAGATTTCCTTTTCCTGTTTTTCCAGATAATAATATGTATTGCTAGTACTAATAGTATTTCTGTAATTGACAATTCCATACAAATACAAATAGAGAATGTTTGTTTTTCTTAGTTCTTCAACCTTTTCCCCGTATTTCATGTCTGCAATTCATTTAAAAACGCTTTTTACAACATTTTATTCTGCTGTTATACAGTTGAATAATTCAGCTTAATAGCTTTGCCTTGAGCTTTCAAGAAGGTCACCTGATCTGAGCTTGTTTGTGGAATCAATAACAGATATTGAAAAAATCTTATGTAGGCATGAAATATGCTGTGCACATTCCTGCTGTTCAAAGATCTTTAATGACCTCGTGACCTTGATCTTGCACCAACATTAGGCAAATTCTTGAATTCACTTATGTTTCTCTGTGTCTTTATGGTATCACACATACTGAAGCAGACAGACATGAAACTATGTAATACACAGACATAACAGGGGGGTTCCATCTGTTTATTGTTTTTTTAATCAACATTATTATTACTATAGCCTAAACATGGTGAAGTATGCTACTATTTAGATTCACATTTCCAGGAGGTATCATTTTAATTTTTGTCATCTACTGATCTGAGCTCTAGCGCCACCATTACGCAATACTTTCAGACTTAAACAGAGTACACAAGAGATTCTTTTGAGAAGACCAGCTTACTAAAATTTCAGGACAATGCAAATAGGGCATTTCTTGAAACAGCATTGCCACAATAAAGATAATGCAATTATTTTACATTAAATGCCTGTGTTATCCTGTCTGTTTAAATGTAGGGGGTGGGGTCCATGCTGTTTATGATTTGCAAAATACATGTCATATACGCACTGATGACAGATTGGAATTATTTGTGTTTAAAAACTGTTCATTATTTCATTAGTCATGTAATGTTGAAATTGGTGTAATAAATATCACCCTGCTTAGCAATTCATAAGGAAACAACAAAAAATGGCTGACACAGAGTTTATTCTTATCCTTGAATTAAGAATGGGAACGGCTAAATTGATTCCAAATGCCAATCACAATCCAGACTCAGGCCACATGTCTGCCTGTGATGCTGCCTGTCTGTGTCTCATTTTGCACCAGGAGATGCCAGGGCAGAAAGCTATAGCCTACTCATGAGGCTCGGAGGCCGGTTTATGCATTCTAATGAGCACTCTCTGGGAAAAATATGCAAATTCATTTTGTCATCAAGAGGAAAATAGAGGACAGGAGAGCAGCAGATACAGGAGGGGCTTAAAGGGAGGAGGGCAGATGCAAGAGGCGGGATGGGGTGGAGATAACACGTCTGTGCATGAATGTATATGTGTGTGTGTGTGTGTGTGTGTGCGTGTGTGTGTGTGTGTGTGAGTGTGTGTGTGGGTGGGGGGGATACAAGAACAGTCGTGTTAAAGCGGGACTATGTTACAGAACAGGAGTGAGGGACATATGCAATCCCCCGTCCAACCAGCTCCACCCATCCACCCACCCAATCTCTTAGTCTCTCATTTAGACTCACTGGAATAGATGCTCTTCAAACCAGAAAAATGTACCTCTACAACATTTGAAGGTAATAATAATAATAGACTTGTCTATATTAAATTAAGGATTGAAGGTAAAGCTGATATATTTTAGACCAATTATAAGATGGTTATATGGTACATTTCACAGTAGCTATATTTAACAAAAATACATCGTGCAACATTTAAAATCGTCTTCCAAAAATAATGCCATTGAAACCAAAAATAGTAGTACTAATCTTATTCTGGCCCAATACCTTTAAGTGATATAAGTAATGGGAACAAATGCTTCAGTCTGGATGCATACAAATCCACTGTGGAGCGCCAACATGAACAATAACTGGAGCCCAGGCTTCTGTATTTCACCAATGGGGTCTGAGCGGAACCATTGTTCGACAAGATGAGGGAAGACAAAGGCCGCTGCACAACCGGCGGCGATCGGAACAAGAACGTTTGAGACACGAAGTGACAACACGGTGCACATGGACTCCGAGACGACCGTCGAGTACGAAAGACGTCCCCGTGTGTATGGATTTCACTGACCGGCACCGTAATATCACTTTAATATAGTTTTGGTCTTGGTACGTATGATATCTATTTACTGAAACCGAAGTCTGCAGCCACTGAAATGAGCGCCTGGTTTTAGCATGTGTTAGCATGCTAGTCGACAGGAGGGGACTGTTAGTATTGTGCCAGAAAGCTTGTTAACGAATTTTATTTAATTGCGTTAATGCATAATCTGGATCGTGTGAAAAATCCGTGGTGTGTTATTTAATTAATTTTAAATCCATCCTAAGGTGCATTTGCTGATTTGAGTGCAGTTCCACTAATTGTTTCTATGTTTACCAACCAATGTCTGATAATATTTACATAACGTAAATCTTAACATGATTTTGTTATGTGCTGGAAGTTTTTTGAGCAGTGTTTCCATATTTTAATGCAGAAAATCGTGCTTCAACAGAATAAACTCTATCTTCCCTGCTGGGCACACACGTGTTTTCCGTCATACAATACGTAACTACTCGTTCTTTTTATGTAATTATAAATCCTTGAATTCTTACATTCACTTTTAATTCCAATACTTTAACCTTGCAGTATTAGTCCTAACAGAACTTTATAAAGGCGTTGTAGGTGCAACGTTTGTTCAGTCCAATTTTATTTATCCAATTTTTTTACATCCAACAATGATATAAGATTAAAAATCTTGGTTGACAAATTTCTATCAACTTCTGATCTAACCTGAATGTGAATTGTATTGCCATATACATGTTTTCAGGCTTTGACTATAATGCGCCATGTGGTGTTGTTTTTATCCTCAGCTCCTGCAGAAGTGCACCAGGTTGCAGTGACATGGTAATATTTTTTGAATGGCACCAGGCAGCTGTGGACCAGAAGAGCAGCAGTGGTTTTCCAATGACTAGTGAAGACACTGGTTTGGGGGCTTTTGCCTCACCACTGGCGGGGTATTTGGGAAAAGTCAGTAGAGCTCTGGTTTCCTCTCATTGTTGTCACTTGCGCAAAGCTGAATTCCATTTGAAAAATACTGTGATTGTGCAGTACCAAACCACACTGAACAAATGAAAACAAAACAATAATGGAAATCTTTTATGGTAAAAGGCGAAAGTACATGGGAGGGCTTAAAGCCCAGAATTATAAGAGAAATGTTATGTTAATATGGTTGTGTATAGCTGAGTATTTAAATCTTTTTGGAAGAATAATACAGTGAATGTTGCTGAGAGCGGCTTAGAGATGAAAGAGATGCTGGAGAGGCCATTAAGCTGGTAGGAAAATCTACGCAAACTGAAAATTAATGAGTGCATGAAAGTCCAGATAAGGATGTATGTTTCACCCAGCCTTGCACAAGCTTTTAAACTTGTATCAAACTTAACTATTATGCTTTTGTCACTTTTAAAAGGTTCAGGAAAGAGCTTCTTCACTGGAGAATTGTCCCTGGTGTACTTCAAAGGGCTTAACCTTTCCTCTGCGTGCTTTCCGCATTAACCTTCAGGAATCAATCACCCTATGCACAAACCCACAGGTGAGACCTAATGTGGATGTAACTCATGCATTTGGGTGAACATCAAGGTGCAGTGTTAACCTCTCTTTTTCCAATTCCTCGTAGTGCCTCTTCCCACTGGTCAGCCGCTCTTTGGAAGATGTTTTGGCTAGCTTGGATCCTGTGGAGCCCAAGGTTGGAAGTAAAAGAAAACATCCCATGTCACCAGAAAAGGAAGAGTTGATTAAATGCTCGCCCAAACATCTGAAATCAAGTGAATTGGACAGTTTTGGCACACAAAATGTAACAGGAACGGCTATCTCCCAGGCGAAGCTTTGTGCCGCGAGCACCATCAGTAATGGCCAACATGCAGAAGACAAGGAAGATATTGATAAAGATAATGGATATGATGCGGTTCTTGACTGTCCAGGTGCAAAGACGAAAGAAGGGGGATCTGAGGAGGATGTTGCTTTGAAGGAGGCATCAGACAAAGCTTCGTGCACAGAAAATTTTGCTCATCCTACAAACCCAGCCTCGGATAGACACCTGCAGAGCTCAACAGAAGCCTTGTTGACAGCCGCTGAAGATGAGCCGGCACTCTCTCCTCACTGTGGTACCCTGCGTATATCAGGTACAGAGGATGACTCCACACGGGTGAAGGTGAGTCATTCTGAGATGCTGAAGAAATGTTGCATACAGGTGCCCGATCAGTCTTGCTCGCCAGATGAAGACATTCACTCGCCTGAAATCAGTAATCCATTGCCTCAGCGCAGTGAGCACACAGTGATGACAGAAGAGAAATCACAGACAGCAGACCTCACCACGTGCAAGGACATAACAGGGATCAAGTCAGAAACCGAAGAGTTTTCTTCTACCTCAGTAATAGACACGGAGGAGCTTGTTTCTGTTCCAAATCAGCTTTTCTGGTGGAACCGAGACAACCTGTGTTGGCTGGACTCACTGCTTGTTGCTTTGGTGAAATGTAAGAGTTTGAAAAAGTGCAAACCCAGAGAGGAGCCTCGGCGGGCATCTGTCTGGCAGCTGATGAGTGCATATGAGGACATATGTGCTGCCATTCAGGCCCATCATCAGACTGGTAGAGGTAAGTTAAATTGATTATTTTGAACTATAACTTTTTTTCTCTTTCTTTTATGGCATTGCTTCTATGGTTCTTGTTTTTAGAAAAATCCCTTTCCATTTTTTGTGATATTGTGCAACATTAAGTGTAAATATGTGCATTTTACTCATCTGAAGTTGTGTCTGTCTAGATGGTGTGATGAAGGTGCCAAACCATGTAATGCAAAAGGCCACTGCAGACCTACAGCATCTCAGGATGTCAGTCTTCAAACTACTGCAGCCCAGGTTGCGCTGCAAACTCGGTAAGCTCTGTGACGTACCAAATCACCATGGTGAAAGGAGTAGACAAAAGAGTAGCCGGTCTTTTGTTTTGTTTTGGGGGTTTTTGGGGCAAGTTTCCTCTTCAGACATACCGGTAGTCGCACAATGTAGAAAAGAAAAACATTGCACCGAATCATTGATCTCTGTTGAGTATCCAAGTTAATCTTACAAAGCAACTGATAACATCAGAGGATGACAGGTCAAGACATGCAAACTTTGTTGCAGCCAAATCTATATGTTAGATGAAAGCGGAAGAACCTGTGCAGCTACTCTCTATTTTTAAAATCTGAGGTATAGTGGTGTGGCGACCAAAGTTGATGCTGTTTAAATAAAGCCAAAGACACCTACTTTGCAATTTCAGGTGTGCAGACACCTTTCAGTCTTTAAAATCTAACGTCTATCTTATGCACAGATCATATTCTTTGAAGAGATCCAGAGTTGGAAAGAAACTGCAGCCTCTGTTGACACTTGCATCAGTGATTATCCTCTAACTGCTGCATGTTTGTGCTTCAGGTCTGAGGGAAACGCCGATATTTGCCTTGCCGCTTCTGCTCGCGACAGACTCCTGGGTGGAGTCGCTCTTCCAGTCGACCTTTCACTGGGAGTTCATGTGCAGCGAATGCAGAGCTGCTTCAAAAGAAAGGTAGGTGGTGAAATGCATGATAAAGTCCGACACATTTCATTGTATTCACATGTGCTTTTTGTCTCGAGCAATTCAGTGACTTCCCTTTGAGCTGTGATTTACTAATCCAGGAGATCACAATGCAATTAACAACACAGAGGAAGTAATGTATTTATATGAAAGTTATCATGTGGGGAAGAAACACCTCAATGTGTCAATGTACAGTAGTTTTTTTGGATCAGGGCCCACTCAGCCTCTGGTTTATTTGGAGTGGAAAATTGAATAAATTAATGAATCATTAAAGACGAGTTGGTTTAGATTCCTTGTGAAAAGTATGTCCTGGCCTTGTCTCTCTTTGCACTGGCTCATTCCCCCAAAAGAAACCGAACAGTGGATCGTTGATTAATCTATAATTATCACTTTAATCTCCCTGGTCATTATGCTCTGGTTATTAGTGACGTGTTTGGACAGAAAAAAAAGTCATTCAGTGAATGAAAACATGTACTGAACTGCACTAGAAGTAAAATATTCTCTTCAGGGGAACAGAGCGTAATGAAAGAAGTGGAAAAAATATCTAGCTGTTACTTTCCTCCTTTTTAGGGAATTGTTGACTTGCGTAAAAGTGTTTGAATATTAAATGTACATTGTGCTGTACTTGTTGTACTTCATAGGGTTGTGAAAACGCTTCCCACCTTCACAAACATTGTGCCTGATTGGCGGCCGCTCCATGCAGTTCATATGGCCCCTTGCAATATATGCTGCAAGAAGAATCAGAAGAGGACTATGACTCTGGAAAGGTGAGAGTTGTGCTTGTTTCTACCTTTTAGTTTTAGAAATGTTATTCACAATTCACAGTGTTAAATGTAATTAAGATGCATTTCACATACTGTACGCATGAAATTACAGTACGACCATTGTATCTGGTTAAGTTCTCCAGGGAAAATACAGAAAATAAAGCATATAGTTTTGTATTTTTTACGTAAAAAATTGTTTCACCCCCTGAAATAATAGATCCAGGTCTAGGTCTGTTAATTGTTGAGCATTGGAGTGGAAACATTCATTTTTGTGGTGTTAAAAAAAGACCGAAAATAAACTGTACCTACATAGCTGCACTGCAAATTCACTAATTAACTCTAATTGTCCTCCTGTGGTGCCATTGACTGACTGGCAGAGTGAGTGAAGTTACTAATAATATTGTCTGAAGAATATATTGATTTTTAAGTGAGTTCTATTCATAACACACAATTGAAAAGTACAAAGAACAACTGTACCATCTTTTTTATTAGAGCGTTTTATATTAGAGAATATAAAGTGTATCTACACTTGTGGTTTTACATTCACTTAACCAGACTTTTCCTTTGTTTTGTTTTTTTTCTACAGTGTGCCTCCGGTATTTATGCTGCACTTTGTAGAGGGGCTTCCCGACAATGATGTCAGGATCTATGACTTTGACTTCAAAGGGAAACGTTACTCGATCACCATTGTCATACAGTACAACCACCGACTGAAGCACTTTGTCACCTGGGTTTGTCAGTCTGATGGTAGGTTTTAATTAGCCTTTCTGTTTTTTCTATTTATTTAAATTTTCTTATTTTACCAGTGTGTATGTAGTATGAACAGTGTGTGGATTATGTGCCTGAGGCCTGTTCCATGAAGGAGGATTCTCCAAAGCAGGTTTAACTTCAACGGATTGGATCAAACGCTGATGTCAACAAGTCCAGTGACTTTACTCTCCTAGACTTGAACTTAGAAGAAGTTTATTAAACAAAATATAGTTTAAGTTTTATTTGAACAAAAATTCTTTGTATCATGACAGTGTTCAATTATTTTTAGTCTCATATTCTCAGAACAACATCAGAAGAAATCAAACCAAAACCCTGTGGTGTGTTTAATTTGAAAAATTATCCTCACACTGTTAATTCCCATGATTGGGACTGAAACTTTCAGTGGACTCCATCAGACTTCACCTACTTTTCTGTTCTCTAATCCTTGCTTAATAAGAAATGTCAGAAAATTTGTGTGCTCCTTTAGAGTATATCCTCGGCTTTTCTTTAGTACCTGGAAATCATTCCCTTATGTTTTCTTTCTAGTAATGTGATCATATTGTTTACATCTCACCCTGCTAAATCTTACTTACTGTTGCTTTAACATAGTATACCCGCATATTAATTACACGTTAATTACTGTGCTCCAACTCTTTATCAGCAACACGCACGTAACAGGATACGAAAGTGCAGGGTAAACTGAGGCTGTTGATAACAGCTACGTGAGACTGGTTATTCAGGACAGCCAGCGCTATGCTCACTAATGCCATACAACTAATAGACATCCTTGGTATGCTAATAGTACAGGTTTGTAAACAAGAGACTAGTTTTGCATGGGATGTTTAAATGGATCACTGTAGTTCTTTATCAGGGACATGTTCATGCTAAACCAGTCTCTAACCTACTTTGAACTTGGTAGAAACCACAAACACGGCTATAGTTAAATTACACGAAGGTTGATATTTTTATTCTCGACACTGTCTTCTCGGCACATTCTACTGGGCTGTTTCTGCAGTAGTAAACATTGAATGGCTCCTGCCCTGTAGCACTTGTTTCATTGCCATTTATGAAGAATGTATTTGTGGCATGTCAGCCAAGAATTTACCAATATGTTTGATAATGATAATTTGATCTGCTCGATTAAGATGGATTATGTTTTGCTATATCAGTCTTTATTTGTGAGTGTTCGGTCTTTTTAACAATCCTACTGAAACAACTTATTGTAACAAATTTCTTGGTTTAAATATTTTTTAGGGCTTATAGCACATCAGTATAAATATACACATTATGCATTCTGGGTTTTTTTAACCGTTTACCCGTACCATTTTTCTCACAGGGTCATGGCTGGAATACGATGACTTGAAACATCCCGACTGCAAGACTCATCAGAAACTACAGGTCCTTGCCAGGGAGATGCATGTTGTCTTCTGGGAAGTGAAGGACGATAAAGAGCCTTGCATATGTTCTCCCACCAGCACATTTTCGGACTCTCCCCCAAATCAGAATAAGACCAGTCCCAATCTCAGTGCCAGAGACGAGGCAGCAGACGGACCGATGGGTTGTTCTCCAGATCAGTCGCTTGGCGCGTGTCACAATGACACTGACATCGTGTCTGCATTTTCTGTGTCTGAAGATGGCAACGGCATTATGGATAGAACCACTGCAGCCGATATGTCTATAGGTTCCACAACGCTGCTTGATGCCTTCGAGGGCCTGAGCCATAATGACATCATTACACTCACACTGGTGGAGTTAAAACCGGATTCAGAAATGCCGCCTGTAAATGACGACAAACTAACTCAGGATTTGAATGATCCAAGCAAAAATGAAATGCTTGACGCAACACCAGATAGCTCCTCCACCGTAACAGGCAGCCACGGGCATGATTCTCCTGTCAATCACAGCTCATCTGACCCAGAGTCTGGAAATGGATCGTCTACTGATCCAACATTTGAGCCCTTTGCCAGGAGAGGAAAAGGGAGAGGAACTGGCAGAGGCCATGCGGTTGGAAGACAAAAAGTTACAAAAGCAGTCCCGCCAAAAGAAGCTACACATATTTCATCACACGAGTCTTCTGAGCCCTTAGAGGTAACCGATGACAAACCAGTGAGTGCGGCTAGTCAGGAAAACACTCCACTTGATGATGCGTCTTCCCAAAATACCACCCGGCCTTCTTCTGACACATCCTCCCTCTCCACCAGTCAGACAAATCCTACACCGTACCAAAGCGCCCGCTGGTCCTTCATGCTCAGTAAAAACCCACTAATCCCTGTACAGAATTCTAATGCTGAACTCACTCCCGTCCAGTCATCCACCTCAGTCACTCAAGTAAAGCCCACTCTATCCACTCACTCAACCCCCATCTCTGTGAGACGACAGAAGGTTCCTGTCGGACTCTTACAGAAACCACAGCTCAGGACAGAGGAGAACGAGGATCTTCCAATGAAAGCCGCAGAAATGTTTGGTGGCTTCAGTGCCAAGACCGCAGACACGGCAAGTCCGCTCCCACCCTCGCCAATTCAACCCAACACCACTTACCACCAAAAACTACTCTCAAACACAACCAGGGTGTCTGCCGCGTCACTCCCTACACCTACAGCAAATTGGCACCCGGAGATCTCCTCCAACAAACAGAGCAACAGGTCCGGGAAGGTTCCTCCGGGTCTCAGCGATACAGAACTGCTCCGATACAAGCTGTTGAAGAAACTGAAATCAAAGAGGAAGAAGCTTGCAAAGCTGAATGAACTGTTGGGTCATCGGGGAGCAGAAAGCTTTCCACCAGACAGCACTGCCCTTAGTTCTCCCAACACAGTGACCTCCAGCACCTACGACGGATCCACCTGTGACGACATCCTCTCTGACCTCCTCTCACCAGCAATGACAGTCAGCAACCTATCACCAGACAGCACTGGCCTGCTAGAGATGCTCGCCAAAGGACAAGATGGAGTCAGCCAGCCGGACTGTGGGGTCAATGCTGTGGGTGCGGTGTCACAAAGGAACATTTGTATGAATGCGTTTGAGACTGAGAACTTTATGGATGAGTTTATTTCGCAAGCTGTGGCTCAGAGGCCGACAGAGATGGACAGCGAGGCACTCGGTGCACTTGAACTTTTCATTTAAACCGCGGAGACATTTGTTTTCTTTGGGCTACACACACAGATGACACCAGCTGATTTCAAATCATGTTTCTTGTTTTCATGTTTCATCTATATGGATGGATCCATATAGATGGTTCCTTTTCACATTCAGTTCCACTTTGGTAAAATATCAGGATTTGTTAGGATTTGGAGCCAGTAAAACCCAAATTTTTCTTTTTGGTTTGATTGATTTAGTCTCATTAGCCCCTCTGTTGAAGTGACAAATGTAAACAGCATTAAGTCAGACAAGTATTGAATTAATGTTCAATGAATTTTCAATATTTTTAATATGCTGTTATTTCACGATAAAAAAAAAAAGGGTTTCTGTGCTGTGAAAAATAAATAGTACAACACGCCAATGTTCAAAACAACCTAAAAAGACTTGGTAAGGGATTTGGATTTAGATCACGTTCAAATGCTATTGAACCTCATCCTTTATCAGTCACTTACACATGTAGTTCAACAAGGGATGGTGAAATCTGTTGTTGTATTACGTAGCTAACTGTATGTGTTAATCATGTTGTATGACGATGGTATAATTGTGAACAATGTAAATCTTGAAATGTTTTGTTTAATTTCGGCACTTTAGAGTTTGTGTATATTGTGTATATGGTTGTATGAAGACATTTTTACGGCTGAATCTGTCTGTTGGCTCTGTTTTGTTATTTTTAATAAATTATTTGCAAATTCTTAACACCTGTATTCTTTGTGACTTTTCATAAATACTCATTAAAAAATTGCAACAATTATCGTGATGATCAAATACAACAAGAAGAAATCAGGATGTATTTGTTGAATGAGCCTTGATAACCGCCAGCTTTCGTGTTGTGGGATATGTATATGAAGTATTAAATAGTTATGAATTGTAAAATAACTTCTATGTGGACATACAATTTTTTTCATGCTGATTTTTTTTAGTGTAGCATTTTCTATGATGATAAATTCAGTCATTAAACATGCTTAAATTATTAAAAATTGTGTTGAGAGCGAGAGCATACCTCCACCAAGGAAAATTCCCTAGCTTCCTTGGTTCGTGTCTCGTACAGGGAACATACATTCATGGAAATCAGTAGCTTTTGAGTAATCCAGCTAACAGACAGTGAATATAACACAGTGATGGACGTATCAAGTCGCTTTTCTTTGTTTCCCCCCGCCTCGAGAGAGAAAAAAACTTACGTTCCCATACCGGGAGTCGAACCCGGGCCGCCTGGGTGAAAACCAGGAATCCTAACCGCTAGACCATATGGGAAGGTCGTTAACAGAACACAAATTTCTATATTTAAAGTACAATCTATGTAGACTTTGACACGGGAAAGATTTGATGACAGCAGCTGAATTTGTCTGTGATTAGTAAGACAGGACACGTGGCCAGAGTTATTATTGATCATCTGTTCAGAAGATCATAAACAGCAGTTCGTTAGCTTTACGTGATCGCTGAGCATGGAGCAGGAAGTGGGGAAACTGCATTACCATGTCAAAGCACGTGCAGGTGCTGTTTGACTGAATAACAGCAACAACGAGTCAGTGTGCAAATACACTTTATTTATAGTAAACACACATCCATTACGCTGCTTGTGTAGAAAATACATTTACCACCTCTGGAACAGTGCTGAGGCCATTGTGTTTGAGCTGACTAGTCCTTTACTGCGAACATACTTTTACCCCATTACGTTTTTGAGGTAAATATTGTTCTCCACTAAAAACTTTACTTTTTTTTATTCTAACATTTCTTTCAGAGGACATTTAAAATGTGTCAAATAAGCTATTGTAATTGTGTAATAAATAAATTATTAAGTATTGGTGAAATATTCTATATATTATTGCAACTTGTTTCTCATGCATTATCTTACTATAGTAAGCCCACTTAAAGATGATGTAAAGAAACAAAACAAAACACACAGTATTAGCATTTGTAAATTAGCATTTGTAAATTTGCTTGCAAAGCATGAAACTGTGCCTGCGTGTGTATGGATGTGCTTATCACATCCATCAGACACACACACACACACAGGACAGTTGTTTGTGACCCTGTGTTTCAAGCCACAGCATCATTTACATAAAGGGGAAGCCACAGAGGAGTGTGTATGTGGGATGGAGGTGAGACAGGGACTTTGTGACATCGGGGAGGGACACATCGTGTGTCCTGCAGTCTGCAGTAACTCCAGTCACACTCTGTCTCCCTCAGCATCAGCACCCACCTACTCCTGGTCATCATGGACTCCAACATAGTGGTGGAAAACATCTACCTCCTGGTCATCGTCACCCTCATCAGTGTCCTACAGAACGGTGAGACAAGGAAAGACGCAGCTTCTGCATCACATAACAATCAATATGTTTTTTTCCCCCAAACAGATAAAACTATGAGAAGTGATGATATCTAATTCCTTTTTATCTTGATTGTTCTAAGCGTTCTTTGCCCAGAAGGTAGAGAGTGAATCCAAGACCCACACGCCTTGTTCTGACCGAGTGTGTTGTGCCAAGTAAGTGCCCTTTACCCAAAACTTTTTTAATTCTCGTTTTTATTCCGACCAGACGCCAACACCAGCGAAACAACAACTTTGTGTTGTTTTTATTACCCACCATAAACTTTGCATGTGCTCCTACATACCCCCAGTTGTTATTTTCAGCAGGAGACAGCCCTCATTTGCCTTCCCGACAGCTGGAAATGTTGATACACAGCTGATTTGAATGTTGTTCTGGGAATGCGACAATTTCCATTATTCTTCCTGGACTCTCACATTGTGGAAAGTGACCGTCATTGTTTACGGGTCCATTTACAGGTGAAAATTAAATAAGCACATACTCAGCGGCTTTTCTTGTTTTTTCCCTGACTCTGTTTGTAAACAGAGAGGCTAAATATCTAACAATTTTAATTAAATGTTGTAAGAACTGATGCTTTGCTGATGGAACTCTATTAGTCAACTAGCAATATGTACTTCCTTCCTTTTTTTAAAGGAAATATCTGCGCCACATCCTGTATGGTGGGTGAGGTTTGAAATTCATGCTGTTTTTATGTCTCTTTGTAAAATTAAAATATCTCAATTTTCCATTTCGGAGCAGTGAATTAAATTGCCTTCAGAATACAGTTAAGCTGTGAATCACAATATATGAATTCTGAACAGGTTTTGACTTGTTACCAAAATCCTTCAAAACCACAGGGTTATGATAAAGCAACACGGCCTGCAGGCACTGATTATTTTCATCATCCATTAAAATGCCAGTTATTTTATCTGTTAATCAAATAATAGATTAAAGGCCAGAAAGTTGTCAAAACAACTTATCCAGCCCATCAACACATCACAACACAAAGACACACATGTAAATATATTTGCATATTTAAGAGGCTGGAACAGGTTTGGGATTCTGTATGCTGCCGTGTGTGTTGGTGTATTGTCCTCTGACGTGCATGATTGGAACATGGCTGTGTGCAACATATTGTACTGATGTTGAAAATGTATTGCAGCAGACGGCACGTGCTGACTGACACTGCACTCAGTTTTTTTCCTGGATTGGCATCTCAACCTTACTCCCTCAACACTCCTTCAAAAACAAACCAAGTCCTGTGGCTCATGCACTGTTCTGTCCCTATAATGTACTTTTTTTTTACAAACTCTTCCGCTTTGCAGTTTCAAAACATTTCCCAGCAATCACAGTAAACTGCCTGTGTTATCAGTTCCAGCTGTTTGCGATTGCTACATGGTTTCTGGTGGCAGGTGTATTAATCACTGTGCTTGTTTTGTTTTGTTTTGTTTTGTTTTTTTACGTTTCTTCCAGTCGAAACTGCATGGATTCTTATCCCACTTTCCTGGCAGTGATGTGGTGCGCCGGGGTTTGTCTCAATCAAGGTAATCATTAATGTGTGGATATAAGGGAGACGGTCACACCCAAGAAAGTCAGTGCGAGTCAGGGAAGGTCAGGTGGACTATGAGTTTGTTTTCTGCAGATTAAACCTGCATTAGTTACATTAACGCTGCAACAAACTGAACATTAAACTCCAATCAATGGAAAGGTCTTATCGTTAGCTTCAGCTCATCAGAGAAAGCTGTCCACAGGATTTTTGCCCCAGCTAGTTTCTATTAATGAGGTTTTGTATATTGGGTGATGTGGCACGGCTCACAGTTTGGGTCCCAGCCTATCATGATAGTATTCAGTTGGGTTTTCTATGGAGGCTTTTTGCAGGCGCCTTAACTCAGAGAGCCATTTCTTCATGTAGCTCCCTTTGTGCAAATGGTAATTGCTGAAACAGGAAAGGGCCAAACGGTAACTGCTGCAGGTCCCAGATGACAGACCACACAGAAATGTCTCAAGAGAACAGAAGAGAAATGACGAGAGTTTGCTGTTTACTGATTCATTTTCGTGTCTTCTTTCGTGTCTACTAAAATATGCAGACATTTTGAAAGTTCTAATTATCAGTGTCTCTCCTCCCCACCTCCTCTGTTATCTGTTTGAAGCTCCTGCTGCCTTCGCTGGGATCATCTACCTTCTGGTGAGGCAGAAGTACTTTGTTGGCTACTTGGGACAAACCTCTCAAAGGTAAAAGAACACCTGAGATCTGCATGGATTGCATTGCTTCCCCTTCCACTTACGTGTTGAGTCATAACGAGAGGCACAGTATAACAGATTGTCTATCTCTGTAGCACCCCAGGGTACCTGTTTGGAAAGCGCATCATCTTCTTCCTGTTCCTGATGTGCATCGTGGGCATCTTCAACTATCTGCTGCTGCGCTTCTATGGCAGCGACTACAAAGAACACATACAAACCATCACCAGTGCGGCGTCTACTCTTCTCCTTCTTCCATAGTCTGACATTCACATTCATCCTCAAACTGATGTTTTTAATGCAAGAGCGTTTATTGTGTTTGACTTTTTTTTTTTTAATTAAATGTCTGTCGTTGCACAGATGTGACCCCTGTAAGCCCTCACATAATACAACTGTAATTATGATATAAATGTGTATTTGCATTTTAAAAAAAACAACATTTATAAAAATAAAAATCAATATCAACATATAATTTGACTCAGCAATCAAGGCAGCAATTTACATCCACAGACCACAAGAAATATTTCGATCCATACTGTAGAGGTCGGCTGGTTCTTCACCCGCCATGCTGCTATTAAAGGCACTTAAACTCGATCAAATATTCTTGAGGGAGTGGACACCGACTCCATCCAAAACAGAGCAGGTTCACTTGATATATTTTTGATATATTTTCTTCGTCCACTGCTGGCTCATGTCAGCCTCAACTTTAATGGTAGGAGACACAAGAAGAGAATGTAGGTGAGACAGGCCTGTGAATGATGACTCGTGCAGGAAATGTAGGTTACTGATAATGTGTAATGAGAAGGACATGTGACAGTTACCTGAAACTTTCTTTTGCTGAAGCCAAACCAGTGTGGGAAATCAAAGAGAGCGTCGGAGTAGTATTTGAGTGTGAAGGAGGCGTCTCTCCAGACAGGCTGGGCTTTTATTAGTTTATCACGTTTGTTGTGGATGTTTTTCTCTGCCCAGCTCTCCAGGGCTTCAGTCAAGTCAATCTGGCATAAGGACAAATAAAAGCATTTTTAAATATCAAAACCTGGACCGATTATCAATCAGCAAATAATCAGCAACAGATTATGTAAGCATGGGAAAACCTGCTTACATCCACCCTGTAGCTTTCCCCAGCCACTGAGGAGATGGTCCGGTCCAGGCCTCGCTCCATCTGCCACTTGATGAAAGGATCACTGCCGTCGATGGACACCACATACTGCTGCAGCACTGAAACAGAGCAGTCATGAAGAACACTGGACAGGGGACTGGAAAAGTGACCAAAAACAATAAATACTGTGCTGCCCTTTGTTTTGCTTTTCGACACCCCACCCACTGCCCCTCAGTCTGGAGGCCAACATGAGTCAGCCCTGCCACTAGCTGTTGACAGCACTACCCTCAAAATGCATTAAACAAATCATATAATTATTATTATTATTATATTACTATGATTGTTATTATTAGTGTTGTTGTTATTAGTATTATTATTGTTTTTGTTGTTATTATTATTGTTGTTATTATTATTATGATAGTAGTAGTAATGGTAATACCAGTAGCTTCAGTGGCTGCTTTTGGATTGGTTGATCTGTGTTCTTCTTGACAGGCAGACATCAGCATGTAGATCCTCTTGGACAACAGGCTCTTCCTCATACTGCTGTACTCCCACAGATTGCGCATCTTCACGTTCCTGCGTTGGTTGGAAAAACAGCGGACAGTCTCGTGTCAGTTTGCGCACGCAATCGTGCACGCGGACACAGGAAGATGACTCTTTCTAAAATCACTCCTCACCTTCCCGACGAGTTCTGGAAAACTACATTCCCTCTGCGGGAGATGAGGTCATCGATGAGGACCAGGCTCTCCTCCGGGTCGCTGCGGACCCGATAACCGGATCCGAGAGGCTTCACGGAGAAACCAGCCGGTGGTGTCCTGAGAAACTCCTCCACCTCGGTGACTCTCATCCTGCCGTGGGCCGCTGTGTCTGGACCCATGTTGTCGTCGTGTCGGATCCGCTCCTGCTCTTTCAGCCGGACTCTGCAGCTTTAATAACCTGCACAGTCTGTCAATGTACATGTGTTTACTGAGGACGACTTCCGGTTTCCTCGCGACGGAAGTAAATCACTTTATTTTGAAACTTCATCTCTATCTAACGGAACATAATCAAAATTAGTTAATTAGAAATGCTAATATTACAGTCAGAATAATGATTTAATGATTCAATTATTCAGCAAAAGTGCCCTGTTTATGTTTGGTGTGAAAAAAATAACTTTTGTTTTTTTACACTGTTCCTGTAAGGAAATCACAGCAAGCTCTG
>JAFBJQ010001137.1:91107-294310 GCA_016785345.1 Trinectes maculatus
GTTAATGCTCAATTGACAAAACATTTTGAATAAAACAATAGAAAACAATAGCGGCATTAACTGTTAACTGTTAAGTGCAAAAGTGACAGTATGTTACAATTCTGACATGTAAATCATCCAGATGTAACAGTTTATTAACTTGGGTGATGTGACAGTAATGTGACTGTTTATCTTCTAATGTTTTCAACACTCAAGGCAACAATGACTGCTTTTATTTTGAAGGAAAATGTGTTTACTTCTTGATAAAGCTATTTCAATAACATTTTTTCCAAGTGATAAAAGGTTTCTCTTTAGGCTGGATGTCTCCTCCCTATATTCATACATACCTAGTACACATAAATGTTAAAATGTAATTATTTAGTTCAGACTTTTGACTGTGGAATGTACGACATTACAGGAAACCACTTGAAGGCGGCATTTGGCCTTGTGCTTGGAAAGAATAGACTCTTAAACCAAATAGGAAAATGACAGCAGTTAGCACTGGTGGAATATGAGTCATCCCAGAACCTCTGTGCTGCAGTGACAATACAAACGTGCTGCATATTTGTATTTGACCTCAATAACTTTTCAGATCATACTTCACTGATTTTGTTCAAATAAAAATGTTTGCTCAGTCTTTGCATTACCCAGACTTTGACCTTATGGGATTACTAATGCTGTCTTTAGCAAATTACACACCTGATTGAGCCCCAGACTCGGATTCATAAATCATACATAGACCTGGTTTGCTTTGATTTGTCTGTAAATGTCTGATAAAGTGACATTGCACATACAGCTTTCTTGTGTGAATTTTACTTCTCGGTTCACATTATTTTCACAAAAAACGTGAACACTCTCACACTTGTGGTCTCACAGTAGAACCAGCCTATTCAGTTTGTGTGGCCGAGACGTCCATGTTTAGCCTCTGTGGTCAGGACTCTGTTGACTCATTTGTTCTGAACATTTCCACCAGTCTGCACCTAGGCCAGCCTCTTTTCTGGAATACGTTTCTTCCTTATGAGTCTGCAAATGATTCTTGCAATACACTTGTAACAACCATAGCTTAAAAAATAAATTAACATATTCTCTCTGCACGGGAGAGGTATCACCATTTGGTCACCATCAGGTGTATTTTATATAAAATATTAAGTAATTTGTGGTTGTTTTGAAGTATGATCCAGTTGTTTTCTTTATTTATTACAACAACAACAACAACAACAAAACTGTATTTTAACTTGACCACAGCCTTCTGGTGTAGTAACCTGGTGAGCTAGCGCCCGGTAGAGGTCGCTGATGCTCCACGCTGACAGTCAGTGATAGTCTAGCACACAGACCTTTGCCTCCACACAAATGTAGTTTTTCACCAAAATACTGTGACTTCACAGGAAAACCAGCGGCTGCTGGAGTCATGTTTTACCATCATGTGGTTGTCGGATGCAAACTGGCCGCTGTGCTCCTTCTTTGGTTCGGTAAGTGTGGTCGAAGCCTGGACAGCCCACTCAGCTACCGTGTTAGCTTAGCTAACCTGCTAGCACCAAAATAAAAGGGAGCAGGCTGAGCGCGATCGGAAGTTGCTTCAAACTAAAACATTGTCAATGAAATTCATCAATGAACACTAATCATTTAATAAATAATACTGCGACAGATATAGTTTGGATATTTTATTCGTAGTGAACCGTGGTATTTAACTGGCTATGAAATATTGCATGTTGTTTCTTAGTTTTAAGTTTTTTAGTCATATCCACACTGCATGCATACATCTTATTACTCTTAAATGACCAATACCTAAAGCCCAAATATTATTACTGATAATTAGGACTGACAAAACTGGATTTATTGTATATTGTTATATATTGTATATTGACATACAAATATTTACGTATTAATGGTCGCAGGCTAACATTTGTAAATTCATTTAAGAGTCATTGTTCTTATAGACAGTACAAATTTATATTTTTTGAAGACATCCTGATGATGCTGTTGTGTCTCTGGTTATCTTAAGGTTCCCTACATGCTGGTTTTGCTTATGTAAGTACCACACCGAGACTTTTGCCATGATTGTGCTTCTTCATGGGGCTCAGCAGTGTGTGTCAGCATTAATCATCTCTGACTCCCTGCAGGCAGCAGAGCACCAGACGACCCCTGCACAAATCTCTGGTGGTGAGTGAGAGTCTGATCTGATATGATGACCACAGCAAGAAAACAAATTCATTTTATGGTGCACAGTAATGAGGCATGATTGCCCATGACATTTTGTATTATAAACTGTGTGTGTGTATGTGTCTTTGTTGTCCCCACTGTCTACCCCTGTCTTTTTCTGTTAGTGTTTTTCTCAGAATCGGTGGAGGTGGTGATAGTCATCCAGAGTCAGAGAAACTCCTACCATGCCCGTCGAGGCATTCAGAGGAAGGTGGAAATTGAGCAGCAGGCGGCCGAACTTGGCCAGGTAAGACCTGGCAGGAACTTAATTGTGTATCATAGACGTTTAGTGTCAATATGGGAATGTTAACAATCTCGTGTTTTAACATGTTTGCATGTAGCCTTAAACATCATGGCAGAAGGACGTTTGGGCACATGCACTGGATTTTTGGTCTAGGGGTATGATTCTCACTTAGGGTGCGAGAGGTCCTGGGTTCCAGTCCCAGACAAGCCTTTTATTTGTCATCTAATGACTATCTCCATGAGAAATAATAAGCATATACGCCTCATTGAAATCGCATGTGTATCTACTCCTGTTCTGTGTTTATGATTGATTGCTGGTAACACTTGGCAGGAACTAGAGTGGTACATGTATTACTTTAATATGATTCACTGCTCACAGCAAAAAAAAAAATCCAGTTTTGAATCTTGATCCTCTTTTGTCCTCACATTCATGTTACAGCAGGCAGGTGACCTAGGTGTTGTTGGGAATAGGGTGAACCCAAAACACTATCTCTGTACAAAATGAGGATGTTATAGTGGCACCATTAAGTTAAAATTGTTAATTGTACTTGCATTTAACCTTGAGCATCAAGGCTTGAGAGAGGGACCCCCTTTGATGCCTATAGGGACTCGTTGGTCGAGGGGTATGATTCTTGCTTTGGGTGCGAGAGGTCCCGAGTTCCAAAGCCGGATGAGTCCTTTATTTGGGGTCTAAAGATTGTTTTTGTCAGAATTTAAAAGCAAGCGTATCTTCCCAGTTGGTTGTGTTGTAGTAAAGTGTTAATCTACTTCTAGGAAAGTGTGTTTATGGTTGCTTACACACAACTATTAACGGCTCAGAGAGGTTTTGGATTTGCCTGCCGACTATAACAAGATAATAATCTTCCAAGCTTCTTTGTTTTGGGTGTTTGCCAGGGACACCAACACACATTCCCAGTCAGGGGTCAGGAGTTTAATTTGCATGCATTGGTGCTGTATGACAATGTGGTATGACACTTGTACCAATAGATGTCTCCCTTGCCTTTTTATAGGTGATTTTTTTTTTTAAATATATGTTTTAATAAATAAGTAAATTACTGTTGTCCACTCAAATATTGTTTGACAAGCTGCAGAATTCCTGAGAGTATTGACGCTCTAACTCATCAGTCCAAGTCAGAACAGCCCAAGGAGTGGTAGGGTCTCCAACATTATATAATCTCTTTCTGTGGGGAAGCTGTTAACATTAATTTGTTATGGATCTCAGGGAAATCTGCAGTGTAGTTAACATTTGGATTTTCTGTTGGTGGGAAATTATATTGTGAAATCTAGAGAGGGCTTTAAACTCAACTTTTACTTCAACCTCATTCTTAATCCACAAAAGCCTTCTGGATAGAAAAAAAGAAGGTATTGTCAGGGGCTTTATGTGATGATTTGTATAGCATCACATCTGTGATGCACAGCGGCTGTAGATGACACAACCCGTCTCTGGGTCTGTGTCAACATGGTGTTTCAGCTGTATAATCACATAGAGCTGCATTTGCGATTTGACACCAATACGATTGAATTCGACATGTTGATGATTGTTTTGTTTTGAAGCTGTGTGTTGTTGATGTTGATGCTGGCGGTCCGAGGTGTTTACACACCAATTTATTCTCGAGAGACAGAAAGAGGATGCTGTGATAAGAATGCTCCGAAGCATTAGTTCACCTCCACAGATATAAATCGAACAACTACTTATCAACAAGCTTCTCTCCTTTGGGTCATGGCAGCTTTTAGCAACAATTAATAATAACAACAGCATCTATTCTCTAGAAGACATTTAGGGTCAATGTCCTGCTGCATCGCCCAACTTTTACTGAACTGTTGTTGAAGAACCTGATGCTACCTGGTGATTGGTAAACTAAACTTGGTCAATTTTGTTAATTGTCTTTAAGCAACGTTTAGTGGTAGTTTAAAAATAAAGAATATTGATGCTGCAAAAATATTTTTCTTGTTGCACCGACTTCATGAAAAAACACTTATACAGGAACAAGCATCTCAAATGTAAGAGAAAATTATTTTGTTTTTAGGGAATGTAGATTCTGAGAGGTGGTGTCAAATAATCATTCAATCATTGCAAAATCAAAATAACACACTGTGAAAATTGCTCTCCAATTTTTCTGAAAGTGCCGGTAAGAAAGAGCATGCAAATAACACATTTGGATGCATCCGTGTGCGATATCGTTTCTGCATGTGTTCTTGTGTTGACAGGCGCTGACGTTAGTGTTTTGTCTGTAATGAAGTGTGGTGACTGAAAGCTTTATCCTTGAGACCTTGATTGTAGCTAGCTGTTTTGAACAAGAGCAGGTTATGCGTCATGTGTTTTCTGGCTGATGTGAAACCTGGTGTTTAATTTTTGCTCAGAGATTTAAGTTGGCAAACACTTGCAAATTCAAACATACGGCTATATGTTTTGATGTTTAAAAGGCAAAACTGTAGCCAGTATTTATACTGAAAGATGATCATTTGGTTTGCGCCACAAGGCTCTTTTTTGTTATTGTGTGTGCTGTGCATGGTTTTATTCCGAGATGTCAGCACCTGTGGTGCATCTTGTCCGCCTCATCATCCGAACTCATTACGGAGGCGTCTCATTTGGACGCCGCTCTCTCAGCTCCTTTCAGCTCGCGTTTTACCACACTTGCAGCAGATGGTAAAATCTCACAAGTGGACCCGTGAAGACACACATGTGTTTGCAAGTGTACTCGTGATTTGTGGGTCAGACACGTATGTAATGAAGTATTCATCATCATAACCTGCCGTTCATCTGACGTTGTTTCTCTTTCTCATCTCACATTATTACCTTGCTCTTAGGAGTAAGTCAGAAATAACCCCTTTAAAGGCACAATGCTGCAGTTTCAAACACCTTGTTCAGAGCTCCACAACCTGCAGGAGCATCCTCATTGTTATGAATCAAAGACTGTATCTTTGTGACTCATGGTACTAGCTATATCAATTCATAATAGACTCTGTGGGTACCAGTGTTATAAATAGTTGTAGGAAATAGATTTGCAAGTTGTTCTGCAGGCATCACCTGCTGAGGAGGGAGAGAAAAAAACACCTCTTTTCTCTTGTTCTTGTGTTTGTAATAAAACCATATGAAACCGACAGTACACACAGGAGAATGAGCACATGCTGCTGATTTAAGTCTCAAGCTTCTCCGACATGCTCAGGTGTTGTCAGTGGATCATCTGCCAAGTGTCAGTGCAGCATCTGTTTATTCCTCCAACTGTCACACATTTCCAGATGATAATCAGCTGTCAGCTTTGCTTCATTTACCACATTTACCAGCACTGTGCATAAGAACAAACCAAAAAGTCTTGCTATTATATGCTACTAATGCCAGCATATTCGAGAAAGAAATAGAAGAAGAAGAAATATTAAACAGTTTACCCCTATAGTTACTTTTAGACCAAGATTTGTAATGCTTTAATATTGCAACCTATGTGTTTTGTGACCTTCACAAAAAAGTTTTAAGTGGTTTAGTTGTTGTTGTTCCATCAAGCATCTTTTAGGAAATTGCTCACCCAGTTCATGGCCCTCTAGTGGTACAAATTAGCATAATATCAAAATAATCAAAATCAGCCCAAACAATATTTAGGTTTCTTTAATTGGTTAATTGTTTTTTTTACTGTACAGAATTGTATACTATATTATAATGTAAGTAAAGATTGGTACTGCCAAATGCATTGTAGTAACAAAGCTCAAGTTTAAGCTGCACAACCAATCTGGAGGTTAAATTCATGACAACAAAACTGCAAAAATTTATTCACATGAGGAATAATAAAAATAATCCAGGGACATTTCATTGTTTTGTTTAATTCAGGCAGTTCCTGTTGTTCTTCTTCATGAGTATGAAGGGGATTGGAGTATCCTCCCCGCACTTCCTTTGTGAGTACTAAACATTCCATGGTCCTTTAATGATTCCTGTGGGGAAACTCGTATGTGCATAAAGCTAATGGTTTTTTGTGGATTTTTCCAGGCTCTCCGCCTCTTATGGTAAATCAGCATCCTGGTTTTTCTTCATTGAGGAGGAAACTAGAGTCACACTGGCTGCTCTGCTGCAGGTCCTCCACAGATACGATGCCAGTGAGGTGAGGTGCATGTGAAATACAAACGCATTCCCTACAAAACCGATGGCAAACTATGGTATGCAAAATCAGATTTTGGTGATTGTGGCTACAGAGCACAGGTTTACTCTTACCTGTCCGTATCAGATGTTGACTTTTGTGAAAAGGTTGAAGGTTAATTTTCCTTCTGATAACTCTTCCAATGCATCCACTTTTAAACCGCGCGTTCAAAGTGGGGATGTTGCATCCTTACTGAACCTCACATCTGTGTATATTGTGTATATTCATGACACATCATGGCTCTGAATTCATTTGGTGCCATTTTGGTTTGATTGGCTGTCTTTGGTTTAAGCCGACACAATGAAGGGTCTTTTTAAAGGCAACACAATGCTATCTCTGATTAAAATTCACACTGGGCTGCTTTTATCTGAAAGTTTTCCTTGTCTTCTGGACTCTTATTTTGATTTTCTAACTTCCCCCTAACTGCCCTTTCTTCATGACATTTTAAAGTGGAAATGTAAAACTGGGAACACTTAAGCATTAAGGGGAAGCGTTAACTTTTTATAGCATCATAACCTTATTTTCAGATTCCTTTTCAGTTGTTAAAAGGGGAATAAATGTTTGAGTGTTACCCAAGGGGAATGAATTGCTCTATGGGGATTTAGTTCACTGCACTGAAACACATGTTGAGGCAAATTATTTTGCAGTTTTTTTTCCATTCTGAAAACTCACAGGAATGGTTTTTGGGTAAGCGTCTCCATGACAGTGAGGCCACCATCATCCACCATTATGCCTTTTCTGAAGATCCCAGTTCCTTTGGTTACCCCGACCCTGCAGCAGGCTGGGCTCTCAGTGCACCTCTGCTCCAGAGGTGTGTGTGTATATGTTTGTGTGTTACTAAACATAAGTCACAAAAATAAAAAGTAATCGAAGTGAGCCGCTGTGAACTATAAAATAAACCAATCTATTTTTGTTCATTCCTGAAATCCATAAACCTACTCCATCAATTTAAAACAGGCACTTCATCAGTTTTATATGCATCTATAAATGCACAGAGGAGGAAGTTCAATCTTCTGACTCACTGGATGTGTTATTATGTCTCTAATAATGTATTTCTATTTAATCTGGAGCTTTAGCATTTTCCAGGGCCTGTATAATCCTACCTACTTTAATAATGCCAAACTTGCAATTCGATGTGTTTGATATGGGCACAAACCAGGAATCCCCTTTTGTTTTTTCAGACTTGCCGAGCGGCTCCAGCATGAGCAGCTGAAGTCAGATTTCACCATCGACTTGAAACATGAGGTACTTTGAAACAATTTTTTAAACTTTATATCTGGTGCAAATCTGCTTTTAATCTGTTTTAAAATGCACTATCATCATCATCATCATCTGTGTCACTCTTCATTGTAAAAAGAGTTCTGTGTAATTATTTGAAAATTCAAAAGTCAAAAATGTGTTTTACTTTGCATCCAAAGTTATTAATTCTTAACATTACTCTTCTCTTTGAATGCAAGACGGGACTCATAACATTTAAATTCAGCCGTTCACTCACTCAGTTCACAATGGGTCATTGGACCTGTAAATTCTGGAAAAGGTCCAGAGCTTTTAAGATTTTTACTGAGGACTGAGAGTGTGTTCTGAATTGAACTGAGACTGACTGATCTCTAGAATCCTTTTGACCAGATTTTCTCTTTGTTGACATCACTAATACCTATTTCCTTCTATGCTCACATTTATTTCCTTCATTTTATAGATTGCTTTGTATATTTGGGAGGAAGGAAACGGTCCAAAGCTGACAGCAGTTCCAGAGTTTTGTACCAAGCCAAGAGAGAACTGTACCACTACATTTACAACCTACCTCCCCAACTGTGTATGTACAACTCTTATTTTTATAGTGGGATGAAAGTAAAATGTAATGTCTTTGTTGTCAGAGTTTGTTGAGCTGGAGGGCAATGTCCAGATCAAAGACAGGAACCAGGAGGAAAATCTTCTACACATCTTAGTGAAATATGAATTAAACATGTTTTTTCCCCAACCCTTCTTACATGCACTTAGAGCTTGTGAACAATAGAAGCCATTATGTGTGAGCATTTTCCAAATGCAGTCGTGCAGCTGAAACTATAGCTTCCTTATGAATCCACACTGTATACCAAGTTTATTTAGGTTTAAATCAGTGTTGTGGCGGTTGACTGCAACCTAATTATTCACTATCGTTTTTTGGGGGGGCAAAAAGGAGAACAAAACTTTAGGAAAGTACCATTGGTCACATGGTAAAGAAAGTTCTTCCTCAGGAAGAATGTGGCAATAGTGATGTTGATCATTTCACAGAAGTGTGTCCTGAAAACCAAAGTGAAATGCTAAAATATTACTGTGAGTGGTTTTCATTTTCCCTACATAATACTCTAAGAACTGAGCGTGCCTCATTTTGCCAGTCTCACTCAATTTTAAGTCCATTAAACTCTGTATATGCGGCACCTTTACGCTGTGTTTGTGTGTGTACCCCTGCCCCATTTTTTTTCCATCATGCTTCTTTTATTGAGGAAATCTTTTGGTGAAGAGGGACATTTTTCTCTTTCTCCTTTAGGGTGATCCGGTCTCAGTGAAAGATGTATTTGTTGCTGTGAAAACGTGTCAGAAATTCCATTTGGAACGAGGTGTGTTTATTTTATTACCCACCCATTTTAGAAGGTCACCCTTCCAAGAATTAAAATATAAAAATATATCCTGCAGCAGTGAAGGCAGTATTAAAGTCCTTTATCGAACTTAAAGCACTTGTATTAAGTCCCTGAACTTTGGACGTTGTGCTTTCTTCTGAATGTAATGGAAACTGGGTTTTCCCAGGTTGTCTTGTTTTCACTCTGTTCCTTATGTTGGTATTAGTCCTCGTGTTGCCTGTCTTTGTGTATTTCCTGTTTTATATTGAAATTCCTCTACTTACGTGCCTTAAGTTAGCTTTGATTCCTGTGTTTTTTCTGTAGTTATTTGATCAGTATCACCTGTGTCTCGGTATGTTTGTGTTTTAAGTCCAGTCTTTCTGTGATGTTGAGTTTGGGATTTTTCTCCAGGCACATGTTAGCGTCCTCTTGTTTCCTGCAGCCGGTGGTTCACTCAGCTACAGTTAACTTGTCAGATGAAACCTGTTTATAATTCAACACCTCATCTCAGGTGCTGAAATTGCACCAGTTAATGTAATTATCCACAACACTGTCTGTTTTTTAAGTACTTATGGACTTACCGTTTTAAAGCAGCTGACAAAATGGAAAGTACAAAGTAAAATGTGGGGATTAAATATGTTTGGAATTGAGTTATTTGCTGTTTTAATTTCTCATTATAGTTATAGCAAGCTGTCACTGTGTACTCTGCTCAGTCAAGTGTATGTATTGGCCCCCGTTTGTCAGGGATGGAAATTAATTATGTGTGATTATGATTGACAGGCATTTTTTGTATTTTCAATTCTGCCATTAAGCATATATTGTTGTTAGTGTCTCGTTTATCACCAAGTTAAGTGTTTCCTCCAGCCAGGTCTTCTCTTTATTAGGTCAAACTCGGACTTTTAAATTACGGGCTTCGAAAGAGTTTAAACTCACACACCCGTTTTGTCCTCATAGTGCCGGTGGTGAAGGCAACATGGGAGAAGGATGCTGAGCTTTTGGAGTATTACAGCGACGTCACCGATGCCTCCATCCCCACAGTCAGTCTGGGAGTACCTAACACTGAGATAGGTGAGCTGGTCAGAATGCAACGACCAATTACTTATTATTACAGTTATTTCCGCTTGGTGTGTCTGACCAGTGAAGACATGGATGTCCATGTCCAAGTTACTGCTTCACCATATATATGTGTGTGTGTGTGTGTGTGTGTGTTTGTGTGTGTGTGTGTGTGTGTGTGTGTGTGTGTATATATGTGTATATATGTGTATGTGTGTTAGGTGTATTCTTCTCTAAGATCACCCCTGATGTCCCTCTAATGTACCTTCACACAGCAGGAGATAGGTGCAGTGAAAATGACACCCATCTCTTTCCTCTGTTCATTCTTACATTCCTCGCTCTGCTCTTGTTCGCACGCTGATGGAAGTGACATGCTGCCTGTTCTGTTTCATACCTTTTTTTTCTTTTGTGTGTTTTTTTATTCCTCCTATGATTTAATAATGTTTCCATATCTGTGTTTTATTAATGAGCTGCTTCTCTCTCCCTGTGGTTTCATGTCCTCTCTTTAAACTTTACAAAAGTGTGTTCACGGCAACAAACGCAGAAATACATCTGTGTTTTTTTTTCTTACATATATACACACCAAACAAATGAAGTATAACACAACAGTCCTGCATTAAAGTCTCCCTCTCACTCAGGTTTATTTACAAAATGAATCGAAAACCTTCCCAATAAGCCTGTGAATATTCTCATTCATCCAGGTCATTGTTATCTGAAGGAGATTGAATCGAACGCAACTGGATTTTTGGGTTTTGCCTTTTTGAAGACGTTTCACCCCTCATCAGTTCATGCTCGCTAACGAGGCTGGGACTAGTCCAACTAGCTGGTGTGGAGGTCCAACTGTTTAACCTCTTAGGGGGCGGTCACATGGCCAGTAGTATCGATGGATCGTTAGTGCTCCATTTATCCAACGACAGTTGTTGGGGGTGGTGAAAATTTGTATACGACAGCTATTTGGACCAGTCCCAGCCTAGTCAGCGAGCATGAACTGATGAAGCCTCTTGGATGAGAGGTGAAACGTCTTCAAAAAGGCAAAAGGCAAAAAACAAAAATCCATTCATCGATTCAATCTCTTGAGAAAACCTTCCCAATCAGAAATAGTCATCTGTACATGTTGACTTTATGTTGTGTGCCTGCAGGACATTGCGGGAAGACATTTGCCATCTTGAGACGGTTCCTCAGTGAAGCCGTGCCAAAGGCTGATTGGCTTCTCATTGTTGATGATGATACGCTCATCAGGTAACTGGAGGAGGCATTTTTGTTGCACCTACCAGTCCTAGAAGAGTCATTTAATAAATAAAAAAAACACTGTCTGAATGCACTAGAGACAAACTAATCTATAAAAGTGAATTCCTGTCTGTGTTACATCTTTCTTAGAGTTGTTATCTATTTAATCATACTGTTCGTTTCCACCCACCCATTTTCTTCCACTTCCAAGATTGGGTTGTGGAGGCAGCAAGATAAGCAGGTTTATCCTAGGCATCCCTCAGAAGCCAGACATAGTGTCAGGAACAATCACTTGTACATGGCTTGTGTTAATCTTGCTAATTGATAGGGAGTTACAGTAGCTTGCAAAGCTTCCACTTTCTACGAGCATTTTGTTAACCTTTGGAAATCATTTTTTGAAAAAAAAAAACACCCTTGACTCCTGTCTTATACAATATCAGTTGGCAAATCAGGATTTTCCACTTTTCTGTCTCCTCGAAAGTCACCAGCTTGTTTTTGTGTTATTTGCAAGTCAAATTTCACCAATCTTCAAACTTTACTTCAATTTTTGCTTTTTCAATTGGCAGCTGCAGTAGCAGATGGGGGAGAGAATTTCACCCAGAAAAAGCTTAATTCTGGCCAAGTAAACGAAAAGAGTTGTCGATGTGGACAGTGTTTGTAGAAACTTTACTGTTAACTGTTATTCCCTTATGATACCATATAATACAGTACACTGGGACCTTTTTTTGTCCATCTTCACGCAACTGAGAAAGTTACACTTTCTGTCTTTGTTTATCTATAGTTTGCCACGGTTGCGACAGCTGCTGCGTTGCTATGACCCAGAGGAGCCTGTGAGCCTTGGCGAGAGATACGGCTACAGCTTGGTCCAAAATGGGTACAGCTACACCACAGGAGGAGGAGGGTAAGGCTGAGAAATTAAATAAGTATAATCGTATAATAGTATAATAAGTATAAGTATAATGTGATTCTGATCTTTAATATGTAAAAATCAGAAAAGCCACTGCTCTTGAGTTGGATAATCACACAGCGGAAAATACCTCCTCAGATGCATCATGGGGGAGTTACATCCCCTCACTTAATGTGAAATTTGTCTGTTGTGTTTGTGTGAGCGTAGGATGGTTTTCAGTAGAGTGGCAGTTTCTAGGCTTGTTTCCAGCGGCTGTCAGTGCTACAGTGATGATGCTCCCGATGACATGGTGTTGGGCAGGTGCCTAACTTCCCTTGGGATCCCCATCACACACAGTCCACTGTTCCACCAGGTAGAGAAGAGTACATGCACCATACACAGAGACAGTATAATGTGAGAACCTCCCTTATCCTAATTTGCTTTCTAGAAAAAGAATTGCTGATGTGTTTAGAGAGGCTTTTCTTGATCATTTTACTGCTGAAAATGCAAACACGTGTGTGTTTGTATACAGGTAGGCATATAATTGAAAATTTGTTCACCTTTTGTTCATGGCAGAGGATTTTATAAAGGTTGTTGATGATTTACACTGAACCTGCAGGAATACATTTTTAAGATTTCAAGATAAGACAGATAAGACAAGTTTGTTGTCTGTGTTTGAAATTCTGTGACATTATATATTTCATTCTGGAACTGGGTGACAGAGGCAGCAGACTGATGCCATTTGATATGCATAAATACATCAAGTTGGTTATGCCTCTGATACATTTACTCTGTAGAGTCATACGTAAACATTTCTTCCCAGCATCTTCTGTCACATTTCTCATACAGACATGTGCAAAGAGAAACTGCTCACTAAGCCAAAAGTGCTATCAAAATTAGGTGCCAAAAGTGCAACACACTGACCTTTATCTAGCATCAGATGGTGCGCAGCATGGCGCCTCCGTCATGTTATCCTGGTAGAAGAAAGACTAGCTTGTGTGTTATGGACACTGCAACAACAGAACAGTGGACATTGCTGCCCTGAGGAAGCAATCAAATAGTCTGCAGACGTGGGAATCACCTTAATAAACGAAATATGAATCCAACACATACATGGGCACGCAGACTAAAAAGCCTTGTTTTTGACATTTTAGGCTCGACCAGAGGACTACAGCGAGTCACTGATCTCCCTGCAACAGGCCATCTCCTTCCACAAGCACTGGAACATAAATCCTGTGGCTGTCTTCAAACACTGGCTGCAGGATGCACACCTGAGAGATGAACTGTAGAAACACCGTGCCTGTACAAGTATGTATAACAAGTTGCACTGCACACACTTCGACCTCTACAGGTGTACGTAGCCTGAAGCATCTATTACAAGACTTAAAACCTACATGAATCAATATCTTTGATAACA
The DNA here is from genome assembly GCA_016785345.1 of Trinectes maculatus. Taxonomy (NCBI): domain Eukaryota; kingdom Metazoa; phylum Chordata; class Actinopteri; order Pleuronectiformes; family Achiridae; genus Trinectes; species Trinectes maculatus. The sequence goes on from JAFBJQ010001137.1 coordinate 104,833, forward strand.
GCATGAAATATCTATGTCGCAGGATTTTTATTTGTCTGATGTAGCTGATCATTTTGGGTCAGTAATAACCTGTACAACATTCAAAGCAAAAACACAAACTCAGGTCTTGCCACACACATACAGGTTTTTATTCCTTAACTCATAATATTCGCTTGTTATTCTGAAACACCTAATTTTAACCCCTGAATACAAATGACTGAATAAGAAAACATGTAAGTATAATCTATGAGAATTTTATTTTTGATCTCTGAACAGCAAAATAGTGTGTGAATGTGAGTGAGTGTGGCTGTGTGCAAGAAAATTACAACCCTAGCTGGAAAGCCTGTATTTAAATGCCATTTTACAGCTGGTTTGAGAATATATTAGCTTAAATGTTTTTATGCTTTTGCTGAAGACCTTATTTCATAAAATGAAACTAAAAGGTTCATTTAGTTGAATAATAAATGAACATTTTGGGTCTCTTTTTGAGCCCAGATGCACTCTCTCGCTTCAAGGATATAAGTAAACACAACTCCAGTATTTCCATTCCACTTATTTTACACATCTGGATCTGAAGAACGTTTCTCTGCAGCATTTTACAAAGCTCCAAATTGGTCTGATATTGTTTTTCTTCAGCTGTGGGCTGTGATTAAAGTTGGAAAAGGAAGGCAGGGAGTGTCACAGGTTTATTACTAGGTTGAGGGACACTACTCGAGAATCTCATAAGAGACTCTGCCACCCACACACCCACACGCACCTCAATCTTTCATTTTTCCAGACTTGTCACTCCCATTGAGGCCAAACTCCCATAAGTATCTTAACATCATGTGTCATTGTGACTTTAGTCACCATAGCAACGGGGATATTGACTGCCCATGATAATAACTTCTATTTGAAGGCTTGGAATGATGAAAGGTTGTCATATGGTGATAAATATGTATCTATCATACATTACAGAACTCATAAATATATCACTGTCATGTTGTTCATAATAGCTAACATTATTCATTTAAAGTGTCACTGTATAATTGGCATTCATGTGGTCTGTCACATAATAGTGTTTCTGTGTGACAGGGATGACAGGGATAAAATGCTTTGATTCGTTCAGCACATTAGGATTGTCAGGATAATTGGTCTCCTCCATTTTCTGTAACATTCGCCAGTTGTATTTTCAATTTGAGATTATAGCTTCCTTGAATTTCATATCAGGATAAGGCTTTGGGGATGTGGTGCAGTTCCAGTCGTGTCATTGCATCGCTCCTTTTTTAATGTGTAAATGTAAGATTAGCCACCTCACAAAACTGGATCACACTGTTCCTCTCACACTTTTCATTCACTCACATCCCCTCGCTCTACTGTCATTCAAGCAGGCGCATTTTTCTTGAGTGCTTCCTGTCTCATTCACACACACATACACACACACACACACACACATGCCAGACCAGTTATTTGCACACAAACGCTGCTGCTTGTTTTTTTAAATCAAGTTTGCGACCACACCCTCCTTGTTTCTTCCCTTTTAATCAATGTGATCTGTGTGAAAGAATGGGGTAAACACACTGGTTTTCCTTTTAGTGCTCTTCAAACATCTCCTCAATCATGTACAAGTTCTGTTTTAGAGAATTATGCAAATTTATTCACATCAGACGCCATCAGATTTTGCACCTCTCCAGTCTTCCTGAATAGCCGTGTTCTCATTAGGACCAGAAGAATGAGCCTGACTGCAATTCAGATTTCCTGCAATGACCACTAAATAACAAGAGCTGACAAGTTATTAGCTTTTCTTAAAAAAAATGAATTGAATAGATCCTTTTCGTTAGTGGGAAAGAAATTACAGCCCACTTTCTGAATGCTACTGGCTTCCTCAGTCAGTGCAATGGACTAGATCTATGCCATTAAAACCAGGAAAAGAGCGGCACCAACTAGTTCCCGTGCAAAGTCTGTACGTATTTACGGGGCAAACCGCTTAAGCCGAAACAAGGAAGTTCACGGGAGATGTGTCGTAACCACGAAAACGTCGTATCTCGCGACCATCGTAACACGAGGACCCCCTGTATATATGTCTCTCAATGTTTTGACCGGTCAGTTGCTGAACAGGATCTGAAAATACATAATCCATGAGGGTTTGTGTTTTTGTTGCCACCAGTCCACGACTCTACGTGCTCAACACCCCCCTGCTGTCCTTTCACGTAATAATACAATTCAATTTGAGCCTTTGACAGTCGACTGTATCCTGCCATAAAAGTGCGAAATCGGTTTCTCAACTGTTTGTGCAGTCAAACAAGCAAAATGTGTTTGTGTTGCTCAAAGCGTTTCTTTTTTCATAGGACTCAGTACATCTCATCTTATTGTCAAGGGTTTGTGTATAATGAAAGCTTGTGTGTATTGATGTCCTATAAACCATTTGATGACAATGTCCAGTCACCAAAATGCTGCGTCTTTAAAATGCCACTCAAAGCACTGGTCAGGTGCTGGAAAAAGGGTCAACGCTGACTCAGTTTGCTGTTGGTGGTTATGTCTGGGATGTGTTTGACATTCACAATCACAGCATCAGAAGACGTGATGCTCTCCCTGACAGCAACTTTATCAGACTCCTCTAAAAATAGAGCAACATCCTAGGTCTGCAGATTCAAAGTCTCTGGTGCTCTGTGCACCACAGGTGTCAAGCAGTGATGGATGCAGCCACTGCTTTATATAAAACTATATTTTGGTGTAACTATACTGTCATGGTGTTATTGGCTAAATTGAAAAATTAATAAGGAAAGTAAGGAAACTTTTGTAAATCTTGATTTATATGGTAGACCGACTTTGACTCAGCTACTACAGTTTGGATGTGTCACCGTAAAGGTTTTCTTTTTACAAAATAATATCAAAAAACTTTTTTTAAATGTGATTTCATTTGTATTAATGTCTGACCTAAAACTAGAGCCAAAGGCACTTCAACAAAATTACATCATGTAAACGTTAATGTCCTACATATTGTGATGCAAGGTATAGCCAACGTTGGAAAATAGATAAAAAAGGAAATACAGTAAATGAAAAATGAATATCATATTTTTATATTACATTTTGTCCTTGCCAGGTGTCACATATATATGCCAAGACGGCCTGGGGATAAAGATGGGTGTACAAACCTTTGCCTGAATGAATTATTCATAAGTTCCTTGAAATATTATATTTTTTTGTCCATGTTGCAGTTGGGTCCCATCAACCACTTTCCCAGTCAGAGACCTTGCTCCTATTCAGAAAATGATGATCTCAGACTGTTGGTCCATGATCCAGTGCCCCACTGTTTTATTGGGATGTAATGATGATCACTTGTGAACATTTTTGTTTGTTTTGCTTCACAAACCTGTGTTTTTGTGGGTTTGATGCATATTGTTTGAAGGTGAAACCCGTTTGGTATAGATAGCGAATGCTGTCATCAAATGGAGGCAAGACACATTTGTTTCACTTCCAAGCTAGTGTGAAAGTGACTTGTTGCGAAATGTGTTGTTGCAGAGCTGAAGGCTTTGTTATGTACCAGAGGAATAATTTATCGCACACAGGGATCCCCTCGAACATATGGACTCACGGACTGACTGAACATATTAATAAGTATACAACTGTGTCACACAGGTGCAGACAGGCTGATTTATTCATTTTATTTATTAATAAGCAGATGGGTTGTATTTGCAATCCTGGCACTGTCTAAGGAGATGGCATTTCATAACAGCTCACATAGGATGCAAGACTTTGCCCATGGTTTGATTTTCATCCTGAGACAGTGTGTCATGTTTAAAGTTTCACTTCTTCAGGGAGCCATATTGTTTCTGTTGTAATTCCTATTGCAAACCTTTCATTCACTAAATAACACCTGGAGGGAAAAATGGATCACTCCAGTGCCAATGTTTGCTGTAAACTATTCATGAATCAGCAAATAAATGCTTTCTGCAGGTAGTGTGTAACTGATGCACAAATTTTATAATAAATAATAATTCAAATAAAAAGACACAGTGAGTCAGAATTTGCTCCATGTCTGTGCCAACTGATACAACACTGGGTTCACTTCCTTTGTGTTTGAGCTAAATAAATTGGGGTTGATGGATGTTATTGGTTCGTTGTTGGTGTTCATTAAACCAACAACAAACAAAACTTCTGAACAACAGAAATTCGTAAATGATTTTCTCCGGCACGCTGTAGTACTGAGGCAGACGGCTTTGATTGATTGTTTGAGGTTGTGCGGTCATGTATTCGTTGTATATCCACATTCTTTCAGATCAGATGTGTGTAACACGTACTGTTTGTGAAATGTCATGTTGTCTCCCTCCTGCTGGTTTATGCTCTCAGGCTGCTGTGGGGCAATCTGCATCGCTAATTGTGCTTGTGTAGCTGAGTGTATTTGTCTTTTGGTCGTTTAGCTCGCAAATTAAGATGCTTTCATGTCAGTTATTTACTAAGTGCACTCACATTTGAGTACTGCTATTTCTTGATGTTGTTTTTATTTCCTCACAGGTATGTTACCGTTGTTATGTGGCATCCTATTGACTTATTGGAAAAGAGGTGTCACTGCTCAGTGTCAGTGTCCTGCAATCGGCCCATTCACTCTGCACTTCATATTCAGGTAGGACAGAAAAACCAGTAGAACAGTATGGTCATGATGAAATAATGAAGAGGGGATGGATCCGCGGCAGAAAAGAGAGAAACTTAATCTGCTCACTTTGCATGCTTAGGCACGCTGGGACAAGCTCGAGGTGCCTCTGCAACCATTTTCTTTTGTAGAAAGTGAGCAGAATACATTTTCTGGCCATCTCATATGTCTTGTAACAAGAGGTCGTTAGAGAAATATTTCCACACCCAACTAATGGAAAATTACTTATAGATCTAATGTGTTCACTGCCAGCCATTAAACATGCAATGATGGTTACCTTGCTGCTTTATACTTTATATTTCCTTTTTACTCGCATTTCATAAAAACAGACTATTTCTTTCAACGTGATATCAATTGTGATTACACCCAGGAAAAAAATCAAACCTCAACTTTCATCTTTTCAGGGGAACTTCTTTCCTGTGTTGTGCTTCTCAAATAGCTGAAAACTTTCTACTATAAAAGCTAACTACGTACTTTATTATTTTAATCTCTCTATCGCTCTATGTGTGTCAGGAATAGTTCTCCCCGGCACAAAAACACATGTTGACATTTAAAGACTCAGTGTCCCCTGACATTAAATACAGCCTGCCCTGAGCTAGTCATGCTCTCATGAGACCCCTAATTCAGTTAAAAATGGCACATTGTGCTCTGGTTGTTCATTCAGAGGAAGTATTCATATGCAGCTAATTAGGCACATTTATTAGTTTCTTGTTTTCTCTCGGTTACCGTGCAGAATCGTATCATCGTCTAACCACCGACAGTCATGAAGAAACTCAAAATCTTTTAAGGCTTTTGTTTTGGGAAATTTCCATTGTAACGCTGAAAGGCCAAGTTATTTGACTGTTTGTCAGAATCTGTGTGCGTCTCTCATGTTCAGTTTATATTTTGTAGGTTTTAATTTTGAAAGTAGTTGTTGGGATAAAATATGACTACCGTACTTACGTTAATTATTATCATCATCATCATTATTATTATTATTGTTGTTGTTTGTGTTGTTTTGTCTGTTACTGTCAATATTTTTCTGAGGTCCTATATTCACTTCATTAGGTAGGTTACATATGAGCCTTAGGTCTTCCATAATTTAATACAGCCCACAATGGATAGCGTTTTGTTAGAAAAAGGTATTCCGTGCCTGTGATGAACTGATTGAGGGAGAGAAAAGGAGTAAATGGACAGAGGGAAGAAACGGGATCTGAATGTTCAATTTTTTATTTTATTTGTTGCTTTTCTAAAAATATCTTGCTAATGTCCTGCATGATTTAATCACGCTTTACTGTCACAGTTGTTAAATCTACCCTAAAATTAATCTGAGGGTCTTAAATTTAACCATGTTCACTATATTACAGTATAATCTTTCATATTACAATCAGTGTCCTCTGGGCAACTAAAAGCTCCATCCTATCCTGTTGCATACTGAACAACAAATCATGACACTGTTTGATGAGAAATTCAACTATTTATATTCATTTCACTTGCAGCAGTTAGGAAATCAGGTTAATAACATAAATGATATTTTGAATGATAATTGAGAAGCCAGTTACCAGGCAAGAAAGACATGACCCTAATAGAAATATGTTTTTTGGAAAATATAGTGTGATCCTTCAAGTCAGCCAATACCAGCAAATTGAAGTCGTTGTTATTGTATTCACAGAAAAGTGGAGGCTGAAAGTAATAAATGGTGTAAATTCACATTTTCTTTGGCAAAAAAATAATTTTGTAATACAGCATTAGTTTCTTGGAGGCTGCAGTTCCCAAGAGTGATTTTAGACGAATTACATAAGTTATTTATGAGCAGTAAAAAATTACTGCCATGAAAATGGAAATAAACAAACAATAGTTTAGGTATCAGTTTTCTAAAGGGTAAGATAATTCAGTTTATGTTTATTTGCAAAGCAAAATTGAACAATGAGATCAATGAGATTTATGGTGCAGTAAAGAATAACACTGAAAATGAACAAAATGTTGAGATAAAATGGATGATGGTGTGTGTGTGTGCGCGTGTGTGTGTGCGCGCAGGAGCTGAAGGCGCATTGCTTTGGCCTTTACTCTCCTCTTTTAGCTTATACAGTACCCACTGTTCCAAAGAGCAGTGCTTCACTGTGTGCCACAATGGAGCGGTGCATTGTTCATTGTCAAAAAGCTAGTCCAGCTCTCATGTAGCCAACCACGGAGGGTCATTATCACAGTACCGGTGCATCATGTCCCACATCTCTGACTCTTCTCCCACTCCTCCTCCTCTGGTTGTCTTCAGCTCTGCCTCCGCACAGACCGAATCCTTTTCACAGCTGGGTGGCTGATTAACTTTTTCATTTTTGTCATGTTCCTGGATCACAGAGAAACAGATCTCATAACAGCTCACACGGGATGCAAAAATACGATGAGACAGGGGGAGACTTTTGGAGCCAACAGTTTGATGAAACCAGAAAGCCACAAATTTGTTCCGCGCAAACAGTCAAATATTAAACAAGATGCTCTTGCGTGATCTCAGATCAAGACTTGTGTTATGTTATGGTACACTGACATGATACGGCAGCATCGAACCCTGCAGACTTAATAAACACGATGCAGGAGATCTCCATGGTTAAAGTGACCTTACCATGGTAATGTGGTAATCTGGGTCAGATTAATGGATGAACATTTGGATATGGTTTATAAATGCAAGTCAAATATTTACTCTTTACTCTTTTTGAGGGAAATGTCTGTGGTTCTTCAGCTGCCAATCGCTCAGTTTTGTCGACCACCTCCTTAGTGACCGTGTCTGTCTGTCAGTTTGCTGCTGGCAGGAGCTGCAGCCACTGTATTTAAAAGCTATTTAGGCCAGATAGCTGTGGCATAAAAACCAAAAGCAATGACAAAATATATGTGAATAATCTAATCTGCCATGTTTTCACCTGTGTAACTCCTTCACGTTAAAAATAATTCTCTTCATAAGTTGGAAAAGTTAAGGTGCTCTAGATTTCATTGAACGGGTCCATTATTTTTTCTTTATTTGTTATTATTATAGTCATTTAATTTCCTCACCATGAAACCAACAGGAATTGTCAGCTCATATCCCGCCATGGTGGCTTCTTGTAGTTTTAACAATAACGCAACGAGCGATTCACTAAACGTTGACTGTATTTTTGATTTTACTGTCTGCAAACTCGCAAACCCGGAACTCAATTTAGCCAAAGCTATGTTAGGGCAGATGTCATGTGCTCGTTTTCATTGTCCCAGTCCGATCGGATCACTCCACCTTTTATCTGTTTAACAAGACACCTTGCCCCTGGGCCTGTTTTTAACCCAATGACAGAAAGACACTGGTCCTAACAGGCCCAGAGGTCACAGCAGTATGTAATTCTATCTATACAAGGACTTGGGAGAGCTCCAGGCCTGTCCTGCTGAGTTAGCGCTGTTACAGCACAGGTCGTTGCTCTGAAATATTTTGTTGGTTTAGAAGTATTTAATTACCTTTAAGCCTGTGGCAGTAATGGGATCTATACATAGCTTTTACTGAGGATGTTTGGTTCACCTCAGAGGTGAGGACGAGGCTCACATTTTCTTTGCTGATGACATCTCACTTGTCTTTATGACCTTATACAACTCATAACAGCTTATTATGATTGTCATGATAAGTTACCGTAATGCTGCAGTGGGTCTCTTTGCTCCCTGTATTCATGGTAGCCCTGGGGCGAAAACCAACAACCATCTTTTTAAGAGAAAATCTTTCATGCTCATCCTGTGCGGGAAGTTTCCCAGTGCAATCATTAGTAGGGAGACTCACTGTGTCAGTGATCCCACACCCGTGTAGTTTGGCCGTCAGTGACAGACTCACACTTTCTACTTGTGCAGGGAACAGGGAAACAGCCCTAATCATTTCCTCTGGCGGTCGGCGTTTTGGGCTCATTATCTGCAACAGATTTAGTACTTGGCTGTTTGACACAACTTATCCTCGCTTCATTTGAGTGGCGAAGATGTAAAAATGCATTTTCGCTCCGTGTGTCCTGGCCGCAAAAGGCTGATTAGGAATGATTAACCTTTGGAAAGCACATTCTCTCTCTCTTACCGGCATTAAGATTAGGGATGACCTGCAATGCAGCATTTCTTGTATGGACTTTGTCAAAGCAGTGGAAAAAGTATCGAAGCGCTCAAACATGCATCCTTTTAAAAAAAAAAGAAGAAAACAAATGTGTTTGTGTGTGAACTGATGTGGGATATGAAACGAAGCAGTTCTTTGTGAATCGAAGTCAATGTTTTCTTTGCTGTTTTCTCTCCCCGTGACATTTTAAATCGGAGCAGTGATTTTAACTCCTCCTGATGTTGAGGAGAAATGTCAGTCTGCGCATCGATAATAGCAGCATCTCTCTCTCTCTCTCTGTTTCTCATGTCTCTCGTTTGTCTCTCACTCTCTCACCTTTACTGATTAAATTGTGTTTAATTGGACAAACAATAGGGGGGTGTTTATGAGCCATAGCCATTAGAGTCATTAGAGTTATTACAGCCCAGCTTACACATACGTGGCAGTTCTCTGAAGAGGCTGATTTCCTCACTGTGAACATCGAGCCAGTCTCTATCCCACACTACAGACCCCCTTTTAGAAGGAGGAACAGCTGCTGCTTTGTTTTGGTGGGGTCAGCCAAGTAGATGAATAATCCAAATATAGTAATTGAGTTTGTGTTATTTGTTTGTGTTGTTTGTATGTTTGACGGTATTGTTGTTAAGTCGGTACACTTCATACCGAATGTCTGTGACAGATTTCACAGCGGTTCGTCGGATTGTGCCGACCAGCTGGTGACACTTGTTTAAAAGTCAGAGCTTCCCTCGAGGACACTGACCTCAGGGGTTTGTGACTGTTGCATAACAATCTAATAACTGCTGAGCATTTCAGTCTGGACAATAAGTTGGACCTGCCAGCAGCCTGGAGGTGCATGTCCACACAAACCGAAGCAAGGCTGAACAAAAGGCATACATCATTTTGCAATACATAATGACACTGCCTCCATTTTTAAGACTCCTGTTGTGCCTGTATGGACATCAGATCTGAACTGTTCCATTATTGCTGCACATATTTATTATTTATGGTCCATATCAAACTTTTTAATGCAAGTTTTAAAGTACTTCACAAGATATCAACACACAGACGAACAAGAATCCCATTGGGCAAATGTGTCTTGCCATCTATTGTCAAATCTCAGTCTTGGATCTTTCCCCTCACTGGATTGAAGAAGCTAGTGAGTGATGCAAACCAGTGAATATTAATGTACAACAAGAGCTGTTATCTTCAACTGTGGCCATTTTAGTAGTGGCACGTGACACTACTTTGGCATCCCGTACATTTCACTGTGAATGTGAGATGCAAAGTTGAGCTGTGTCATGTCTTGATGCAGGCATGACAGCGGCAACAGACAGTTTCTTCTGGTTGAGTCACTGGGAGCTGAAAGCTGAGGGGGCACTCATGACACCGCAGGAGAGAGGAGCTGGCTGACCTTCAGAGTACAATGACATTGCTTTCACCCGGCGCGACAAACATCCGTAGTGTCTGACGTAGCCCAAGTGTGTTATTCTATTTTGAACATCGGTTTACACTGATCTGATAGTTTCCTGTTCACAGGAGTTCACAAGTACAATTCTTCTTCTTCTTATTGTTTGTCTTTCTTCGTTATTTTCTATCTTTCTTTCTGCCGCAGCAGGCTGCACCTGCCTGGGCTTCAGGTGGTTTTTAATTGGACCAATCAGCAAAGCAGCACATGAATAGAAATAGTATTTGACCAAGGCAATCCCACTGGCTGGAAAATACCAGCTGGCTTATGGCTAATGTAGGAGCCATATTGACCAAACCGATGGGTTTCCTTTGATGATGACAACATGGCTAGAAATGCTTTAACGTACAACACCGCCTTTGGGGCCGTGATGACCTCATACATAGTACACAGCCAGATGCACGACGTGTACGTGTGAGGTATCGGGCCACTATGAGCTGTACGCCTCACTTTGGCTTGACGACAAGAAGAGAGAACACACGAACTGGAGGAGAAAAGAGAATTGTCGGCCTACAGAGCAAGACAGTTTTTGACGCGATTAAACCAGCGGTCAACCTGTGAGAGCAGAGACTAACCGGAGTCTGACCCGGGACTAACCTGAGATTCGATCCACGCGATCAACCCCAGATCTACCAGAGTGATTCACAGAAATAGGAATCAGCGACAACTGGAGATATAGAAATCGTCGGCAACGTCCCACCGGAGCGACTCACACCAGACATCAGAAGAATCAGGAAAGACCTTGGATTCTCATCGTTGTCAAGCTTAATGCTAGAAGGCTGTACAATAGTAGTGGCATGTGTTGTAACTGAAGAGCTTTAAAATTGGGACAATAAAATTGAATTGAACGAACTTTGCTGCTACAATAAAAGTCAAAAACTCGCTCACGATCAAAGGCCAGAAGCCAAAAAGGCTTCACTCGTAACAAGAATATGGAGCAGACGGGCGCGTCAGCCCGTCCTAAGGACTGTATGACAAAAATGATCTCTCAGCCCTCGAGACTGAGGCTCCAGATTGAAGACCTGAAGCATGACGACTCAAACGTAGATCAAGTGAAAGCCGCCTACAATTCATTCCAAACGATACATAGCGGCGTACAAGTCCCCAGTAGCCGCCACGGTAGCAGAGGACCTTCGGTCGCCTCCTCAAGAGCAGAGAAAGCGGCCCTGAGGGCACGTCTAGAGATAATGAAAAGGAAGCAAGCGCTGGAAGACGAAGCCGCAGCGGAAATGGCAGAAGCAGAGCGGCAAAGGGTCGAAGCAGAGCGGAGAAGGGTCGAAGCAGAGCGGAGAAGGGTCGAAGCAGAGCGGAGAAGGGCCACAGCCGAGCGGCGGCTGAAAGCCAGACTCGAACAACTCGAGGTGGAAGCAACCTTAGCAGAGGCCGACGCGAGGAGTGGGGTAAGCGAAGAACTCCACACTACGAATAGAAGCACTCGCAGCAACGCCCGCCACTCTAGAATAGCCTCATGGGTGGCTAAGCAACCCCCAACCACCGGTCAGGCAACAGGGGCTGGTGCGACAGTGAAGGCCATGCAGGAGGCTCTGGCCAAGATGAAGGAGGAGGAGGAGGAGCGAGCGTGGCGAGAGGAGCGACTCAGGAGGCTGGAGGACCTGGAGAAGCAGAGGCTGGAACAGGAGCGTCTGGAGCAGGAGCGTAAGGAGAAGAAGAAGCTAAACTCTCTGACACCAGACGAAACGCCAGAGGTAACATCGCCGACAACAGAAACGCCCCAGCTCGTTGCCATGGAGACAGAGGTTGGAGCTAGAGGTGAAACCTGACGCTGCTGTATATGACTGGGAGGCCATCGCTAGTGACGAGGAGAAAGGCGGAGAGAGGAGGGAAAAGACAGAGCTGAAGAAAGTCCACACCGTGGTGCCTCCTCAGCCTGCAGGGAGCAAGGACGAGGAAGATGAAGATGAGGAGGATGAGGAAAGCGAGGCTGACGGAGAAGAGGAGAAAGAATCAGCAGTGGCAGCGGCCCACAGCAAGAAGAAGGAGAGTGAGGATGAGAGCAGCGAGGACGATGATGGAAGGACGAAGGAGGAGCGGCTGTACAATCGAGCCAAGAGGAGAATAGAGAAACGGAAGGCGGAAAACCTGAGGAACATCGATGTGAATACACTCAGAGCTCCGGTGGTTTGTGTCCTTGGACACGTCGACACCGGGAAGACAAAGATCCTTGACAAGCTGCGACACACACACGTTCGGGATGGTGAAGCTGGAGGAAGCGCTCTGCTTCGGCCAGGTGACCACAGAGACAGCACGGGGCCAGAATTCGCTGCTGTGACTCCCAGAGCAGGCCTTCCTGTAGCCAAGGATGACAGCAGTAAAATTGCAATTCTGATTGGCTGCTTGGTGAGCATCATCCTTCTCCTGCTGGCCGCGATAGCTGTCATTTTGTGGAGGCAGTATTGGAAAAAGATACTGGGCAAGGCTCAGGGCAGCCTATCCAGCGATGACTTGCGCGTCCACCTGTCTGTCCCCACGGACAATGTGGTCATTAACAACACGCACAGCTACCCGAGCCGCTACCAGCGTATCCATACCTTCCCCGACGACCGTGACCATGACAGAGAGGGAGAAGGACCACCAGGAACCTTCGATACAAAAGACCAATACACACGACGACGATGGAAACAAGTACAGTACATGGCTAACCTGTTCTGGACGAGTTGGGTGAAAGAATACCTGCCACAGCTCCAAGAGAGACAGAAGTGGCCCTCACCACGGAGGGTCTTCTCACCGGGAGATATCGTCCTGATAGTGGACGAATCTGCCCCACGCAACTCCTGGAACATGGGCCGAATAATAAAGACAATACCAGATGCTAACGGCATTGTGAGAAGAGTCAGCGTACAAACAAAGACCAACGTGTTAGACAGACCCATAAACAAGTTATGCCTGATGAGTCGGAACGTGTAATAGTGTAATAGGGTTGGCTATAGGGAAAAGAGGGAATGTATGCGTATCGTATATGTAAGATTCTGCTAAGATGCTATGGCTCCATGTGTGATAGTGTTTGGATAATTGTTTACCGCTGCTGGGAATGCACTCAAACTTCATAATTATATATGAGAGGACATATCCTAGTGGTGCAGGCATGAAATCTGGTTGTAGGAGCCATATTGACCAAACCGATGGGTTTCCTTTGACGATGACAACATGGCTAGAAATGCTTTAACGTACAACACCGCCTTTGGGGCCGTGGTGACCTCATACATAGTACACAGCCAGATGCACGACGTGTACGTGTGAGGTATCGGGCCACTACGAGCTGTACGCCTGACATTTGCTTGATGACAAGAAGAGAGAACACACGAACTGAAGGAGAAAAGAGAATTGTCGGCCTACAGAGCAAGACAGTTTTTGACGCGATTAAACCAGCGGTCAACCTGTGAGAGCAGAGACTAACCGGAGTCTGACCCGGGACTAACCTGAGATTCGATCCGCGCGATCAACCCCAGATCTACCAGAGTGATTCACAGAAATAGGAATCAGCGACAACTGGAGATATAGAAATCATCAGCAACGTCCCACCGGAGCGACTCACACCAGACATCAGAAGAATCAGGAAAGACCTTGGATTCTCATCGTTGTCAAGCTTAATGCTAGAAGGCTGTACAATAGTAGTGGCATGTGTTGTAACTGAAGAGCTTTAAAATTGGGACAATAAAATTGAATTGAACGAACTCTGCTGCTACAGCTGGCGTCCCATTTCCGGCCTGTCTTCAACGTGATGTTCGCCTGCCGCACCGCCATATCGTCACTGTCCCGTAACATCATGGCCAACCGGACCTTGGCTGTCTTGAACTCCTCCACGACAGATGTAATTGGCAATTGTAATTTACTCCCTGAGCTGTAGAGCCCTAGGGAGCAAAAGCTTTTCGGGACTGACAGCCATCTCCTGAGGAAGCTGTTAATCTTCCGCTCCAGAGCCTCCACTGTTGACAAGGGGATCTCGTACACAAGCAATGGCCACAGGAGCCTCGGTAGGATGCCGTGCTGGTATCCCCATGCCTTGTATCTCCCCGGTAGGCCACTCCTCTCAAGGGTTTGCAGCCATTCTTCTGCTTGGCTGAGCATCTCCTTTATGCTCACCTTGTCGTTCAGGTCCGCTCTGTACCAGAATTGTCGGCCTACAGAGCAAGACAGTTTTTGACGCGATTAAACCAGCGGTCAACCTGTGAGAGCAGAGACTAACCGGAGTCTGACCCGGGACTAACCTGAGATTCGATCCACGCGATCAACCCCAGATCTACCAGAGTGATTCACAGAAATAGGAATCAGCGACAACTGGAGATATAGAAATCGTCAGCAACGTCCCACCGGAGCGACTCACACCAGACATCAGCAGAATCAGGAAAGACCTTGGATTCTCATCGTTGTCAAGCTTAATGCTAGAAGGCTGTACAATAGTAGTGGCATGTGTTGTAACTGAAGAGCTTTAAAATTGGGACAATAAAATTGAATTGAACGAACTTTGCTGCTACAGCTCAGACTGTTTGTCTTTGTATAAATTACATAACGATGATTGTTTTGCCATAGCATATAATTCTGCTTATTGGGTCCAAGCAGCACATGTCTGTGTGGAGAAAAGGGTTAAAAATAAAAATTGGTTCGGTCTACCCAATTTACCTCCTTTTAATGGAGAGGAATAGCAGAAGATGACATGAAACTGCAGGCTCCACTCTTTGGAGGGCACTCAGACGAGTCTTTTGTAGCCCCGTCCAGCAGTGGAGAGACGTCTGGGTGTTTGAGTGGCTGTGAAAATAATTTGGCACCACCGGGTACGATGACAAAGTATTTTTATGTCTTGACCCACGGCATAGGTTTTTTGTTTCAGACTGACAGCAAAGTCAGACAAAGATAATGTGAGGAGAAGCAGGTTGAAGAACATCTTCATTACCAACATTGGCGCTGCATGCTTTGTTTATTTCTTCAGGAAATTAAATAAACTTTTCAGAGCTGTGAAGGATCTCAGGATTTTGGCGTCTGATCAAAAGTCACTCCTGTATTAAATTTCATCTCCGCTCTGATACCGGAGACAACAAGTTCCTACCATTGCAGCCCCGTGCGTTGTCTTTAATACTTTGCTCCTAATGCTTGCTATGTGAACCCACACAGATGAAGGTATTATTGGTAAAAGTAGCTCGCCAAAGAGAGAGCAGAGGAACAAGTTGTACGTAGCACAGCCCGGGATAATCCCCACAAAAGGTAAACTGACTAAACAACAGAAGGCTGTCCATTGAATAGATGCGGCTTCAAATAACGTTGCCTGAGTTTAAGCCTGTGGAAAATGTCAATGCAGTTTAGTTTATGATATTAAATCACATTCACCTTTGGCATGAAAGAAAAGTTTCATACGATTCATTTTAATTCTGTCTTAACTTTTCATTTTTTGAGTGAGTGAGCTCCTTGCCCGTGCACATTGGTTTTCTTGCGTGTGTTTTGGTCGTGCACATTTGTGCAAAGGGCTCTGGCCTTGGCCCGTTACCATCATTCACCACCCACCAAGAAACGTTCATTTTCCATTCATTCACTTTTGTTTTAGTAGAAACCTAAACTGTGTAAGTCATTTGATAACCTTTGTGTGGTAACAAAGCTATTGAGCATGTTACTGCAATGCTGTGCCAATAAGACTTCCCATGTTACACTGAAATGCTCATCTCAATCTCAGATCACATTTTCAACACGCTGAATTTGAAATGTGCGGTGTTTGGATACCAGTATACAACCACACTGTTGGTATTGTGTGTTTTCTTCTGACGAGCAGACCTCTTCTAAAGGAAAATGTTGTCATTTTGACATGAATTCAATGTGTTAATTAAATTTTTGCCATATGGGGCAGTTCATGCCTCAGGCTAGTTTGCCCACAGATTAATTAAAATTGCAACTAATGCTCTAAACCAAGCTGCTATGAGAAGAGAAAAAAAAGAAAAAAAACTTTTTTAATGAAAGTAGAAAAAAACATGGGTTGATGGGAGATTTAGAGGACTTTACAGGAAACTGAAATGATGTGATTATGCAGGGTTTACACAAGTAGGCAAAGAAATAACTGCTGAAGTAAAACTTTACTAAAACAAAGATATTAAATCCCAAATTCTTGGACTTGGAAAATGTATGCATTACAGACATATTCAGCAATTTATAGTGAGATGCATGACTGTGAGAGGAAGCCAGAATAACCTCAGGAAGCCCACACAGACATGTGAAGAACAAGCAAACCGCTCATAGTTTCAGTCCCTGCTGAACCTGGCTCGCTGCAAGGCATCGGTCCTAACCACAGCGCCGCCCTGCCTTCCGGCTGCATTTGTCAAACATACTGAGAGAACATTTTATTTGACAGAAAACAAACCAACAAAAATGTTCGAACTTCTGATGTCTTCAATGATCCAACTTTCGCACTGTGGAGCCCTGAAACTAACACAATGTGACAAACAGTTTCCAGACAAGTCAAGAAATATAAATGAATATATGCGTTCACACTGATACATTGTTTGTGAAAAGAGTGCAGAATAACGTTTCCCCTGTATTTAAACTTCAAAACATACAATAAACCTACTGGTACTCTTGTATTTATTGTTAATTTGATCTTTTTATTTTGGTCATGATGTTTCCTGCTGTACTCATGTTAATATTAAAATGTGAAAAAAAAGTGGAATTTGTTTTATCAGCTGGTTATCTTTTTTTTCTCCTTTTTTTTAAAACCGGGGGATTAGAGGCTACATATCATCAGATCCAGATCTCCGTACTACATGATACTTGAAATAATTTGATGATGTGTTGAGTTTATTTGCACATTCATTGTTCAGACCTTGACTTCTTTAGGTATGAGAACTTATCAATTTTCCACAGTGGGAACAAAATAAGATAGATACTATTGAATTGTACTATGAATAATTAATAAGATGAGATGAGAAGTGTTTCAATGATTGTTTGCAGCGCACTGAAGTTCATAAATGCTCATCAATGCAAATGTTTCTCTCAAATGAATTGAATGGTTTCCCCACAAACTCTGTGTAAATTAACTGCATGTTTATTCTTTTACCGTTAACTATGTATTTATGCACCTTTGAGTGCAATTAACCACTTTAGTCTGTTTATCCTCAGCAGCTGGTGACGGTTCATCTTCGGCTGAAGGTAATTTGTTTGTTTTCACTCGACATTCACTCTATTTTCATTACTGAATGTCATTAAATGTGTGACACTGATTGGATTTTATAAACTAACATTAATATGTATTCGAAATTCAAGCTGTATCAGAAACATTTAAATCTCCTGCTTTAAAGCAAAATTAGATTAATGTGATGTAGAAATATTCTGTTTAAAATTAACAAATTAACATAAAGGTATGTAAGAAATTAAAATATATTTCTCGCTATACAGAATAAAACATTTTAGAATAGTTCAGAAAAAAAGATATTTTATTTAGATACATTAAAATTATTGACGCATTCATTTTCAGCATCAGTAAAATAAATTAAAATTTATCTCAGGTCATTGCGTTCAAATTCAGTTCATAGTCCCCAGAGGATGACTGAAAGTCAACTTTTTGTCTAGCTCCGCCTTCAGGTCGGTTTGGTTCTGTGTCACATTTCATTTATTCTCTGCCTGCTTCACAATGATTCTCTTCCTGTCTCTTCATTTCAGATGCTGCACAGATGCTCATCCCACCTGCAGTAACCTCAGCCTCCTCCATCTTCCTATCTCCCCATCTGCTCACCACTGCCCCCCATCTGATTTGCACCTTTGTGTTTCCATTCTTTTCCATTATGCCATGCCAGCTGGGCTTTTGTTCTCACTTGGGTTTTTTTTTGTGTGACGGGTTTTCATCTCCTGCATGCTTATGGGCTCGCCTGCTCCCTGTGTGCCTGACTGTGGCTGACCACACCCTCAATTACAATGCATAACACACACTGTGACTATTATGATCAAAGAAGAGGGATCGGCCCGAGAATGTATGAAAAAAAACCAAAATGTACCAATCTTGTTCCACCCGTGAAAAAGCACCGTTTTAAGTGCCAGTGAGATTTAATGGCAGTGATGGAATTGGGCAAGTCTTTAAATCCATTCGACAGGTTTATTAAAACATCACTGATCGAAATCCACTTTGAGATATTTAGTTTGTGTGACCCAGCTTTCTCCAAAGTGCTGCTTAGAGAAAGATGTGAAATGAATCATGTGGACACCAACTATTTTTCCCCCTACTTTTTTGATGGCTTTGATCTCATCTCCTGCTATCATACACTGGTTATGAATCCATCTGCGTTGTACTGTTCCTGACTCCCACTGTATGTTCAAGCCCCTCTGAAAACGAGGTAAACTAGCCCCAGGTACCTGTTTACTCGGTAATCACTTTCCTCTGTGAAATGGATGGCCAACTCTCACTGGAGAGTTACAGGACCAGTTACACTCTTTCTTGTTGCACGTGGAAAGCATTCTTATGCAGATACCTCCCTTGCTGTGTCAGTGGTTTGTCAAGTCAGTGTCCTGCCAGTTTAACCACAGTTTAATCAAACTGCCAATGAATAATAATCGTTATGAGTCAAACCTATAACCGAGACGTTTGGATCATTAAAAATGATTTACTAAAACAACATAAAATGCATTGGAAACACAGTAGTATGATTATGCAGCTATGTCTGTCTTATTATTATTCTAGTTAAGGTGATTGGAATTAGGCCCTGATCAGACTCTTTATTGTTATATATAACCAAAATCATATTTCTGAGACGCTGAACGTCAAGACTGGACAAATGACAGGTTTCCCCCTATAACCCATATGCAGTTTGGAGTTTCTATCCAAGAAGCCAAACTGCAGTGCTTTCACCATGCAGGGTGATGTGCTCCATTCTTTTGGCCAAACGCAGAGACAGAGTCAAGTTAACCAGAAACCATAATTATTTTTATCTGTTTTGGGGGGGGGGGGAAATAACTTCAACTCAATTTCCGTATTCATGTGTGCGTGAAAAGCAAATGGCCCAATTCATAACGTGTCAGAATGAAAATTAATTAAGTGACCCATCCTTAAACCGCAGTAGACCACAGATGATCTGATTTCACACTTTGTATGCACGGTGCAAAAAATGTATTTGTGTGAAAATTAAAAAAATTAAAAGACGGAGAAGGTGAAAAAAATGTATATTTTAAGAAAGAGCAGATGGGAGGACACGTTTGGGCGCGCGCGCGCGTGTGTGTGTGTGTGAGAAGAGAGAGAGAGAGGGAGGTTGGGGGATCGTCAGAGTCGGAGATCTCCTGACAAACAGGCAGACAGGCAGACAGACAGACAGACAGACAGGCAGAGCAGTGTGGAGAGGATGCGGCTGCTTTTACGCACGGGCTCGGATCTCCCTCCACCGCCGCTCCTCCACCTGATCCAGCCGGTCACTTAGCTCCAGTGTGTATTGACCCATATCGGACGGCACTGCTGACCCTGCCTGCGTCATGTCCGGTGCTGCTCCGAGGGGGAACCCGTCCTGGACTGGACCGAGGCGGAGCAGACGCAGCGACACGAGCGCATCAGGGAAACTTCCGTCCCTCAGGATGGACCTGCCTGTCCTGATGTTACTCATCCACCTGACACACACTGAGATCACAGGTAAAACCTCTGCTTGTCACACTGTTATCAGTAAGATGATTATTGATTATTGATTATTCAAGTCGATTGTGATTTCACTGTGATGCTCCGTATCCACACAGTCCTGTGTGCAATGCTGAAGATGACGGACTGAATTTTTGTGTACTTGTTTGGTTTGTGTTGTTAAGTTAGTAGTATTGTGCACATGTCTGTTATTATGAGTCAGGGTTGATTCCGCTGTGAGGACTGGTGGTTTATAGGAACCTCTGCTGGACATGTGGACAGTTTTATGCACATAAGTGTCCTTCCTCTGGGAAACGGTCTGCTCAGCTGATGCAGATACACTGGACCCAGAGACAAAAAAGACTGTGTTTGACCACAGTACTCTCAAGGTCAGAAGTTGGGAAAAAAAAGAAACAATCATATGGTTTTTTTGTTTTATTTAATGAGCTGATTGTAAATGTGGTTTGATTCATGATCAGATTTGGTGAAACATCTTCAGTGTTTTCCTTCATATTCAATGTTCCTCCACCTCCCAGGCTGTGATTCATCTCCTGCTGTGTCAAAATATGTTTGGCTGGATGGTGCAGTTCTCACAGAGGCGGACATGACACATGTGCTGCTGCTGCTGCTGCTGCTGCTGTTGAGCTGTTTAGTTTAGAGGAGTCTATCAGGAAATCATATTCAATTAGCTGTGGTAGGTGGCACAAAACCAAACATGAGAAAATCAAATTAGCCATCTTTAATTTTGTTATGTTTCATAAAATATTGGACAGTTGTTATTTTATTTGTCATTTCATAAAGTTTCAGTGGGTTATGGACTTTGATTGATTGATTGATTGATTGATTGATTGATTGATTGATTGATTGATTGAACTGCTCCACAGTGAGGGGGTACCAGGGTATGATGGTATGATGTCAGCATGCGATACATCCTGCCGTCTGTTTAAAAGTTGCTCTGCCACAGCTCGGTGACAGTCAACAGTGTTTGACAAGTGTCGGCCTGAATCAGCTCTTTACGAGTGGGAAGACTCCGAGTCCTCACACATGGATGACTAATTCAAATTAGCTTTTCTATTATCGTCTCTGTGTACCCAGAGGCTTTTGCAGGTGGTTTCGGTATTTGTAATAATTAATGACTAACTCAAACGAAACAAGACTTTTGCAAATTCTACCTGTTCATCAAAGGACACAGACTATTAGGCGCTTGTTTGTGCAGCGGGCGCGGCTCGCACAACTCGTACAAGCACAATGATTGACTCTCAGCAGGCGGCAGCAAGCCAAGCTCATCATTCTGTCATTGTGAGAGCACACATCCCAGCCCGCTCCACCCACAGGAGAGGAAATCATGCAGAAGATGAGACCTGCACAGGTGACGACACCACCTGCACTAAAAGAACAGAGCAGCAGATGCAGGTTTATCACTCATACTGCAGGAACTGCAGTATGTGTTTTATTTTAACTGCTGCTTTTGTCTGCATCATTTGGATCTCGGACAGCTCAATATGTCCTTGAAAGTGCTGAACTGTGCCATTTATTTGCACACCATCATTCACACGTGCACACTGGGCTCATTAAAGCATCGTTAATATCAGGATGTGATGTTAATATTGGTTTCAGGTCTGTTAGTCAAACTGAGCTTCAGCACTTCAGCCTCACTGTCAGAATCCAGTCTGCTGGGCAAAAATGTCAACCTGTCGCTGTCCCAACACATTCAGCTGTTTTCTACCCTCAAGGCCTTCATGTCAGTTTTTGTCTAGTACAGCAGAGCATTAATCTTTCTCTTTTTTTTAAACAGTTTTTAAAAGTTTTTATTTTTTGGTTTGGATGTTTGGGAATCGCTGCCATAGGGAAACTTTTTCAGTGGTCACGTTTCTGTTAATTTTCCTGGGATCCATTCATTTGACCTTACAGCGTATGTAGCTTAATAAAGACAGAAGGCAGCCGGTGGGAGAAGGTGGATAATACATGGGATAAAGGAAGGATGTCAGCAGTGTTAGCATTAACGTAGTTTTATGTTAATACTAACTATTATCCGTCAACAATGTTTTTTTAATCATTTGCCTCCTTCTCTGTTGTGTTTTTGTTGTCTTGCTCTCTAGCATTGATTGGACTGTGGTATTTCCTGGTACGCCAGAGTTTGTTCAGGCACAATATTGTGAGTTATAGACACAAAGTCCAAAGTTTCCTTTTTGTACAAAATGTGACAGTGTGGGTGTCTGTGTGATCAGAAATCTGGTGTGTTTGCGCTCACATTTTCACACTATCACAAAACTGATAAAAATATTAGAAGAATAAACCTGGACTTATGACACAGTATTGTTCGCTGGTCATCAACAGCTTGCAGCTTTTAGATCTGTGTGAAATGGGTTTCAGTATAAAAGGGTCCAGAGTAAAGGGAATGAGCCTGACCTTTGTTTGTTGTTGGCTGGCCAGAAACATGACAGGCTGCTATATATTAAATCTTAATTACTCGTTCCAGGTTTTAACGGCTGACTCATGGTTTGGACGTGAACTCATTAATCTCAAAGGTCTCCTTGCTTCACGTTACTTGCCATCCCTTATATTAATAAATAACAGCAGTAATGCAGAGGTCCCCTGTGCCTGTGTGGAAATCCATCATGATCAAAACACTGGACACAGGATAATTGTTTGCAAAGACAAGTAGCGGGGGTATAAAGTAAAGGTACATGGTCGGAATAATCAAGATCCAAATGTTTTTGCTCAGTTCAGAAATGAAGGGATCACTTCAGTCCAACCTTCACAGCTGTGATTTCATTACTTTCAAGCGTCGGTGCATACAATGGACGAGCTTTTTGATTTGCTCTCACATGAAACCTTAGCTGATGTTTTCGAATGTAAAAAACGATGCAATCTCTTTCCTTCTCTCTCCATCTCGGCTTCAGCACTGGCCACCAGCAGCAGGGTGGAGGCGGAGGCCAGATGTCCCCTGGGCCAGTTCCCATGCGGGAACTTGAGTGAATGTCTCCCTCAGGCTTTGCAATGCAACGGACACAAAGACTGTCCCAACGGAGCTGACGAGCGGCGCTGTGGTGAGTGTGTGCGTATGAACGAGATCAGAGGTGGGAAACCAACATGGCCTCAGAGAAAGTTTAGCGCCACAGAGTAATAGTGGCCGCACAAAAAAAATTAGTAGTAGATCTGTTTCTAATTTTATCTAATAATGTCAACTGATGAGATTGTGACCCCTTCAAAAGCACAATACATTTGTTTCCTATGGCACAAAAATAACCCGGTGCCACCTTTAATGAGTTGCCTATTCCTAATATTCTAATTAAGAAATCCTTGTGTAGATATCATTGTAGGAACATAGAGATGCAAATTGAGTCATAAATAAATACAAATGAATCAGCCCTTCTTGACCATCGCCATTTTATCCACTGAACGTAATCCAGTGTGATACAAAACATGTTGTGATGCAGTTTCTTTTCGCTGGCTCCAGAGCCATGACAACGTAAATGCTAAACAAGATTAAGGTTTGTGCGTGACAATACATCAAAGACGTCAGTGTGTTGTGTCCATACAAGCTGGTCTCTAGGTGCTCCCCATCAGATACAGGCTCTGTATCTGATACAGTCTCTGTATCTGATACAGTCTCTGTAGCTGATGGGGAGAGGTAGAGAGTTTCGCTGGGCTTAGTATGAATCAGAAAAGTCAGTTCTACTGAAAAATGATGACAAGCAGCTATAAACTATTACAGTTTGTCTGTTTTATTCATTTTCCATTTGAGACGATAGCAAAGGGAAAGATAAATAAAGCCAGAGCATGTTTAGAAAGTTAGGCTAAATTAAATGTGACTCACGCGCAAACAGAGAAAATACTGTGGGTCAGTTTTACTGAAGAACAAAGACCAGGTTCTTGGTGCAGGTTCCTCTGAAAACCTCCTCATTATATTCTCCAGAAATTGTCCACTAATTGAATTAGAAAAGAGAAAGTTGGGCATGAACGCACATAAATGCTGACAGCCTGTCAGCCTGAGAAAAAAAATAACGGGTACAAATGAGCGTTACAGGGGAAAACTTTTCCTGTTTCTCATTAGAATTGAACACAGAGCTCCTTATCGCTTGGACAGTTTCAATTTTCAATTTTCAATTGTCAGCTATTTCAGACTCAGGTATTTTCAGTATATTCATGTTCTTCTGTCTCCTTTTAAAGCACCCAAAATTGGTATTTTATCGTTTTGCATATGCAATATTTTAAAAAATCCTGTTATTATCTTGAAAAAAATTCATTTGTGTAGTTTTCTTTCATATCACCAAGATCAAGACAAAGCACAAATCTCAGTCTGTCTGTGCTTGTGCCTTCACGCCAGGAACCAGAAACCCGAAACCCTTTTTTCCTTTTAATATGTTTATTATTTATTATATACTGCTTGGATATTGTATAACTTTCTGCTTGCATGTGTTTTATGTGTTTTAACAGCCTGCATTATACTGACATGGGAAAATACTGACAAATGGATACTTTATTTTTATGTGTTTTTATTTATGTACTTGCTAGAAATGTCTCACTGACAGTTTTTCAGATGAACTGAAGTTTATCTTTGGGCTTTATCCTCCACCACTGACACATCCACTGTCAGCATTATTTAGGTGACACTAGGTAACCGTAAAATAAAAGTGCATGGAGCTATCATTCATGCAGTGTATTACACAAGCAAACGCTCCTGATCGTGACCTTCTGTTTGGCTCCGCAGTCGTCAGCTGAGTTATGATACGAGCAGTGAGCGATTGTGTTGCACACAGCGGCCGTAACAGCGCTGTCAACAGAAAGCTGCCTTTAACTCCCCATCACTTCCTGTTCTTCTTATTTACAAAGTGTGTAGTCGTCACTGTCATCTGTAAGGCTTAGAGGGAGACTGTTCACTGCTACTCTTACTTAATACCAGTTCTTTCCACCTAGATCCCTTTTATGAGATGTTGGAGCTCTAAGACTCTGGTGAAGATGTAGGTGGAGATTAAAGCCAGCATTCCATTTTTTATTTTATCGCCTCCTGTCTGTCTCTGCAGGTGACAACATCGGATGGGCGGACTTATTCGGTCAAGCGCTGCAGGACGTCAGCCCTGTGGATCAGTACTTCCTGAACGAGTGTTGTAAGTTCCATTTGTCAAATTATCATCATATTGTATTATATACTGCTCTCTCCTTTTTATATCATTCTGGTTTGGTCTGTATACTGTACTATGTGAACTATATAGCGCTACAGTAAACTATAAAACTGCAGTGTGTAATACTACACTATTGGACTACGCTAGTGTACTGTAATTTAGTGCCACAGTTGACTATATCATAATATAACGCACTGATCGGGCCATTGGGATTGTTTGTGTCAGGTAGTATGATTCCTGGAGGTGTTATGAGTGATTATTGTGTTGTGTTGTGTGTGTGTGTTTGTGTAGTTTTGCAGGAGTACCCAGAGAGTTGCGACTGCATACAGACAGATGTTGAGTGTGTAGAGGTCAGCCTGCAGGATGTTCCTCCCCTCTCTCCGAATGTCACCTGGCTGTAAGTGTCCTAAATATATAACCTATTATAAATAGAGATATAAATAAACATGCATTGTGTTTCTATCCATTTATTTTGTGACTTTCTTGTGCTAGATTTTTATCAAGAAAGCAACAGGAGTATTTATTTCATCCGCTCAGACACCAATTCTGCTGTTGATTTTAATGCCTCATTTGTTCTATGACCCCTTCTATGGCGTGATTTATAGATTTATGGTCTCATTTACCTCGTTTACGGTATTTATTGGGTATAACTGAAAATTAATATATGAGCAGTTTTAAAGGCAAAGAAAAAGAAACAACATCACTTTTAAAACGACTTTTAAAACGGCCTCACAAGGCCAATCTGATCGAGAAGATGGTCTGATTTCATTGATTGTAAATAGGTTTTTAATTGGTCAGTGATATCACAGCGGGTGATATCACAGCAGGTGATATCGCCGACGGTGATGCCAAGCTGCTTAATGAAAGCAACCCTTTTATTTTTTATGTTTACGATTTCAACAGTATTGATTACGGTAATCTGTGTCCCGGGAACCCAAAAATAAATGCTCAAATTAACTCTCAGACTCAAACTCAAACTCAATGTTTTTCTTGAAATTTTTTTTTTTTTTAATGTGCAGATTGATTATCTATTTTTGTGAATCGGACATATCAGGAAAACCTGGAGGGAATTTTTAAAGACCTCTGGCACAAACACTTGGAGTCATCTTTACTTTACACAGTGAAAGATGTTTACATTTTACCACTGATATGTTCCACTCCTCATCAGTGCTTATGGTGCAGGTGATTTAAGACACAATAGCTTTAGTCCCATTAAAGATGGTTTTCTCAGTGGTCTCAAGAAACCTTATCTTCTTTTAAGAAATCTGGTGCTGCTCTTATGCTTGATTGTGTGTGTGTGTGATAGAAGGTGTTATTTGTTCAGGTATTATGTCAGTGTCCTTGCCGTGAACTTTCCAGATTCCATGACAGTGGACTTTTGGAGTCCAAACTTTTGCAGACTCTGACAGGTGATGCATCTATAACGGTTGAGATTTGTCAGTGAGAGCTTTTTTTTTTTTTTTTTAAAAAGGCATATTTCTGAATACTGCAGCAGCAGCAGTAGTTTTGCGTTACTGTTTCTTGGACTTAATGCTTCAGACCTTTAGACTTGTCCTCCTTCGCTGTCTCCGTCTGACTGTACCTGCACTCCAGGTGTCTGTTTATGCAAAATGCAAAATGTTCTGTTTTTCTCTAACGTGCATTTTATGGGGTCTGTTACAGGTCGCTGAGGAGCAATGAGATCCGAGTGCTGTCTGATTTTGTTTTCTCCGAATACTCTGCCCTCCAGAGACTGTGAGTCTTATCCTGCACATACTTTTGATTCACAACACGCTTTCCTTATTGAAATTTACCAATTCAGCTTACACCGTGCTCTGGTCAAACAGTTGTGTCGACTTGTGGTTGATTTAAGTCACGCTGCATTCAGTGTGACTTCCTCTGTTTGAAACTTCATCTTCTTCGTAACTTAAAAGTGACACTTAAACCTTACGTTAACAATTAAATAAGGATTTACTCATGATGTCACAGGGGTCAGTTGATAATCTTTGCTGTTCACCATCCAAGTGCGTGTGTCTGCAGAATGTTTGAATAACAATAACAATAATAATAATAGCTGCTAATTGATAGGACGCAGACTCATTCAAATACAGTTGTACAGGCTTAAAAGGAAAGTTGGAAAATGGAAAGTTGCATATTTCTAAAATGACACAGATTAAAGGTCGCCGTGTGCTTGTGTGTTATTATTGTGTTTTTCAGAGTCATAATTTGCATCCGAGCACCCACAGACGATGTCCCCCTGTGTGTTGTTGTGAAGAATATGCTGATTAGTGTATTATCTTGTCATTGTCGTCTAAAAAAGAAGAATAAATGATTGTGCCCAGGATGATAATTATAATATTACTCGAACAGCAGTGTTTTAATCACATCATGTTCAAATCTGGGACCTGTGTATTTATATTCATGATGTTTATATTCATGAGTTTCAGGAGAAAGAACAAACCTAGAATTACCCCCAGTTTTGATTGTCTTTTTGTCTGATCTTTCTTCTTTCTCTTTTCTCAGGTTTCTGCAAAACAACAGCCTGCAGGTCATATCCCAACACGCTTTCAGTGGCCTGAGCAATTTAAAGAGATTGTAAGTGCACTGATCACTTCATTCATTCATTCATTCATTCATTCATTCATTCATTCATTCATTCATGAAAGAAAGGTGTCTATGTTTTGCAGGTTTTAGGTATTGACAAACTGTCTGTATTGTGAACCTTTGCTTTTTCCTTCTATTAGCGTAACAAGAGAGGCTGAAACTATTCAGCAGAAGATGTTATAGCCAGAGTATCAGCTTATCATGCAGTGATTTATTTGAATCTTTTGTGTACTGGAAAACACAGGTATGTTTTTGTCCTCTGTGTGGATCAGGTTTCTCAGCGAGAACTTGATATCTTCCCTCAGTCCCGGTGTGTTCAGGGATCTCCACCGATTAGAGTGGCTGTGAGTAACACACACACACACATATGTGTGTGTGAGAGATTTCTATGTGTGAGAAAGCCAGTAAAGTCTGTTAAGATTTCATTTATTGTTTGAGCCAGGATGTTGGATCACAACCCGCTAAGGAGCTTGTCCCAGGACACGTTCATCGGGCTCCAGTCTCTTATGTATCTGTAAGTTTCATCTTTTTTCTTGTACCCTCCGGTTTCTCTCCCTCTCTGTTGTCGATTGACGTCTCATTCCAAAAGTATTCCGAGTCATCTCAAAGGAAAGTTGCGTGAAATTTCACTGCATCGAAGTGTAATGCAGAAAACCAGATACGACTCTGACAACAATCGCTAACTTGACAGGACTTCATACGGGAAGATAAAGATTCTGGTTGGACCACAATTAAGCATCAAACACAAATCCTCGGTAGCGGGGACTCCTGCGTTCTAGTTTAATTTCAGGTTTGTGATTAAATATTTTCCCCCTTTCATCAGATCCATGGTGGACACATCACTGCAGCAGCTTCCTCACCCAAGCTTCTGCCAACACATGCCCTCCTTGGACTGGCTGTGAGTCTGCCCTGACAGTAATTGTGTGTGTGTGCAGGTGTGTAGTGCCTGTGTGTGAAACGGATTTACAAGACAGACAGGTTTGCGTAACCGTGCCTGTGTGCGTGCATAAAATCAAATGAGGACTGGCAGATAGAGGTGACACGGGGTTGTGTGGTCTGAGATGAGTGGTCCTCCTGAATACGTCGGAGGTGAAGTGCCCTCAGCGGATGTCACCTTGGTCGGTCAGCGTGACCAGCTATTTTCGGTCTGAGCTTGTTGGAGAGCGCCGGCCAGATGAGTCTGAAATTGTAATGACCTCATGTTATCTGTAGCTTGTATGTCTCTCTGTTGACAAGACACTAATAGACAGCACTCCATACCCTCTTATTTAAATTCCAAAACAAGCAATGTCAGTCGCCATTACACCTTTCTCTTCTGGTATTTCTTTTGTCTCAAACACAAACTCCAGACAAATATTATACAGCATCTTTATGCCCAGCTTTTTTTATTTGTATTTAAATTATCATAAAGCTTTCACATGTTTCTTTGTCTTGCCAAGTGAAGGAACTGTCCCTTATTCAGTTTTTCCACTGTTAGGGATCTTGAGGGAAACCAGATTCAAACTCTCAACTACTCCATCTTGAAGACCTGCAGCAAGCTGGAGGTTTTGTAAGTATTCAACATAAAAAAAATACATATATGCATATATGCATATGCATAGGCACACCAAACTCATTTGTCTGCTTGTATTTTTAATTTAGGGAACATTAATAACAACAAATGCTCTGCACTATGTGTGGGTTCATGACACATGAAGACAAACATAGATTCTCCACAGGCGCTGACCAGACCTGAAAAACTTTGTTAGCACCAATTACATACTGACATAATTACAGTCATTCAGGTTGCACTATTCAAAAACAAAGGTAAAATGAATGCTGTGCAAGGACAGTTGACAAAATTAGACCAATTTTTTTCATCTTCCCTATTTATCATTTAACGATGGTAATTACGTCTTTCATGGATGATTTATAACGTAGCCCAATGTAGTTGTAATTATTCTTTCTGTTAGCCTGCAAAAGTGAATGGAAGTATCTCAGACTACACCTAAATTCTAGTGGTTGGGGAGGCGAGACCAGACCTGTACCTGCTGATAATGTTACTTAGAACAAATAGAAGAACTTCAGACCTCCAGCAGTTTTAACCAGACTGACAAACATGACGCCAAACTGTCTGTATGTGGCAGCATTGATGAGGCAACGCAGATAAAGGCGCCGCACCGTCACAACAGTAACAGGATCTCCTGTCGTTTTCCATTTGTAGGTCCTTTCATTATGGGTAGCAGAGAACTACATGTAAATCTTTTCACAATGGGTACTGGGTGTGTATGTGTGTGTGTGTGTGTGAGAGAGTGAGAGTGTGTGTACGTGTAAATATGTGGGCAACTAACCAGAGGGTCAGTGCTCTTTATTCTTGGCTCCTCCAGTCCACTGCCTGCAGTCGGTTAATGATGCTGTATGAGTGTGTGTGTGTGTGTGTGTGTGTGTGTGTGACAAGTTTAGGCATGAAACCATCTCTGTGAGGAGCCTTGGAGATCTATTCTTGCTTGTTTTTTTTTCTTTCATTAAAACTCGTCGTTGTGCAACTTCTTCATCTGCCATTCACTCATAACAGCTATTGCTGTGTACAGTTGTAGGCGACAGTTGATTGTGAGCATGTGATTGGATACTGTGATTGTGTGGTTCCTGACCACAGCTCTGTCCTGCTCAGGTTACTGATGGACAACAGGATAAGGAGGGTTCCCGAAAACACCTTTCAGTCTCTGTGGAAACTGGCTGAATTGTGAGTAACACCCAACTTGCTTTCATCTCTCTCAGTCTATTCAGGCCGTCAGCTCTGATTTCATCAGTGGATAATGAGTAATAAGAGTCTGTCATCCATAGGAAGGTCTATAAATGCTCTGGCAGTAATGAAGAGTCTGCATTAGTGCGTTAAGTTAATTATATTCTGATATTTTTATTATGGATTCCTTGAAAATAGATTAGAATATAGTGTCTGACTACATTATTCTTTTGATGGATTCCACATTTGACACATAATAATAATAAAAGACTGTGTGTTTCAAGAAAATAAACTATAGTCTGATCCTCCTCAAATCCCCGAAGAAAAGGAAAATTTAAAAGTTTTTCTTAGCATTCTTAGCACTGTTCGTGCTTGATAATGAAAGAATGAACCATAGGTGAAAGTAAATCTCTTTCATCCTGTGTAGGAACCTGTCCAGCAACAGGATAAAGGAGCTGCCAAAAAACACCTTTAAAAGCCTCTCCAAGTCCCTCCTCAAACTGTGAGTAACTGATAGTGGCCCGAACGATTATCAGAGGATTATAACAGGAAGGAATGAGGGTGAAATGGAGCATGAAAATACCATTTCGAGCTCCTGTTTTAAGATTGGACGTCAGAGTAGACTTTCTGCCTTCTTTTGGAAAGGGTCATGGCCAGAAGAAATTAGCCCTGATCTATTATTTATTCTATACATTATTTTATACGGTTGTGCGTACAAAACATGTTTTTTTAAGAAATAATGATCCAGTCATATATTTTTACACTGTGGCTTTGCAACATTTGCGAAAGGGTCTGAACACCTTTTTTTTCCATGAATGAAATGAAATGAAAATATCAACAAAGGAGCCGATGGATGATGAAAACTGTAGTGCAATCTGAAATCCAGTTCAAAACAATCCCAGAGATGATGCATGGGCTGCCTGTGATGTAAATGTTTTGTCTCATCACCTTATGGCAGTCACGTATTGAAATGTGCTGGCACATGTTACTCAGTTCTGTGCTCTTACTTCTCAGACAAAAGATTACGACCAGCTGCTTGTGAGCAGAACCAGCAGTGCTGCCAGGCCTCATGAATAATACTATTATGCATTTAATGAGCTCTGAACAGCTCCTTTGTGTTGGGTGTGAGACAATCAGAAAACAAATTAATCTGAGTTTTAAAAAAGTTTTGTTTCATAGGCATGGCATCATTTCACTGACATTATCTCCCCTGCTTTAAACTGAGTTACCGTACATGGGTTTAAAGTTGAGAGTTTAAAGTTGTGCCGCTGTCTGTTTCAGTCACATTAATCTGTGCAGCTCATTACAGGAACATGTGAATATTTATAACTTTAATTAATTTGCATTAATTAATCTGCCAAAATCCTTAAAACGACATTCGGTATACAGAACACAGGGGAGTCACATCATTAATCAGTACTCTTTATACCCCTCCCTCACCAGTCATTATAAATTTAACACAGCATGACGTTTCCAATATACTGTAACCACGCAGAGACGTGCACATAAACTTCACATCACTAATAAACACACAAATGGAAAGTGAAAGAGACGGCGTCACTGTCAGTTGCATCAGAGATCCGTGAATCGACTGACAGTTTAATGAGTCGACAAGAGCAGACCGAAAAAGAGTAAACGAGAACATCAGGTGTCGTGTGTTAAAGGCCAGGTTTTATGTGATCCTGTGTAATTTGTGTACTCTTTCAAATATGCCGACACCACAACATCCATTACAACTGCCAGTATGAGGTTGGTGCCACATTAACTTTCTTATTGTGCTGCAAAGAGCTGTTTACTCACGGCTTATTCATAAAAACAAAGCTGCGTCCATCTTGTCCTTCATTTGTGTCACAGCCCTGGGGTTATCTATTTCTACCTGAGCCATATTAGCAAAAGCATTGGCTCTGAATTTGTATCTTTGCCTTTGTTGCTGTTTGTTTTTCGGTCGCCTTTTCACTGTGTTTCCAGAGCCTTTATCCGAAGCATGTGACATTACTGCTAATGACTTACGTTTTGAAAAAAATGTCATGACTGGCCTCAAGGCTAACTTACATTTCTGAGTGAGTGGGAAGCAAAGGTGGGTAGAGGTTTTTATGATGTGCAGTAAGAACCTAACACGGAGCTGGATGTCAGGCTCCAGGTGGCAGGAACGGTGAGTCAGAGTCCAGATGTCTGCAGTATGTCGGGCAGAGTCTTGTGGGATGGATCTATATATATACAGCATCTGAATTGACAGGAAAGCCGAAACCAGGCAGCCACCATCTAGATTTTACCTTCATTGGAGATTCCATCCTGACGGCCTTTGCTGCATTTGTCATAGTGTGTTTCTTGTTGCAGAAATATCTCCCACAATCCTCTTCTACACATTCATCCCAGCCACTTCAACCATTTGGGGCATCTTCAGTCGTTGTGAGTACACACACACGCATACATACACATGCACACACACATCGGTGCAGTCTGCACAATGATGAAACTGTGCTCCTCTTTTCTGCAGGGCAGTGGAAGGAATAGAGATCCCTGATATCCAGCTAAAGATGTTTCTGCCTATGACGAACCTGTCCCACATGTCCGTATGACCAGTCCAGCACAAGCATCAAAGACACATAAAGAGGATGTGTCTCTGTCTTTTTATATCCTCAACCTATAGTTGTATTTCTCTCTTCTTTTTTTCTCTCTCTCTCAGATACTTCAAGAAGTTCCAGTACTGCTCTTACGCGCCTCACGTCAGGTCCTGCAAACCCAACACAGATGGAATATCATCTTTTGAGGACCTCCTCGCTAACATCGTGCTGAGGGTATCTGTCTGGGTCATGGCCTTCATTACGTGCTTTGGTAACCTCTTTGTCATCGGCATGAGGTCACTGATACGGGCTGAGAACAACCTGCATGCTGCTTGCATCAAAGTCCTATGCTGTGAGTAACCACACACTACTACGCTCCATATTATTCACACATGAACGATAAGGCATAATAACACAATCTGACTGTACAAATGAAGGTCAAGTTAAATATTTAAATATATATATATATTTATATATACAGGGGGTCCTCGAGTTACGTCGGTCGCGAATTACGTTGTTTTCGTGGTTACGACACATCTCCCATGAACTTCCTTGTTTCGGCTTAAGCGGTTTGCCCCGTAAATATGTACAGACTTCACACGGGAACTAGTTAGTGAGCATTCTCTCTGTCTCTCAGCGCGCAGGCCGGCTCTCCAACACCTCCACAGCACAGCTAATGCTACTCTGCCTTGTGTTTTCAACCCCTACGGTGTGTCAAGAGGGACAAGAGGGACAAAAGGCAATTCACCATAATAAACTCTTATTTTAGCGTGGTGTTATAGCGACATCTGGTGGCACAATGTATGCACAATGGCACAATGAATGTATGGCCCGACGTACGTTGAAATTCGGTTACGACACATTCTCAGGAACGGATCTCCATCGTAACTCGAGGACCCCCTGTATAAATATTCTCTCTCTCTGACTCCCCCTCACTCCTCCTCCAGCCTTCACCCCCTTCACTTTGACCTCTCAACTTATCATTCAGGACAAAACTTTGCAGCATCTAGAGCCCATGAAGTAAAAAAAAAGACTTTAGGTTTTAGCACGTTATTCTTAACTGTAGCTTTACATTCATGTCGCATTGACACCAAAACAATATTGAAACTTTGGAAATGACGTCACTGTGAAAATAACCAAATGATGCACACACAGCAAAATTCATGCATTACTTGTGTATCCAATGTAAACACCTTCTCCTTCCAGCCCTGATGAGTGGAAATAATGCTCTGTTGCATGCGTTTTGGATGAGACAGTTTGTAGCCTGGTTACAAGTACTGCCAGCTACAGATGGATGAATGATGCACTGTTTGTCACTCTTACCCAGGTGCAGACTGCCTCATGGGCGTGTACCTGTTTTTTGTCGGCGTGTTCGACGTAAAATTCCGCGGGCAGTACAATCGGAATGCTCTCCTCTGGATGGAGAGTGTGGAGTGTCGGACCATCGGATTTTTGGCAATGCTCTCCTCAGAGGTAACTTAAAGTTTAAACACACTAAAAGCCACACTCCAGTCATGTGTGTGTTCTCTTTCACGCTGTCACACTTCTGGTCTTGGTTAAGTCCTGGTTAATTGGGTAGCACCTGCGGTTTTGCAGACTGTTGGGAACATTCTGAGTGCAACGAAACAAACTGTTGTTGGTGTTGGTCTGTCTTCTGTGAGCTGTAATAATCTGATTTTTGTTGGCTGCACACATTGTGAGTCTGTGGACACCAGGACGTAATAAAAAGTTTTATTGCCTCGCTGAGAAGAAGGAGGCAGGCAGCTTGTTGCCTGCAGCTCGTCATCGAACAGCTCACCGTGGCTGCTCAGGCTGCACAGCTGTCAAAAACCATGCCAGTGTTCGCTACGCAGACACGTTTATGGTGTTTATGAAGTGCTTATGGGCAAACGCACTGCATTTCTACATTAAAAGTCAGATATTTATCCATTTAAATGCTTTTATATTCAGTTTTCACCTGCAGATATTCTGCACAGTTGCATAATTAAAAAAAACAGCTAATACAGAAATATTGCAGTACTGAAAAATTCTGCTGAGCCTGCTTTGTAACTAATCTCATAATAGCCACCACTGCTATTTAGTTTCCTCGATGGAGAAACTGAATATCATCTATTTCTGACCATCATTCGGTGTTAAGTACCTAGAAGCAGTGACAGGTTTAGAGCCTACACATTCTAAATGTAGCTCTGCACATAAAACAGTTACTGAATTGCAGTGCCCCCGGTTTGCTTCACATTTCTCTTTATTATATATTGCATTCACTGGTAAGCTTCACAAAAGCTCCTGAACATATTTCAGTCTCAGATGTCCTTCACAAAATTGCAAGATTTTCCAGTCAGTCCGTGCCATAGACAGCAATGAAGCAGCTCAATGTTATTTACCTAAATCAAGTTCCAGTCATCATATTTGTTTTAGCAATATCCAGTTTCTATGTGGAGGGAAATAAATCCATATAAATGTTTGTTTTCTCTCAGGTGTCTGTCCTGCTCCTGACATATCTGACACTGGAAAAGTTCCTGGTCATCGTCTTCCCCTTCAGCAATCTGCGCCCTGGAAAACTTCAGACCGGGGTGAGGTACATTACTTACACAGGGAAAAATGATTCCCCACTCAATATCTTGTTTTCACATCAATTAGACTGGATGTTTTTTTTTTGTTTTGTTTTCTATATTAGAGATATTTAAAGAAATAGCACACTTTATGAGTTTGGTGTGTAAAATCAAAAATAATTATCCACATGGTTGGATTTGCTCTGCCGTATCAAAAATAATTTGCTTTTGGGGCATGATGGGAAGTGTTCTGCTCCAGTGGACTTAAGCTGTAGCTGCACCCAGAAATAGATAAATTACACGCATTCTGATTTACGATCAGATATTTCCTGTTTCCTGTTATGATTAGAATCTGCTCAGGGAGCGCAAATCCTAATTACAAGAAAGCTTTTTAATGTGTGAAGGTGTCGTATATCAGCTGTCCGACATAGTGGTAATGTAATAGCATTACATAAGTGTAAAAATGCAAATGCAAAAGTTCATTTATCGGACACTGCAGTGATGTTATGGGTACAACAAAGCCATAAACACACGCTGGAAGTGGAGTCACCGGGGTCGTGTGAAAATATCTCATTAGGAGCTTATAATCAACTTCAAGTCTGAAAGTAAATAAAGATTCTAATCAACACAGCTGAACACAGACATAAGATCATCCAATAACCATCATAACTGATGAAGTAAATATAAATATACAGTAACATAAGTTCAGGCCTGACATGTTTTATGTACTTTTGCTGCCACATGACTTCATCCACGTGACTGACAGGTGGTCTGTCGACTCGACTCTGTGACAGCTCTGCCACCTACTGTTAACTTTCTGAGAGCTTAGATGGAGTCAGAGCCTGAATAGAGCTGACAGTCAACAGGAGTCAGCTCGGCTGAACTAAGTGCTTGTTGTATGCTCCAGTTAATTAACTGTCAGAGGAAGGATAACAGTTTGTTTGAATCCTAACGTATTTGCCCTCCTGCGCTAGGTGGTCCTGGCCTCCATCTGGCTGCTGGGGTTCATTATTGCCGCAGTGCCCTTAATGAATGAGGATATATTTGGAAACTATTATGGACGTAATGGGGTCTGCTTCCCGCTGCACTCTGACAGGCAGGAAAAACCTACTGCCAAAGGATATTCCACAGGGATTTTTCTGGGTAAATTTAAGTTGTTGTTGGTTTTTATTCGATATGTTAGGTGATTCAGAACAACCCTGAACATACATGTAGAGTCATATATATAGAGAGTTATATAGGAATATAGGAGTCCAGCAGCAGATGAGAACAACCAAGTACCTCAATAAACTATAGAAAAGTGCACTTAAAAATGTTTCTTTTTTTAAAAAAAAAAAAAGACTAGCGACAGTCATTTCAAATATAGTATTAATTTGACTTCTTGTTCCCTTTTCTGATTTTTTTTTCTGTTAAATCAATTTTCTATGGAGTTAACTGCACACTGTGTACCAACCAACTATCAGAACACCGAACAGCACTTTAGATTGGGCAGTTAGACAACAAACACCATGGCTCCATGAACAATGCATGAATATTCCGGGTTGTTATTACTCAGTGTTCTGGCCATAGTGATGAATAAAGTACAGCTCTCAGAGGGTTTTCATGTTTATCTGAAAGAATCCTCCAATTTAAATCAAAGAGCTGTGGCTATTTGTTGTTTATCACGAAACATAGTTTTAAATCGATGTGTATATATAGATTCTAAATTCTACTATACATATATATTTGAGACAGCATTCAGCATCTGTACATTGAGGACATTTGGATTTAAGATAAAAACATTAAGCTTTCATTTCCTCGTACATCTTAGTTTACATCTTGATGTGTTAAACAATTTTGGACGCAGCACAAGAACAACACAACGACAGACGCCGAACAGGTCGCCCAGGGACATCGACAGTAGTTGTTGCAAGAACATTATGAGAGCTGAGAAGAAGGCCATGCCATGAGATGTAAACCAATTATCAGAAGTAGCCGTTGGCAGGACAGATTGTAATTTGCAAATAAGTACATGAATGTGCCACAGAAGCTCTGGAACAGAGTGGACAGTGGACCTTAATAATTAAGACCAGAGCAGCATTGCACCTCCACAGAGGAGACTGAAGGGAGAAACCCCCTCACACACACTACAAGGACTAAGGGAGGCTTCAGGAAATAGCTGAATAGGCAAATAACGAATGCAACAGTTTCATGCCAGATATTTACATGTGTATTTACGTTCGCGTATTTGCACTTACACCACATGTAAATGCTTCATCCACCTCTGCATATATATGTGTATGAATGAATGAATGTGTTTCTATAGGTCTGAACTTGGTGGCCTTCCTGGTGATCGTCTTCTCTTACTCCAGCATGTTCTGCTCCATCTATAAAACTGGCATCAACGCCACAGACCTGAGGAGCAGACTGCACAGAGACGTGGCCGTGGCCAACAGGTTTTTCTTCATTGTGTTCTCTGACGCCCTCTGCTGGATCCCCATATTTTTAGTGAAAATCCTCTCCCTTATGAAGGTGGAGATACCTGGTAAATAATGAAACTGTCGACCTGTTATCACTGCTCTCTTGTTTGACGGATTTGTTTATAGAATAGTATTATAAAAATTATCCACAGCAAAATAGTTGTTAATAAAGTTGACTGTTTTTCTTCTGGGATTCTTTAGGGACCATCTCCAGCTGGGTGGTTATCTTCATCCTCCCCATCAACAGCGCCTTGAACCCCATCCTTTACACCCTGACCACCAGCTTTTTCAGAGAACAGGTGGAACTCTTGCTCTGTCGCTGGCAGAGACGAAACATCTTGAAAAAAGACCGCAAAAGCCTCACTTCCTCCACAATCTTCATGGATACGTCACGGGCGCCTTGCTACCAGCAGCCAGGCTTCCTCCAGCGGGTGTCACTGACAGGCGCGGATCCTCGCTATGCCTAAGGGGGCGTGAATTTTCCTGGCTTTTTATACACTACGGGCCAAGGAGGGCCTATCGACTAAGATCTTTAGGCCCCTGCATGCTACACTAGTACTGAGTGCCAGTTGCAAAATGGGACAAGATTAACCGTCACTGATCTCAGTATGCTGTGGCATGCTCCACATCTGTAAAAAAAATGTCAACAACTAGACAATTTTACTTTTTATCCCTCTCATGTCTACAAACAGAAAGCACTTTAGGGTTTTGCATCCTGCTCTAAGGCACTTAGCAGATGGGAGGACCCAGAGATCAAACCTCCAACCTTCCACTTAGTGGTCGACACTTTGGTCCACAGGAGCTAAAGTCACTCCCATGGTTTCCTGCTCATGTGGCAAGGTTGCAATAATTTTGCAGGTGGGGGTAAAGGAGAGGAGGAACAAAGAAAAGATGATGTAAAGAAGAAATACCAGCATACTGTTTACTGTATTATTTCCTTGCGACACTAAGGATGTTCTCATTGGACGCACAGTTTCAATGTCAGGTTATACAAGACGGACAGTGTTAGTGGAAATATACTGATATATACTGTTATATACTGTATCACAAATAAAAAGAAAACCAAGGAGTTTTATTTAAGTTATGCAAAAATCTATGTTTGAAACCCACATGCCAAAATCCAGCTTTGCCTTTTATTTTATTTTCTGCTTTAGCTGGAATTTTCACATCTTCCAGTACATCCAGTTTTTATATATGAACACAAATTAGGTTTGTGTTGTCTTCTCTTTCTGGTAATTTATTTTGTACCACTTTTTTTTTTTTTTGGTTTTCTGGTCTGGTTAGCTTTTTCTCTCTTAGATTTTAAATACCCCTTTTCTAGAGCACAGAAATACAAAGATGTAAGCAAGTAAGGGCATGCATTTGCATACATATAAAGCAAACTGATGTGTTGTCCTGCAAGATTATTGTATAAATGCAAAATATTATTTAATGAAACAAAACTAATAAGAAAATGTTTAATGCAAACATTAAACCTTTTTTTGTTCCAATTTTGTCATGTTTCTATATATACTTTTTAAGTTTTATACTGTATATTCTAAGCATGGAGTTTTTTAAAGCTGATTTGCACTGTTTCTGTATTTGCTTCAATTCACTGACAATAAACAACAACTGGGTGATGCTGAAAGAGACAGGGGCAGTTATACACAGAGAAAGATTGGTTTAATCATTATACAGTTTTTGGGATTTTTTTTTTTTTTTTTTTTTTTTGCAAAGCATGCCGAGCAGCAGAACCTCCTCTAATGAAACAAGGTCTATAATTTAATTTTATGCTGTGCAGATTTTTGTTATACAATATTTGGTACAAGAAACTGTCAATGTATGTTTTGTGTATTGTGATTGTTGGAGTCAGTTTTGTGAGTTATGTGTTCTTTGGTTTACCCACAGAGGTGGCTCCTTGTCTGCAACAATAAAAATATGACAAGAACAAAACGTATATTTAAGCGTTTGCCCTGCACTTAAAAACTAAAACAAAGCACTATTTGAAAGACGAAACTTACATTTTGCTATTTTGTGTGACTGGAGCATATTTAGCAGGTTCTCTTTCAGCACAGTTTTTCACAGGAGGTATCATAATCTCATTAAGGTGTTATGTCGTCAAATGATGTAATAGTAATGAGATCGCATGGTAAATAAAAAAATATTATGAATGAGTCATTCCATTACAGAATTTTGACATTTAGAGCTGTTATGAGATCAGATCAGCTGAAGCTAATGGTTTCATAAATGAAAAGAGTTTGTGAGATGATGCATGTCTATGACCATCATAATGTCATAATGAACTATCTTCATCAACATGAATTGCAAGGAGGCTTGCAAACGATGTATGATCAAATATTGATCTAGTTTAGTTTTAGGCTAATTTAAGGATACTTAAAAAAAAACACAACAACAAAACCCAAGACACAAAGGCGTGTTGAAGAGAAGCAGCTGACAGTTTCATGTTGTCGTTTTGTTCATGTTCCTGCAGTAAACATATCTGTTACCACTTAGCACAATGTCCTTTCATTATCTCCACTACATTTCCTTCATCATTGGATTCAGCTGCACCTGGGGCGATCAGCATCTTTCCATAGCAGGTGTCCTGCCCTTGGTCCACGGTGCGCCCCTAGCGACACGTTGATGGACACCGTCTCTGTCCAATGGGAAACGCCTCTTGCCTCAGTTTCCAGAACCTCGCCATCCGATTGGTTGCTAAGGGCGGGGCCCTGTCATCCCGAGCATTGGCGCTGTCAGCCGAGGAGGCACGAGCGCCGGAGGAGAGCGACGAGACAGATTGATGAAAACAATTCGGAAAACCATACAAACAAAGAACCAGCGGGTGGAAATGCTCCTATAGTCGCCAGAGTCGACGCAGAAGAGGTACTGTGCAATTTAGTGTCGCGTTCCTGTCGTGTCTGGTGGCGTTTGCTCGTTTTGTGCCGGCGACAAAGCAATGTCTTGATTTAACATCGATGAACTGCCACGGGGGCTTCTCGTAGCTCGTTAGCTTCCCAGTTAGCTACGGGCATAGCTGGTTACAGTGGTCGACATCCATTAAGACGTAAAGGGGAAATGTTAACGAACGTAAACACGTTTCACTATACGTTCCCCTGGCAGCGTTTAGACAGCGAACAATACCGCTGCTCTGCTTTGTGAGGCAGGGTTAGCTAAGCAACAGCTTTTACGTTTAACAGCGACCGTGAATGTAAATACACACTTCGTGATGGCGGTGAAAGATAATAAGCTACACTGCCGGTTAGCTACCAGCGAGGTAGCTTACATAAATTAAGTACCAAGCCACCATTACTATTGTGCACAGTCTTATTGTATGGATATCATATGCAACATTTTGTAGTTTAACTCAACGCATTATTGTCTCGCAGTTTTGTTGTCCATGAGGTATCGTGTCTGAGCCCATTGACCACTGTGAATGGAGATGATGAAAATAGCCTTCAAATTGTGAAACTTTCATTGGTTATGGTCCATTGGAACTCATCATCTCTCCTGAGTAGATGTATTTTCTTCTGCAGCTGAGATGCTGGGGAGTCAGCTTGAATATTATGTGAGAGAAACACAGTGTTTGCACATGTATTATTTATATCCATCCAGGCATCAATGAAGGGACCCACAGCCCTGTCTGTGGGTCCCTTCATTCCTTGTCATCTATCATATATATATATATATATATCATATGTGTTTTTTAGAAAAGATTTTGGGCTGTGTTTTCATTTACCATACTTGAAATTTTCTGTTGCGTTTATTATAAAGTATCAGGATAATCATACCTCTGCCATTTTCTTCAATATTGTCCCTGGTTTTTAGTCCTTCCATGTGATTCAGCCACCCTCCTCACCCATCTCTCCAGCTGTTTGACACAGCCAGTCAGCGACCCAGTTAACGGCATTGTTCTGTATCTGCACTTATGTTGTAGCACGCACACACATACAGACAGTTTTATGGTAATTTGACACAAATAGGAGGCACAACAAACTGCAAAAATTCAGCTGAGCATTGAAATGCTAACGCCTTTCAGAAATCCAAGGAATTTGGGTTGTCAGTAGACTTAGTTGAAACAATATTTTCTAATCACATCTGTGTGAGCATGTATAGGTCTATCTCTGTTCATTGTCTCTTGCATGATGGGTAAATTATTATCCATAAGTGGCGCTGCACTCTGTTGCTTTCCTGTTGACGTGTACAGGCCAGTGGTTAGTCCCGTTCCTTTAAAGATGATGCTGAGCCTTGTCTGTATGTGGAAATGATGCAGAAACTGTACTTGAACTTCCACTCTCTACACTGGGGGAAACCCAGTCAGCTGGTGAACTATCCATCTTTCCTGTCTGTCAGTGTTTCCATAGATACCGCCCAGCAACTCACTCCCACTGGTTTACATAACCTACTGTTTCTGCCAGGCAAACACAAGTCTACACAAATACAGAGGACACACACATTCCTTAACAATTACACTCCTTAACTGGCTTTGCCTCAGGTGCTGTTGTGTAAGAAATTAATGCTCATTTCGAGGGTGAGCTCTTTATCTATATTGATAAGAGATAAGCATTAATTTAACCTGAGGCAAAGACGGACAGAGAATGTGATTGGTAAGGAATGTGTGTCTGTGTATAAGGCAGTTTAAATGTGCATGTGTGTTTTGTGTGCTTGTTTTAGGATTTAATATAATTGGTCAGGGACTACTGTTAGAGTTGATGGAGCTCTGGGGCTGTTTACTGATAAATTAGTCTGTGTATTGGAGAAGTGGTGTTACATAACACAGATCTGTATCTGTATGGAAAGGCCGGTGGGCATACTGTAGTGTGTGAATGTTTGTATGTACACATTCACGGTTGATATTTCCTTGTGACTTAATGAATGTGGTTGGGCTTACAGACTAAACAATGAGTGACAGGTTTAGGGTTTTTCTTGGAACTAAATGGATCTAGTTT
This sequence comes from Trinectes maculatus, assembly GCA_016785345.1. Classification (NCBI taxonomy): domain Eukaryota; kingdom Metazoa; phylum Chordata; class Actinopteri; order Pleuronectiformes; family Achiridae; genus Trinectes; species Trinectes maculatus. The sequence goes on from JAFBJQ010001137.1 coordinate 147,472, forward strand.
CATCTTAGCTTATCCTTCTCTTTCTGAAATTTTCAGCCACAAATTACACGTAACAAAATGTAAATTAATTGGGAGACAGAACAAATGCAATTTTTGCTCATGTAAAAAGAGTCTTACTCATGAAAGAAATACAAATAGTTTCTAAGCAAAACTAATAAGAAAAATGAAAAATATCTTTTTCAGTCAGGAGTCAGAAATGTGGCAAATTACATAAGCAAGTTATTATTTCTCTAATAAGCTCAAGGGGGCACCATTGTAGAGCCTGTGTGGTGGCTTGTTGACAACAGGAAGGGAAAAAAACAAAGCTGTAATTTTATAGTTATTACATTCAGGCTGCAGCTACTGCTAATATAGTTAATCAGTTGAAGTAAACCTTTTTCTGATATTGCCGCAGAAGCCCCCTAGGCCTCTGATTTACAGCCCAAAAACATATATGCTTTGTTCACAGATTAAAGTGAGGTTAAATGCAAACAGATGTCCACACAGATAAGGTACGTGGTGATCGTATAGAGCTGGATCACCTCTTCAGCTTCTTAAGTGTATAAAATGGTGGAAAAGTATAGGGTATATTCCCCTGCAATGAAGAGTGAAAGTTTTGCTTCCTGTTGGAGAAGGCATGTGTGCAGCACTCTCAGTGCGATGCCTGTATAAACAGGCAGAGAAAATAAACAGATAGTATATCTGTTACTGTGCCTGTTAAAACCAGTTTTAGGAATGCACCATTGCATGTATATTAATTAAAAATGGTGAGACGCAAAGCTGCATTGTTTTCACAAAGACTAATTGTTGTGGTGAGACTCTGCTGTCATTAATTTTACCCTGAATCCTCATGAACCACTGAACTGAAGTCTGCCTTCAGCTCATAAGCCAAAAGTAAACTTGTTTTTGCTGTCAGTGGTCCTGTTGGACCGGGTTGCTGAGTTGCTGGGCTGTGTTTTAGGTGACTGTTAACATGGCACCATAGTTGAGTGACAGGGGAAATAGAAGTTTTTTTCCATTGTGGCAGAGGTTTGAGAGGCGGCAGTTCAAATGATAAGGCAAAGGAGAATAATCAAAGAAGAAATTTTCGGTAGGATGGGGTGAAGTTGTCTTTTGAGTCAGTATTCAAAGAAGACGCATAGCTGAAAGAGGTGTGTGGTACCCACTGATTGCATCTTGAATAATGTGAATAAAAGCACACATTTAGAACACACAAACAAACAAAATGATAGTTTTTAAGATCTAAATTACATTAACACTATTGTTAAAACTATATAATGTATTTGAATTAGAAAAACATATACACTGATATTTTCACTCCACAGTTACTAAGGATCAGATCAAGATAGCAAAAAATAACCAAGTAGAAAAAAATGAGGAAATGAAGACACAGAAAAGATTGTAAAAGATAAGACTAGGAGCCAAAAATGAGCTGAAAACATCCCCTTTAGCTTCATTTTGACCTTCACCATATCTGTGTGGGTAAGGAAATTTATTTTCAGTGAGATGACACTGTGTTGTCTTGTCTAAATTCCCATTAGCAGGAAATAGTCATGTTCTCAGTCAAAGAAACCTGATGCTATAGATGTATGATTGGCATGCTGAGAGGAGGTGTTGAAGAAGTAGCTAATTAAAATGGCACAACAACTGAAGATTGAATGTATACTGAGACAGGAAAGATAATAGTCTTAAAAACAGGCCATGTCCTTGTAGTTTGCTCGTCTGTTTGGGTGTGTTTGTTTGTCCCAGACAACCAGAGTGTGTCTGAGCATTGGGTAGGAGGTGATGCTTAGCTCATAAATCATATTGAGGTGGCAATGTCTGCTTATTAACTTATGAAAAGAGAGTAATTGTGAGTCTTGTGATGTATGTGGCAATAGAACTGACCTCCATAGATTTGTTTGTGTTTGTGCATAACAAAATAATCTTATTTGACAGGGTTAATTAAATTTCCCATGTTTACTCAGATTAAGATATATTTTGGAATCTTGTTGGCTAATCTCTCACACCATTGTCAATGCAATTGTTCATACATCTTTAAACCCATTTGACCACATTGAAATGAGTCCTTCACTTTGCAGAGTTACATGGAAAGAATGGATGGGGTTATTTGGCTTGTAATGTGTGTGTGTGTGTGTGTTGATGTAAAATCAAAACTGACTAATCAGGTCAAGCAAACAAGAGAGTGTCACACGTATGTAGCTTGTCAGACAAAAGCAGTCAAGTAAATTATCATCCATCAACTACTACAAAAACTGTAAAAATTGTATTTTTAGGATATTTAAGACAGATTATTTTCCTTCTTCAAACTGTAGATATACATATAAATTTACAATTGACAAGTATATAAAGGTTTGGTTTGGAAGACATTCTTAATGATAATACGTTAACCTGTGTGATCGGCTTGCCAGAGCTGTCAGGTTAATGAAAGGACAAAAACAATATCCTGTTTGTGTGCTCATGTGTGCGTAAGACTGAGTGTCTTAATACTTGGCTGTTGTAGTCCCCCTCCGGGGACGGCACGCCTCTCTAACTGTCTTTGGAACCATGCCCTAACTCTGCTTGTTTGCCACCCTAAACTGTTTCCTTGCCAGAGTTAAGGAAGCATTATTACTGTGCTTAAACAGACTTTTCCTTTCAGTTCCTTTCAAACTCATATAATATCTGTGTCATTTCTCCAATTATGTCATTTCTCCGTAGTAGTAAATTTGTGACTTTTCCACACACACAAAATAACATGTCTGCATTATTTAATCCAGTTGAAATGTTGTTTTGCTGTTGCAAGTTAAGTGTCTATTATTGCTTAGTCACAGATTTGAGTATGTTATGCTGCTGCACAGAGGTTGCCTCAGATGTTGATTTGTGAACCAACTATAATGTGTAAACTGTTGTGGATATTTGGTACTGTAGCACCGGTGTGCAGCCATTGTAAAAAAATGTCATTATACATGTCATGTTATCTTTTATGGCAGGTTTTCTCTTCACAAATAAACACAAGGCCTCAGGATAAGCACTCAGTGGAGTTGATGTCATGACAATGAACACATAAACAGTAGGAAGTAAGCTCAGGGTAGGTGTCTCTTGAGAGGTACTAAGTGCCCTCCTTACAGGTTGAGCAAACACGCATCTGAGAGAACTATGCTGTGGATAAAAAAAACACAAAAAAGATTTTAAAAAATGTAAAAATTGTAAAAAAGGTTTAACATCTTTGACGTAGTTTATTCTTCTTTTTTCACGATTGGATGCAGTGATATTTTTGCCATTAAATAATGACTTTTACCCGTCTATTTATACCATGATACAGTAAGACCGCTGTTCTTTACGTGTGTGTTCTTAAATCAGCTACTCGATAGACATTTCCTAATTAATATGCATAGTTGTCTCTCTTTGGAGGGGGTTTTCAGGCTGCTTGACAGTGTTATTTTAGAAACACTGCTCATGCTGCTCATGACTAGCAGCTAACTTTCACCAAAACACATTTTGTCTGTACGTGCTTTGGGTTCTTCCTGTTTGTGTTTGGCTTTGTTTCCTTCTTCTCTTGAGGGGTGTGGCTGCACTTAGTAATCCAACACCATTAACACATTGAGGTTAACTGGCTAAACAGCCTCGACCAGTGAGTACAGGGCCTCTTGAATCTTACTCACACCCACATGCCATGTGGTGTCTGCCTGCATCAAGCTGATGCATGTCATACTTTACTACTGTGCAAGATTGCGAGGGTGAAGCAAGCAGAAGGAAACTGTTGTGTGAGAGAGAACAAAAGGAAGAATGGTTTTCTCTTACCGTACTGACGCAAGGGGATAAGTAGGAAAAAATCCCATGGAGAGAAAAAAGAATGTGTGAGGAAGACGGGACAAGAGAACCACCCAAACTTCCCAAACCACCCTATCAAGCTGCGCTCTTGGAATTGGATCCCTCCCTTATTCACCACCTGAGAGAAGAGAAACACAGTTTTGCCTCAGAGACTCAGAGGAGCGAGGGAGACCAAGAGAGCTAAACAAAGACCAGGTGAGAGCATAAAGGAGAAAACAGCTGAACTTTCACAAGAAATAAAACAGACTCTCAAACAACAGAGGACGGAAATAGAGTATTTTACAATAGGAGTAAAAAAGAGACTCAACAAAGGTGAACCTGAACTCTCTGGAGACCGTGTCTATCTGGAATAACAAAGCTATGAGCTCACTCTCTGTGGATTGAATGAACGCCACATAAAGAGAAACAACACAAATCCCTGAGAGAAGAAATTGGATGCCAAAATGTGGACCGAAGATGAAGAATGAGATGAAGAAACATAAACCACTGACCTTAAGACTGTCTGAAGACTCCTTTTTTCCAAGTGTTGCTCTGTAGAAAAAAATGTATGAATGACCAGGTTTTAACAATAAACTACCTGGAGTAAGTTAAGATCGCGGAGACATGTCTCTAGAAGATGTAAGAAGCACTGTCAGTCTTGGGGCTGAAAGTAGTGCTTCAGACTTGAATGATGCCCAGTCTCTGAGCCAAGGTCAGGATCGGGATTTGGAGAACCTCAACCAAGGTCAGGATGGGATCGTACTGGAGCGTATTGCCTCTCTGTCAATGGACATGTATGACCCCAGTGATTTCACTGGGAGATTCAGTAAGATCCAGTCGAGGTCCAGAAAGCGGACAAGGATCATTGGAGGTAGGCACAGACAAGCTTGGAATTTTTTGTTTTTATCGTAAACAAGACAAGAGTAATTAAGGAAAACAAAAGATGAAGAGTCACTGATATGCAAAAATATGTCAACTGTAAATGTGCCTTTTTATATGAATGCTAATCATCATCAGACTGGAAGTTGTAAAAAGACTTGAAAACCCAGCTGAAAAAATGAACTAACTCCCCCACTGGAATGTGGGCTAGGTTTTATATCCAACCTGGTATTTGAACAAAAAATAGGATCTACCTATCCTTTACTCCCTGTCTTGATGTTTTGCCTCCGGTGGGTTTTGCTTTATTTAAGGACCTGACTTATGAAGTGTCTTTATTGTGGCTTTTGTAGCACTTGTGAAAAGTGACACTGTCTTGAAAAAACTCATTCTACAGATTGGGGAAAAAGACATGTCTATGTGGCTCAGTTTACCGTAACCTCTGGGAAATTCTGGTCCAAATACTACTCCAAAAACACAAGTTCCAGCTATGGTAGAATGCCAAGACCGCAAGAAGAAGTCAGTTTATAATGGCGCAATAAGGCAAAGGGTATATTTCTTAATTTGCATTTAAATTCCTTTTGTATGTATAGAATTAATTTCACCAGGCACCAAGTATTTTGAGACGATACATCTTTCATTGGGCTTTGGCTGAACTTCAAAAGAGAAGAGTAGGCGTACATTGAATGTTGAAAGGGGAAATCTGGAGTGAGGTAGTGTCTGTGGAGTACCACCTGCACAGTGAAAAATTAACATTAACGTCTCAATAAATAAGCATCGATTATAAAGGATACATTTTAAACACAAGAGATGCAGTTAAATCTTGTGGGTTGTCTATTCTGTAAAAATGTGCATCGCTGAGGCTTTGATGTCAATGGGAGGATTACATTACTGGCATGAAAACTACTGACACAAACATTCTTCACAGTCGTCATCTATTTGATTAACCCAGTTTTGTCAAGGAGATACCCCTGTGTGAACCTTAAACAGTCTGTGGATGAGAGTATCATGTGTGTGTGTCTGTGTGTATACAGAGTGCTTTGATTATGTAATTAAATCACCCCGATCTAGACTGGAAACGGTTAACATATCAACTGTAGGTTTGACTAAAATCTAATCAGCCGCGATTTAATTGAGATTGCATTTAAAGATATCTATATCTGTTGTTTTGTCTCTCCTTTTACGATGTTATATGCCAGTGAACTGATTATCATTGTATTTATGTCGGTGTGTTTTTGCTGCACTGTTGACAGGTCATATCAGCTGCTGTTAATTAACTTGATGCCAGACTAAACTTGTCTGTCTTTGAGGTAAAAGACTCTTCTGTCTCTCACACTGCTGTGCAGTACCTTCTGAATGTCTCTGTAGTTATAACATGCCCAACAGATTGACATCACTTCAGTTTCTGACTTATATCTTTGTTAGGACCATTTTGAGTAAGTGTGAGTGTGGAGTCACATTCCAACAGCTGGCATGCTCAGGCCCCTGTTCAGAATGTGAAGAATTCTAGGACTTCCATAAGAGTGTGTGCGTGCGTGTGTGAGTTTGTGTGTGTCTCTGTGTATCCATGTTTTTTATTTGTAAGCTGAATAAATGTGTCACCCTGCTGCATAACACTTTAATTCGACGTCATGGATTTGAATATATTTTCATGTTCTTTTCAACAAGTCAACAGCTGTTCCCTCTTCATAAAGAGAAGTCGAGCTCAATACAGTTGCTGGTTGGCCTTGTTGACCTGATAGATTGGGAACACCTGGAGAGAGTTTCATTAAATTTGGCATTTATGCACACATATGCAATATGCAGTGGCCAGCTTGGCTTGATTGTTGGTGTTGTTATGTTTCGAGGACATAAAATATTATTTGTTGATTATATATGGCCCAGGCCTGTAACAGAAGTTGCAGATAGGAATAGGCCTGCAGTACTACTCTGCTATATCTCTCCTCCGTTGAGATTAGTATGTAATTGTCTGTTAATGTGAACTAGGCCACCCTGTGCTCAGCAGCTCTCCTGTGAAAAAAGCATTAAGCATTATGCCTGATGAGTAAGAGGATGATGCCGAAGAGAAATACCAAAATAGAGTAGAGGTTTTGAAACTAACTGACTGTCGGCTGGTGATAGCCTTGGGGTTATGATGCGTGCGTGCTAATTGCTGTAAATGTTGTTATCATCATTAATACTGTTTAAGCACTAAACATGGACACAGGCAAGCCAACGATGCCATTGACGATTTGTCATTTGCTGCTATTGGTTGGTGTAGGCTGCTCGTCACTGCTTCTCTTGGCTCTCATTGGCTGGGTTGGGCTTGCAGCATACTCACTCAGCACATATTGTGAGTCAGAACTGGACGTCAGAAATCACAAAACATTATCCAATATTTCTTTTATGATGTGTCTTTCCATTTTAATTATTTTTAATTTTCTCATGGTCTTCCACTTAGAAGTTTTCTCCCTCCCATGTCTCCTACCTGTGTTTTCTGTGATCTCCTTGTGCAGTACGATGCACAGTATGTTTTTCTCCCTCCCTCTCCCTCTCTCTCCCCCTCTTGCTCTCTCTGCCTTTCCTCTAAGAGGATTGGCTGCTTGCACCTACCAGCATCTGTGTATCACTGTCCTGAGAGAGCAAAACAGAGAGGGGATGGGGCTGTTAGTCAGAAAGATAGCAGCACAGAGCGCAGACAAGGCTGAGTGCCGCTCTTTCTTTCTTCCTCTTTGACACACATAGACACACAAACACACACACACTCAGCAGCACACAGCAGCTGACAATCGCAATATCCGCATCGCTGGTTGACCACCCGCATCCCTCTCTCTTTCTCTGCCTGTCTTTCTCTGGTGGAGTGTACTCCCCTTTCTCCTGCTTGCTCTGTCCGCAACACCTCATCCTGCCATCCTGTCCCCCATCTGCTGTCTGTCACCGTGGCGACATAGCCTCTGCAGCCATGGCGACCAGCCAGCAGGATTCAGGCTTCTTTGATATCAGCATCAAGTCTCTGCTCAAGTCCTTAGGAGGAAGTGAGTACAGCGTACACATCACAGGTGTCATTGGCATGCTAACATCTGATCTTACAAGACTAACTGGTTGTCAGTATATCTTGTATACTGTTTGTGTACATGCATATGTTTTATGGGTGGATGAGACTGAAAACCAAGCAGCATACATTATGATCCACACTCAGTATTTATCAGTGTTACATAATGGACTAATGGAAGACAATGAAGAGAGAGAGAGAGTGAGAGAGAGAGCTGCTCCATGGGTTGGCTGTGGGTAAATCTTGCATCCTCAGCAGTTTTCTATATTAATTATATAGCTAAGGAAGTCTTTGACTTTGTTGTCGCTATTCCCAATATTATAGTTTGGTTCAAAAGATTGAAATAGCTATAATTGATATAAAAGAGAGCTGTAACAGACTCAAATTTCTTAGTCGGTTCGACTGTTAGTGAGTTAGAGTTTACCAAACAGAAGGAAAAGCTACTGTGTGCTCCTCAGAATCAAGCACGGGTGAATTATGTAGTTGTGCCATCCCAGACTGTTGCCAACTGGATGGATTGTCCTTCTCCCCATTTCAAGCAGTGGGCTCATTACCTTAAGACATTACATTAATGTGCTTGTGTCTCATTGCACCACGGGGAATATAGTTACAGAAAACAATTGCAGCTTGTACTTGACCTTTTGTGTAACAACAGTTTTTTTCCTTGTTGATATAAGGAATGCAGAGATGAGCATGGGCTTTATTGTTATTGTACTTTACTACACACTACTGTCTTTCATTTTGTGGGCTTTTTCTTGTGAGTGCTTTATGAGTTATATATAAGCATCTATTGGTACTCTAAATGGTACGCTAAATGGTCTTCTTGTGTGTACGTTTCATCATACCAGACAAACATTTGGCAATTGTGTGTATGTGTTGTTAGCAGGGCAGCTGTGTCGAGCTCATGTAATAGGTGTGTAGTGAAGGACTGTCAGCTGGGGTTATGCTGGTTATAGAGGAATTGCAGGGGACGTGTTGATGGTTCCCACTTAACCACTTGATGATGATTTAATAAAACAGAAACACATAGAGCATGATGTGATGATGATTCCTAATATAGGTTCCATCTTGTCTCGGGACCAAACACAGTTGTATGTAGGATTGTCTGCTCCAAGGTCATGATAGTAATGACTGATAGAAAGCTAGAAAGCAGGCCTGCTAAGTCCACGTCAGGGTCTTATTTCAAGCATGAGTTACTTATAGTGTGAAAGCACTAGATAAATAGCTGATCTCATCAAGTTGAACTTGTTCCACCTCATACCAGCCTCAACGGAATACACACGCACAAACACACACACATGCACTGTGGTTATGCACGATACAGCAGATGTGATGGTTGAATTATTATTATTATTATTATTATTATTATTATTATTATTATTATTATTATTATTATTATTATTATTGTTAGTGAGAAACAAAATTTAAAGCTATATGTCAAACTAGAGTTTTTTGTTTACCTGTGGTGCTAATGATAGATTTATTTAGCGAATATTCAAGAAACCTACAGTGGTAGTTTTTTAGGTGCTTTCTCTGTCAACATACAGGTTTGATTCTGCTCAGTCTTGTTGAGGGCTGTTGGCGTGAGTTTGTGGTAATTGTCTGTTTTCAAGAAGTGACTCATCACAATACACTCATCCATCTTAAAAGTGCACATACTGCAGTGCATAATAAATCTGTTTTCACAACCAAGGTATACCCGCTGCAGTGATTACCAACACAAGTTAATATTTAGCTGTGATTTCCGCTCCTGTAAAACACCTTATTAATGATAGCTGTGTCAAGATGTTTTTTAAAGATGAACTTGAATCTCTCTTCTTAATCTGCTAATTATTTTGTCAAGCGATTCAACATATGTCTGAAACATCATACGTTTATAAACAAAAGAGCTAGTTACAATAAATTTTCATCCAATTGGGAATCCAGAAACCAAGTTATTCAAGTTATTCAGTTTATTGTCGAGCATGCCAAACAGAGGCATTAAAAACAAGGCATTCTTATTGATCACACAGTATGTTAAATGAACATCTGAGGATATACGTCGTGCTGTAAGCCAAGGTGGATTTGTATTGACTAGACATGACAGATCTCTGCTGATTCATCTCTTAAAATGCTGAGTCATGCATACGACGGTCCCAGGATGTGACCTGGTGCACTTTATCGACAGCTCTATTTAACACTGTTATGTCTTCCTACATTTATCTCTTCTCCGCACTGGCATACACAAAACACACAAACCTACATGCACTCACACGGTCACGCACATCTTAAATTTATGTCACATCGAAGTTGGAACAAATTATATCTGTCGATAAGATTTGTGCTGTTTTTTGGCAGTAAACCACATTACTTTGTTTTCCTAAGATACCACTTTTGCTCTGTTGGGCTTATGCGTACGTGTGTGGATGTTTGTGTATTTGTATCACTATGTGTGTGCTTGTGTATGAGTAGGGGTCAGTGGGAGTGGTGGGTATGTAAGAGAACGACCGCCAGTAGTCTATATATAGCTCCTCCCTCCTCCCCTTGCCTCCCTCTTGGGGCAGTGTTGAAATTCCAACCCAACTCTTCTGGTCAGATCTCCACAAGGAGCAGACTTTACTTAACTGCTACTGACAACTAAAGGACAACCGCAAACCCACTCTCAAAGAAGCACTTTATTTCAGTACAACTTCCCAATGGGCTCCAAGGATTCCAAGGTCACGGGAGATGTCGTACAGAGACATGGTAACAGGCTGGAGGTGGAGCAGAAACTGATAGTTGGTCTGCAGGCTCATGTAGCTTCCAAGCATGGGGCCCAACACGGCCTCTGATCTACCCAGGCCTCTGCTGGAGCAGCACAGTGGAATATTTTTACCAGTTGGTAAAGTCCATGTATATCGTAAAGGGTCTTTCTTGTTATTTAAAATAACAGCTTGACATCATCTCTTCTTCTGTAATTTCAACATTTTGTACCAATCGGCCCACTAATGCCGTCTCACCGTGGCTCTTCCGGTCCGTGGATACAGCATATCTTCCTGTTTGACTCGGATTAAATGGGGAATACAGCTGTAATGCAGCTGTCATGAGAGTTTCATTTTTGCCTCGGGCACATGTCTTTTGCTTTACCTGCCTATCATTTTACGAACCATGGAGCTTCACATCTTCAACTTTGGCTAAATCCACCTGTCACCTGAGCAAGACATTACTGTTATGTGTCTACTCACGGTCATGGTGGAGTGGTTGGATTAATAAAGGACAGATTCCTTTTTCTCTCTCCTCCTAAAAGGAATTACTTATGTCAGTCATGGGGGCTTCATTTTGCACCCTTTAAACTACTCAGTGAATAGCCCTCTCACACTTCCCGCTGTCCCGTCCTTTCTACATCCCACCGGTCTCCATCCACCTATACCCACTGTATCTGTGTGTGTCTGCACCATGGAAATGCCAACTAAATGGAGCAGGGCGAGCGTCATCAGTTTCATCAAGGGTCTTGGTAAGCTTGCAAGGGGTTCATGTTTCACACAAAGAGTTGAACGAGACATGGGGTTCCGTCTTGCCCAGGAACACGTCTTCAGTAAGATCCGTAAGGGTCAGACAGACCTGACATAGTTGTTAAATAACACACTTGTCACTTCCAGGAAACACTTTAATGAATAACAGTTTGTTTCATTTTGGCTATAAACGTATACATTTTTTTGTTCTTCTCAGCAAGTGCAGGTAAACAAACCCACAGATTAGCTCCAAGCACACAATCCTTGTTTGTTGGATTTTGTTGGAGGCATTGTTGATACTGCTCTGATTGTGTGTATGATAATGTGTGTTTGGCTTAGTGGATTAGTTATTGTTCACTGTCAGTTACAATCATCCATACTGTAACATGCGTGTAACACACCCTTCTAGACTTAATCCACTTTTTGTTTGGCTTTTTCTCTTTTGTTTGTCACAATGCATTGCAACATTTAATGGTGCCCAGTTTCTCTAATGATGTAATCCTAGAACCAGAACTGAAAACAAAAACGTCAAAGCGAGTGTGTATGTGTTCCTAGAAAGCGTGCCAAGTCAAACCTGGACATAGATTTAGTAAACTGAATTATAGCTGAGTAGTTAGAGTATGGGTAGTACAAATCACATGATGAAATTGAGTCAGGAATCATAATTCTTCTCTGAGTTGTGACTTGGTCAAGACATGCTCAAATGTTACACATACAAAACATACACGTACTTAGAAATCACAAAGATATGGTTCCTATTAGGTCAGAAAAGCACCATGGCTTTACATTTATTACAGTGTTTAGGTAGTTGAAAGTGCCATTAGATCATTCTGCACACTTAAAGAGGTGTCATTTTGTCATAAAAAATATGGCTCCCGTCCAGGTGCTGGGTGGGAGCATAAAAGTAGATTTTGAAAACTTCTTTACATTGACTGATCTGTCCTAACTCTTCTTAGCCTCTCCCGTGGGACTCAAGCCACCGCTCCCGCCAGTCAGTGGAACCTTGGGAGAGAGGAAGGGTCCTGTCGTCATGGCGCCTGTCAACGTGGACCCTGAGAGCAAGCCGGGCGAATTCGTCCTGAAAAGCCTGTTTGCCAACTTCACCTTGCTCTCCGAACGCAAGATTCGCATTATTATGGCCGAACCACTGGTGAGTGACTTTGCAGTATTAACTCTTTTTGTGAAAAAATAAGTGTGACAAGCCTTTACCTTAAGTTGTTTTCAGACAGGAACCTGCCAGACATGAGTTTACAGATCACATATGAATGCAGGAGATTGCAGGACATTCAGGCAAGGGTTGGTGCCTGGGTCACCATCTATTCTGACATGAATGACTGTTATTTACCTCACAGGAGAAGCCACTTAACAAATCTCTGCAGAGAGGAGAGGACCCACAGTTCGACCAGGTGTGTATATCTGATTCATGCACCTTTAACGGTATTGTGTTGCTCACCCTCACCTTCTCTCCCTCCTGCCTTTCGTGCAGCTGATCAGCTCTATGAGTTCTCTAGCTGAGTACTGCCTGCCGTCTATTCTAAGGACTCTGTTTGACTGGTACAAGAGGCAAAATGGCCTGGAGGACGAATCCCATGAGTATCGACCCAGGGCCAACACCAAGTCCAAAAAGTGAGAGAACACAAAGGACACACACACATAACCTCTTTTTGTCCACCTTCCTGAGAAGCTGGAATAGTTTTAAGTTTTTGTAAGGGAAAAAAAAGTCTATTTAAAAAAGTAAAAAAATTATTATCCCCACACAAACAGCAGAGCAGAATATTATAACACTGATGTAATACTACACCACCACTTAAAACAAACTGCACATGCGAACAACTGATGGAGAACTAAAGTTGTTGTCATGTTTATAAACTATACACATTCACTGAAAGCTGCATTTCAGGTGTGACATAACTGCATTTAGACTACACATGCAAGAGCAATCATTAGTATATTGAATGTGACAAGTATTGTTTCTGTTTCTGTCTGTCTCTTTGCTTCAGTGATGAGCAACAGAAGGACTACTTATTGGAGAGGAGAGATTTGGCAATAGACTTCATTTTTTCTCTTGTGCTTATAGAAGTTTTAAAGCAGGTGAGTCTCATTCTGAGCTTTGCTTTACACTAAATGCTATGTGTCTCCTTACACACACATGTTTACTGTCTATTCTCAACAATGAAAACGTTGTCTCTCCATCCAGATTCCCTTGCATCCTCTTTTGGATGGACTCATCCAAGAAGTTATAAACCTGGCCTTCAAGCACTTCAAGTACAAGGAAGGGTAAGTGTAAGCGTTAGTGTAGGACCGACTGCAACACGTTGAGTTAAATGTATGACATGCATGTATGCTCAGCACTTGCAATGACAGAAATGTGTGATGTTACCAAAGAGTTATTTACTGTAGATACTGATGTTTATCTTAAATTTGTAGGTATCTGGGACCCAACACAGGCAACATGCATATCGTGGCTGACCTCTATGCTGAGGTTGTTGGAGTTGTCGCTCAGTCCAGGTAGATCTCCATAAATGAATCTAAATAGGCTACTGCACACGTTTGGGTGTGCACATGCATATTAAATGTATGTAAACCTACAGGAAGTAAAAATTATCTTTTGACATAATTTGTTTGTGGACTGCGTGTAGATTTATTAAGGTCATTTACAAGTTACCACCAACATAAGTGTGCGCCTGGTGGCAAATGGGCACTGTGATGATGGTCCTCTGTGTGCAGTGTTGTGTGTGTGTGTGATGATAGATGAGTGTCATTCCCATTTTCCAGGAGGTTATTACTGTGATGGAAGCTCATTCACCCCACTGTTACAGACACACTGTTTGTTATTGATCGAATTAAGGAGAGAAGTCAATATTTGGAGACCTATTTTTACAAATGTAGGCCGTTCAGTGGAGACGATGGATTTTCCACTTGATTAAGCTTCTTAGTTGATTTCAAACAGCCTTTTCAGGGTTCAATATAGATATTTGTGCTGAATTATTGAAGTGCACACAATCCAAGCTAGCATACTTTCCTCTTGACATTACCGTTGTGTTTTTCCAGCATGGTGTATGGATTACGGAGTACATGTATCTTATTTAAACACTCAGCACTAAACAGAGGCCTGATGACTGTTCAACTTAACTGCTGTGGCAACCCCGGTGAAGCAAACACAAGCATGTGCAAAAGAACACAGACGGCCTAAGAACAAGTGCACACATACACATTCCCTTCACATCACCCCTCCAGATGCCTTTCTAAATATAGACTTGCAGAGCACTGTTGGGAAAATCTATCTGGATGTGTATAACCACAAGCACACACACAAGTACACACACCACTGTGCACATACAAAAAACAGTAGATATGTAGATATATGGATGTATAGAGCAGTACAAGTATTATAAGCAATCTTGCTTCTTTATTGTAGTATTTTTACTACCAGCACCACCGCTGGGACCTGGGTATGACTCATTAACTTAAGAGATCTGGTCAAATTTTACACACCAGGTTCCCAGCAGTGAGGAAGAAGTTCATCTCTGAGCTGAAGGAGCTCAGACAGAAGGAACAGAGTCCTTACGTCATCCAGTCTACCATCAGCCTTATAATGGGACTCAAGTTCTTTCGCATCAAAATGTACCCGGTGGAGGATTTTGAAGCTTCCTTCCAGTTTATGCAGGTATGTATAAGAAGCTTTTAGAATCTCATGGCCTATTTAAAAAGACTGACAGTCTCTCTGTGTTCATGTCTGGAAGCAGTGTAGCAGTATGGCCGGTTACTGAGAAGTTCAAGTAATTAGGGGCTAAGTGCTATGTTTATTGGCCATTTGATGGTAATTGCAGTGGTGAGAGCTATACTCATTTGCCTCACCCATAACGAAACATTGTTTTGAACTGTTGACCTTGCTTTCACAGAATTATCATGCACAAATATCGTTTCCCTCGCTGCCTCTGACTCCATATCTCTCTCTTTCTGTCTGTAGGAGTGTGCACAGTATTTCTTGGAAGTGAAGGATAAAGACATTAAACACTCATTAGCTGGACTCTTTGTGGAGATACTTGTACCTGTAGCTGCTGTAAGTGTATTTCATCTTGCTGCTCATTGCACTTTCATAGTTTGAAAGAGTTCAATTTTTATATATTATGGTTAATCTTTTACATACGGTAGTTTATCTGCGTATCTGCTAAACAGTGTTACATCTTACAATGTAAAATAAGGTAAGAAATATATAGTTTATTCTTTGTCTCCCTTAAGTATGAATGTAACATCTGCAGTATGTGTTTTCGCCACTAGACTGTGAAGAATGAGGTGAATGTACCTTGCCTACGAAATTTTGTGGAAAGCTTGTACGATACCACACTGGACTTGTCCTCTCGGAAGAAACACTCTCTGGTAAGTTCCTCCTTGTGCTCTGTTTCGTCACGGCTTCATTTCCTCCCCATTAGCAGCAATTGGTGAGAGCATTTACTGTACTATCCAACATGTGGGCTTTTATCTCTGCATGGGAAGGAGACAGGAGTGCAGTTTGCATTGCACCATGTAGTTTTTGAAGTGATGCCAGATGGGCAGTTTTTGCTCACAGCACGGATGCAGGCAGGGCTGATGCTGTACATCTCCCTCATTAAAACAGCAATCTCACACGACTGAATATGCAATAAAACTACTTTGGCTAGTTGAAAGGTATAGTGTGAAACTTTTAGTTGCCACTGGCAAAAATGTTTTGCAATTAATGTTAAGAAAGTAATAGAGTGTGATGTTGTTGTTGATGTTATTTGTGTGATATATTCGTGGTGTCCTCTGAGCTGCAGACATCTCACTCTCAGCTTGTTCATATGCTTCCCTTGACATATTCTGAAGATACACCAAACAGCTGATTTGTATGCGGGACTTCCCACACCTTTCTGCATACATACATTGTGTTTTTTCACTCATCCGAATGAAGAGTAAATAGACATGCAAACAAACTACCAATAACCTTCCTTGTCAGAGCTGAGTGGACAGACATGATTGGAATGACACCTAATGTATTTTTCTTTCTGTTATTCTTTTACATTCAAAGTGCTGGAGAAAGAGGAGAAATTTTGTACCGCTCAAAAATAGCATTGCAGAGCAAACATTCATGTAAAGGGTGTACTTGGCTTCACACTGATCATTAGCAGGTCTTTTGTGTAAAAGAATGATCTGCATGCAGACTTTCATGCCCTCTACAGATGATTTAACAGACTAAACACCAAGTTCACATGCCTGTATGTGACCTAAGCGATCATTTAACATATTTTTCTCTTCTGTTAAGTCGCTGTAATGTTTCCCACAAAATAAAAGAAATTAATTCCAGGTTAATAAATGAACTAAATATTAGACTGTTCCTCTAAATTAAAAACTGGAAGGATAAAGCACAGAGTGTTTTGTTATGTTAAACTGGCTTAATTCCACAGAGACACTTGAGAACAAAATAGGTTAATTGGAGATTTATAAGACCCAAAACAAGTGGAACATGATTGTGGAGAAAGTGTTCAGCTTAGTCTGAAATCATGTAATTGCCTGTTGTTAAAAAAAGTGAGAATTCAGAAATTTGATTTTACTCACATGTCTGCCATCTGTCCTTTTTCTGTCCACACCAGGCTTTATATCCTCTGGTGACCTGTCTGCTGTGTGTCAGTCAGAAGCAGCTCTTCCTCAGCCGCTGGCACATTTTCCTCAACAACTGCCTCTCAAATCTCAAGGTCAGTTTCTTTAGCACTATAAATGCAATAATTATTTTCCACCTCATAAGAGCTCTCATGCCCAAACATTAAATGGCCAAGGAGAAAAGATTTTGACAAAGTAACAAATATCACACACTAAAAAAATGAACTCCACTTAACAAGCTACTACACCAGCAATCCAGAACACCTCTCCAGCTATAAAATCCACAATTAGTATGTATTACCTCAAGGAAATGCTGGGGGTTGCATACACTGTGTTTGATTATGGCTCATAAAGACTCTTGTACAAATTTGAATCATGATGGTGCTGTAAAGGTAGACAAATCAGTGTATTTAGTGAATAGTAAATTAAGACTCACTTAGCAGGTTTGAAATGTGAGGAATGCAGATCAGGGGTCTGTCACACGCCTTTCCAAAACTTTGTTTAACATAAAAAAAAACTTGTAACATTTCTTGTTAGGTCGAGGTTTGTAAAATACTGTACTCAAACAAACATGATCTTTGTCTGCGTGCACAAATGCAGAATAAAGATCCCAAGATGGCACGTGTGGCTCTAGAATCTCTCTACCGCCTACTGTGGGTGTACATGATCAGAATAAAGTGCGAGAGCAACACTGGAACACAGAGGTAAGAGCAGTAGGCTATCTTTTTCTCTGTCAAAATTGAAGACGGAGTTTGAAACTATAGACAGTTTTGTAATTAGATGTATTTTTATAATTATTATGAACAGTACTTACTATAATTCATTCCTAATGCTGATGTGGAAATGATTTATCTCCCTGTCTTTTTGCCTCCCCTCAGCCGTTTGACGTCAATCACCTCCACTTTATTCCCCAAAGGAAGTCGTAGTGTCGTGCCCAGAGACATGCCTCTTAATATTTTTGTCAAAATTATCCAGTTTATTGCTCAGGTGTGTATAACACTTGCACACACGCTGATCTGCAAATCTGCATAATGTTAGTTTTGTCTGCTTTAGGGCAAAGGACAAGAGAAACATCCTGAGATTTCAGATTTATTCTGGTGCCACTGCTGAAAAAACAATTCAAAAGATAAAAAATAATGATGGGAACATTGGGATTATTGATGATGAAGGCATTGTAGACATTACAAAAACTCTTGTAACACCAGTATTTTTGACCTCTGTTTAGGAGAGACTGGATTTCGCTATGAAAGAGATTATCTTCGACCTGCTGAGTGTTGGGAAACCTGCCAAAGCCTTTAGTCTCAACCCGGAGGTAAAGAAACATTCACACAGCTATTATTGTCCGCTAATTTCCTAGGCCATATTACAAAGATGAGCATTTGAATTTTTATTATTTACACCCCTAAGCGTAGAGTTAATACATACTTATTACTGGCATGTAGTAAGGATGTTGAGCTTTGTGTTCCAGCGTATGAACATAGGTCTGCGGGCGTTCCTGGTGATAGCAGATGCTCTGCAACAGAAGGATGGAGAACCTCCAATGCCCAACACGGGAGCCACCCTGCCCTCTGGAAACTCTCTGAAGAAGAAGAAAACTTATCTCAGCAAGACGCTTACTGAGGAAGAAGCCAAACTAATAGGTCTGTCTTTGTCTGTAAGGTTTTAAAGTTAGCTAGTTTGACTGTAGTCTCATACTCTACTCATACTCATACTCTCTACTTTCTTTTTCTGTTCACCACAGGCATGTCCTTGTACTACTCCCAGGTGCGAAAGGCTCTGGACAACATCCTCAGACATTTGGACAAGGAGGTGGGACGCTGCATGATGCTTACCAGTGCCCAGATGCTCAACAAAGAACCAGAGGACATGATCACGTATGTCTCAAATGGATGTAATGCGATATTCGAACACAGTATCAACCGTGTATTATTCCCTGAGCTTTTGGTTAAAATGCCTGATAGGTGATGATACGTTTGTTTATTTCAAACATGTGGTATTACTATTTTGATTTAGAAAAGTTAGTAGTACCTTATAATACAAAGTGTCAAATAATAACTTTTACTGCTTAAGCACTGTTTTATTTGTTCCTTATTACTCCCTCTATCTTTCACAGTGGTGAAAGGAAGCCCAAAATCGATCTGTTCAGAACATGCGTGGCTGCTATTCCTCGCATCCTTCCTGATGGCATGTCCAAATCTGAGCTCATTGACCTGCTCTCACGGTGAGTTGTAGACAGGATAACACATCTATCTAAATGGTGTGTCCATAAATACTAATGGTGTTATAAAAATAAATACAACTTTTGGTCTCTATCTTTGTCAGAAAGATGTTGTCCATGACACTTTGTTGTGTTGTCATCTGTCCCTCAGGCTAACAGTGCACATGGACGATGAGCTTCGTCTTATTTCCCAGAATTCCCTGCAGAGTCTGTTACTGGATTTTTCAGACTGGAGGGAAGATGTCCTGTTTGGTTACACACATTTCCTTCTACGTGAGGTATAAGGGAACCTGCAGCTACCATGATAGTATATCAGAGTAACAAATTATAACCTTACTCTCTTTGATAAACACTATATAAAAGCAAAACATTCTTATAGAAATTGAGGGGATCTTTTTACATTCAATATGTTACTTTTGTAGCTTAAGTGCTTGGTTTATTGAGTGAATATACCTCAAGAAATGTTGTCAAACTAAGAACTAATTGAAATAAAGCTTTGTCTGTATTAAAGTGGGCTGATACAAAAGTTGCTTCATATCTTACCCAAAATTATAAACTATTCTAGGTCCAAGACACTCATCAGGGTCTTCAGGACGCATCGGTAAAGCTTCTTCTCCAGCTGCTCACACAGTGGAGGTTAGCTCTGCAGCTCCAGGTGAAGATGCGAGGCGGAGTTGAGGTTTGTTAGTTATAACATGACTACACAAACCTCTGGTTATTTGTTCACTTGTCACAGCCAGTTTCCCAGAGATTACATTTCATTTATTTTGATAAATCTGTCTCCCATGTTCTCTGTTCCTTCTCTCTCACCATCAGGCAAGCCCCAGACTTCCAGAGCGAAGCCCTCATTGTTCAGTGCTGCATGCGGTTGAAGGCCTGGCTCTGCTGCTACTCTGCTCATGTCAGATCAGCACCAGGAAGCTTGCAGTTGGTGTGTTAAGGGAAATACGTTGCCTCTTCACAGCTCTAGGACATGCTGAGGTACAACACAGGAAACTCACATCTTCCACCACTAGCACCTGTATAGATAAAGATTACGTGGCCAGTGAAACAGATCAATGTAGTGTTTATTGACAGACAGCTGGTGGCCGCTAGTCACTAAAAGTAGAGAAGCGAAATAGCTGGATGGAGAGGAGAGAGGCACCTGATTGTAGGTGTGATTAGACATGGAGCACATGCTGCTGTGAAATCTCTCACATCGCATGACTCAGCTTTAAAAATAGCTGATTCTGTTAATGTGTTTCCCTCCAGGATGATGACAAGCCCATGATAGAAGTCATGGACCAGCTAAGCCCAGCTGTAATGGACAGCTTCGTTCATGTGGCTGTCTCAGACTCGGTAAGTGTATTTGCGTAATGAGCGTATCAGTAACATCATTTATATCGCACCCTGTAATTCTTCTCCTCCACCCCCTCAGTCCACCCTGCCACTCAGCCATCACGTTGACCTTCAGTGGCTTGTGGAATGGACGGCTCGACTGGTTAGCAGTACCTATGATGTGAAAAGCCCAAGTCATGTCTGGATCTTTGCCCAGTGCTTGAAAGACCCATGGGTGCTCTGTCTTCACATTTTCTTGCGGCAGGAGCACCTGCCCAAACACTGCCCAATCGCACTGGGCTATGCCTGGCCCTACGCTTTCACACGCCTCCAGCTGCTGCTGCCACTGGTTGACCCCAAGTATGAGAACACACATGAATAACGTTGTGCTTTTAAGGATTGAGGGATTGAATTGTTACCTAAAGAAGCAAAACAACATAGGATGACAGTGTATCTTGTACAACCAGTAATAATGTATGAATGAATATTAAGATATATGACCTAACTATTTGACTCTTGTATTTTGACTTTTTTTAACAGCAGCCCAGTGACTGCTAAGAAAACCAGCACAGCAAGCTCCAGTGACAGCTACATCTCCCTGTGGCGTAACTACCTGATCCTGTGTCTAGGTGTGGCCAAACCAAGCATCATGTCGCCAGGTCACCTTAGAGCCTCCACACCAGAGATTACAGCCACCACACCTGATGGCAGCGTTACCTATGACAACAAGGTGTTTGTTTTTGTTGAAAAAAATCATCCATGGTTATTAACAAATATGAAATGTCTGGACAACTTTGGAATTATTGTTTACTTTTTAATTTTTTTCCTCAGGTGATTGGCACTCCCTCAGTAGCCTGGCTTTTAAAACAGCTTGTCCCGCTGATGAGAGCAGAGAGTCTGGAGATCACAGAGTCTCTGGTGCTGGGGTTTGGCTGCACGAATGCCCTGGTCTTCAGGTACAGGAGCAGGAACATGCATAACTACCACAGACACACACAACTTGATTCTTGCATGTTAGACTTATAAATAGATAGATTTACTTTATTGATCCCAAACTGGGAAATTACAGAATACTTGGGTCAAGTGCCAAATATTGTGCTTACATAAAAGCACCTCAAAAATATTTTTTTTGTGAAAAGCACCCTCTGATTTAATGACAGTCCAAGACTCATAAAACAGTCCTATTGCTGTGTGACCCAGGTTTGCTGTGTGTGTGTGAGCTGTGGCTTTGGCACTAACCACACAAATGAATGAGAAACACAGGATAAATTTAGATTACAATAGATAATGGAATTGCATGATGTGCTAGATTAGTCTTTGTGTCCTACGTAAGAGTAAGTCTATGATACATTAGTCAGTTTTGTGCAGCTTTCATCTACTGGTTATTATTATCTACCAGTGCATTCTTTTCATAACAAAGATGAGCGGCATACCTCTCTTACATTCAGAGAACAAAATCCATCCCTGTTCTACAAGGGAATTATTCGACAGCCAGAGATGTATCACATTTTTTCACAGTACAGTGGTTCCATTGTGAAAAAGTGGTTTGTCCTCTTAAAATAGATCATCCATTTTTAATGTGAAATGTTTTCCAAAAGGGCACTCGTTGTTATTCAAAAGATTAACGTCTCCTTGGACAAATTGTCTGTGTTTTAGGATTAGTGGTTTTTGGGGGCATGTGACATTTGGGTTGCACAAGATTGATATTTTTTACAACCCATTCTGTTCCCTCAAGTCAGACCATTCTCTGTGCTCAGGGAAGTTTTGAACAGTCTCATTTAGCATCTTAACAATAAGTCAATCGGTTCATTTGTAACCCCTCTGATCCTGTGTATCTTCAGGGAGCTAGTTGAAGAACTTCATCCATTGATGAAGGAAGCACTGGAGCGTAGGCCTGAGGTATAATGCACACACACACACGCACGCATACACGCACACACATAAACCAGGATTTGTGGATGATTCATTCTGCAAATGTAAATTAACCTTTCCTTAAAAACAAATGATTCCAAGTATAAACAGATGCACATTTATACCAAAATACTTTTTTTGCTAACTTTAAGCACTTAAAGATATACACTGAGTGTTTATACTACTCCCCTTAATCTGTTATAAAGTTAACTGAACACCTGTCTGTCATCTTAGAATAAGAAACGTAGAGAAAGGCGGGATCTTCTCAGGCTGCAGCTGCTGAGGATCTTTGAGCTCTTGGCCAGCGCTGGAGTGATCAGTGACAGGTAGTCCACAGATTTCCATCCACCTAGTATATATATATATAACATATACACATATATGTGTATACATATACATGCATTTCCTCTTCCTCTATAGCACCAATGGGGCATTGGAGCGTGAGTCCCTGGCACTGGGTGCCTTGTTCCTCGAGTATGTGGATTTAACCCGGATGCTTCTAGAGGCTGAGAATGAGAAGGAGCTGGATGTGCTTAAAGACATCAGAGCCCATTTCAGTGGGATGGTTGCCAATCTCATCCAGTGTGTTCCTGGTAAATCATTTATCCCTCTTATATTATATTATATTATATTATATTATATTATATTATATTATATTATATTATATTATATTATATTATATTATATTATATTATATTATATTATCATAATACATTGGTCTTTCAGTAGGGAAATTGAGTCTGTGGCAACAAATAAAGTTTCTCTCTCTCTATCTATCTATCTCTCTTTCTTTCTCTCTTTTCTCTCTGTGCAGTCCACCACCGGCGCTTCCTCTTCCCGCAGCAGTCACTGAGGCACCATCTCTTCATCCTTTTTAGCCAATGGGCTGGACCCTTCAGTGTCATGTTCACTCCCCTGGATCGTTACAGTGATCGCAATCATCAGATCACTCGCTACCAGTATTGTGCTCTCAAGGTAAGTGATTGCAAAACACTGCAACAAAGAAGGGTTATTCTGTTATTGTTTCTGACTTAATATTTTACAGAAATCTTGTAATTAATTTGACTTTTTACACTTAGGCTATGTCAGCAGTTCTGTGTTGCGGTCCAGTATTTGACAATGTGGGTCTGTCGACTGATGGCTATCTCTACAAATGGCTTGATAACATCTTGGCCTGCCATGACCTACGGGTATGTTAACCCCCTAGACCCACTGCACCTAAGGACCTTAGCTTATTTCAGGAAGTCATCATTCAAATTTCTTTCAAATTTATTTTGTGATATTCCCTATCTGTGGAGTAGTCCTTTCACTTAATAAAGTGTTTGCTCTAGGTGCACCGTTTGGGGTGTGAGGTGGTGATCCTCCTTTTAGAACTGAACCCAGACCAAATCAATTTGTTCAACTGGGCTGTGGACCGCTGCTTCACTGGATCTTACCAGCTGGCATCTGGCTGTTTCAAGGCCATTGCCACTGTGTGCGGAAACAGGTAGAGAATTCTGCCCTGCTGATGTTTTCTTTTTCGAGACACTGACGAGACTTTCTCTCCTGTGAATTTGCTTATTCGCTTTGTTATTTGGGTTATTTTGAAAATAATAGAAGATTATTAATCTATTTACCATTTCTCCTTTGCCAGGAATTATCCATGTGACCTGGTGACCTTGCTTAATCTGGTGCTTTTCAAAGCCTCAGACACCAGCAGAGAAATATATGAAATATCCATGCAGCTGATGCAGGTATGTGATGCACTCAAACACCTAAACAACACTCAAAAGACACATTTCCAATGTTTTGTATCATAAACTACACACAAAGAGGGGAAAAGCAGAACACGAGCATCAAGCCGAATCCTGTCAATGCATTTTTCCACAGGTGCTGGAGTCTAAGCTCTGTGCATACTCTAAACGGATGGTGGAGCAGAAGCCTGGTAATATTTTGTATGGGACACATGGACCCCTGCCTCCCCTGTACAGCGTCAACCTATCTCAGCTTTCCATCCAGCTGGCTAGCATGTACCCAGAGCTCACGCTGCCTCTTTTCTCAGGTATATCTGCAGATTATATACACAGGCACTGCTGGTAAGACAGTGAGAGATCCTCCCAAAATGCTATTTATTGTAAATATATTAGAGCCAGATGATCTGAATACTAGTAAAAAGTAAATAGTAAAGCAGAGAAGATGTGTTCAAAAAGGTTCTGCCATTATTTTCCTTAAGACAAATATTAAATTTGCTCCCGATACATCAGTTTCAGTGACATTTCTTTGTCTTTGCAGAGGTGAGCCAGCGTTTCCCAACCACCCACCCAAATGGCAGACAGATCATGCTATCTTACCTGCTACCCTGGCTTAGTAACATTGAGCTAGTGGACACGGGGCTCCTACCCCCTGCCTCTAGCCCCTGTACACCAGAGGAGGAACCTCGTGGTCAGGCACGGGGGTTGGGTCTGTCCCCAAGTCTGAGAGGTAATGGCTGGTGCTCTCTGCAGGCAACCTCGCTGGTGCTCAACAACCTCATGTTCATGACTGCAAAGGTCAGAAGCCATGTTTATACTTGTTAATCAATTACTCTTCCTTTCCAAGTGACAGCACCTGTCTTTGAACTGCATCTGTTTTCTTTATATTATTAGTATGGAGACGAGGTTCCTGGTCCAGAGATTGAAAATGCCTGGAACGCTGTGGTGTCCAATGAGAGGTGGAGCAACAACTTACGGATCACCCTACAGTTTCTTATCAGCCTGTGTGGTGTCAGCAGTGACACCACACTGTTGCCTTACGTAAGTTTGTGCACACCAACTCACTCCCTGTTTTCAAACGGATGTGTTGTTAGAATACATAAAATATATTACATTACATTACAGTAATTTAGCAGATGCCTTTATCCAAAGCGACTACAATAAGTGCATTCAACAAAATAATGAGTTGTAAATGTTCCCAAGAAGATACCGGTTATATCACATTTTATGACAACAAATACCTTAATCTGGAAATAATATGAGTTAAAGCCATTTTTAAACCCAAAGTTGTTCATTCATACTATATATTTCTTTCTGTGTCAGATCAAAAAGGTGGTGATCTACATGTGTCGCAACAACACAATCCAGACTATGGAGGAGCTCCTGTTTGAGCTGCAGCAGACGGACCCAGTCAACCCAGTTGTCTTGCACTGTGACAATCCTCCATTCTACCGTTTTGCTGCTAGCAACAAAGTCTCTACCTCACAGACTGGTGAGAAGAGAAGAGCTTTTTGTATTCTGTAACATCAAATAATATCTTCAGCTGTTCATTGGAAGACAACAGCCTTTGATGTGACACAGTTGCACTGTTCTCTATTGACTGTCCTGACTGTCTCTATGTGTAGGCACCACGTCGAGCAGTAACACTGTGGTGGCTGGTCAGGACAACATGCCAGACAC
Organism: Trinectes maculatus; assembly: GCA_016785345.1. Taxonomy (NCBI): domain Eukaryota; kingdom Metazoa; phylum Chordata; class Actinopteri; order Pleuronectiformes; family Achiridae; genus Trinectes; species Trinectes maculatus. Next base: position 173,092 of record JAFBJQ010001137.1, read on the forward strand.
AGACGAGAACAAGCTGGTCAGGGAAGAGGAGCGGTTAGTATTTATTCTTAACTTGTACTGACTGGAAAACATATCTGAACATGCTGTTATATTTTGTATTTATTAATAGATATAAATATGTCAGCAGCATAGTAATGTTTTGGAATAGGATTGAACGCTGCAAAATAAACCTGTAACTTTCACTTTTGGCTGCCATTTTGTATCAGCAGGGCCAGGGCTCACAACAGACTGGAGTCTCGCTACAGCAACAGCTCTGGAGGCTCATATGAGGATGAAAAGAGTAAGTTGTTTTTATTGTTGTGTGAAGGAATGTACAAAGATAGCTGGATGTGCACTGTGTCTACTCACACAAAGAGATAGCCTTGGGATAAAAATTCTTACTGTCAGTCATTATTATCCCATAAGTCTTGGATGTTTATGGTATAGCCATAAGTAGTTGGCTAATCCTCTTTGTATTTATTGTATGTTTATATATTCTGTTGACTAAATATATACTAATTGTTGTGCTTTTGTAGCCGACCCACTTCCACCATATGCTGGTTGGCTACTGAGTGTTCTGGAGACCAACCGTCCTCAGCCGTTACCCATGCCTGTTAACGGAGGCTGCTGGGCTCCTCTGGTTGACTACCTCCCTGAAACCATTACACCTAGAGGACCACTGCATAGGTATACACAAGCAAACTTCACGTGGACTCACTATGCACAGACAATCTAGTCGCACAAACACAACAGGCTCAGATACGGAACAGATATATTATTATCAGCAGCAGATCAGCACAGTCAGCAAAGCAAGGTATCCTGTCAGAGAGAGGAGTCACAGTAACCCACAGATATGATCTGATAAACTCCAGCAAAGAATGAAGCGAATCAACACAATTTTTATTAAAATGTGAGAGAGAAGAATCAGCAAAGGAAAAAGCACTGACCAAAGTACCTGGTTCAAAATGCATTTGAAAGAATTTGGATGGTCTTGCTGATCATTACCCCTCAGCCCATAGCTGGAGCATGCACTGTTGATTTTAATGCAAGATATCCCTGTGTTGTTCTACAGATGTAACATTGCAGTGATTTTCATGACTGAAATGGTGGTGGACCACAGTGTGAGAGAGGACTGGGCTTTACACCTGCCCCTGCTACTACATGCCCTCTTCTTGGGTAGGTATACACAATACGCACACAGTCAGTCAGCTTTTAACCAAATTCTATTTATTTTGTGAAAACTAAACTAGCTGGCAAAAGACAGTGAAAGGATGTGTGGTGGACTTAAAACTTTCACATGAACATCGGAAAAATTGAAAATCATCATTCTTGGCCTTCCAAACCTGATATGCACGAAAATAACCCTGAGGCATTTTTCTATGACGTACAATTAGCACATGGCGTGACACTGTCAGGTTTTATCTTCATCCCACATAGTCATGCATTTTAGGACAGGCCTCTCTTGTGTCACCACAGACACTGACACATTCCCCAGCACCTGCAGTTCTCGCCATGATGGTCTTATCTAACGTCCGGAAACATACCTGCCCTGTCAGATATGTATAATTACCTGCTGCATATTCAGCATACTAGTCATCAAATTCCGACTGTGTTATCATTCAATCTGTGTTACCGTACGCATTAAGTTGTCTAACAATCCGTGTTGCATTGTTTCCTGAATATTTTTTAGTGTTAGTACATATTATCGATAAGAACTAGGAGATAATAGCTCAGTTGTCATAACAACCAAAGAACCACAACATGCTAGTGTCACCATTTTAGAACATATACACAAAAATAATTTTAACATTTTTGTTATATTTGATGTTTAGACATAATTCAGAAAGCATTACAAACTGGTAGTTTGAGCAAAGGTGATCGGGGACAACTTTTTGTGTTGTGGTTCTCTACTGCTTAGTGTGTAAAATCAAATGGTGGTGTAGTGTTCTGACTGGAAATATGTCTTATTTGCCAGGTCTGGACCACTACCGACCAGAAGTCTACGAACACAGCAAACGCCTCCTTCTCCACCTGCTTATTGCCCTCTCATGCAACAACAACTTCCAGGTCAGAGAGGGATTCTCAGTGTTAACACATTAACATTAGCGAGTTATTGCACATTGTGGAAATGGTAGTTCAGTCAGTCAAAAACTAATTCAGACAGACTCCAATGTGTTCTTTACAGCAGCCACTAAAGAACCCTTTGTCTTTCCAGGTAATAGCCTCAGTTCTGATGCTGACAAGAGAGATTAGTGACAACAAGACCCTCACCATTAAATCCAGCTACCACTCAGATTACCAGCAGTCACGTAAGCATAAAATACTCACATACACACAATATACTCGCATACTTGCATTTTTACATTTACTTATCAAACAGGGTGACTCTATCATCATGTTTTCTTAGATGCACCTGACTTCCTGAGAGAGTGGCAGGCATCTCCAGTGGTGGACTCTGGCCTCAGCTCCACTTCCAACTCATCCTCTGCCAGTCTGGGAGGCGGCAGCACTGCAGGCAGTGTTGGAAATTTGCCCCTCGTGACACCTGATGACCTGGAGGATCTTGAAGACACGCACAATGAGACAGATGAAAAGACAAACAAACTAATTGAGTTCCTCTCCACAAGGTACAAACAGAACACTTCAACGTTTGCAAATTGCATGAGTATGTTACATGTGGAAATCTCAGTGTAGTGCATCCTGCGTGCACATATGTAGGTGCATGTGTAACGTGTATGTGGTGCTACTGGTGGTGGGTATACAGTGCCTGGAGTACTGTGTTGTTGTTGCTCAGAGCGTTTGGACCACTGTGGGTGCACGAGGACATCACACCAAAGAACCCCAACTCCAAGAGTACAGAGCAGCTCTCCAACTTCTTGCGCCATGTCGTTTCTGTCTTCAAGGAGTCCAAATCAGGTAAGAAACCAGTAATGTTGCTACTATGGCCCAGTAAATACCTTATGACCATCGTGTAGCTTCTCTGAAAATCCAGATTCCAGTTTTCAAATGATTTCTTAAAAGCTGTTCTCTGTGTTCTGTTCCAAAAATTTGACAGTTCTAAATATTACCCATGTGTTGTTACAGACTTCCACCTGGAGCAGGAGCTGAGTGATGTTGCTTTACAGACAGCCCTGTGCAGCTCCTCTCGCCATTATGCTGGCCGCTCTTTCCAGATCTTCAGAGCCCTGAAACAGCCAATCAACAACCATGCTGTCTCTGACCTGGTCTCACGACTGGTTGAGGTGGTTGGAGAGCATGGAGATGAAGTGCAGGTAAGACATAGGATTGGTTTGGAGACATCATAGAAGAGATCTCTTTGAGAACTTTATATATTTTTCACCCTTCGAATAAGACTGTGTATTGATGGTGATGTTTGTGCCACTGTTTCAGGGCTATGTGATGGAGGTGCTGTTGACCCTGGAGTCAGTAGTGGTGAATTTAGCAGAATGTCTGAAAAACAGCGACCTAATGGCAGCATTAACCAGGTACGCTTCCGCCCCGAAAATGATTTAAAACTCATAAAAATTAATAAAGATTAAGAAATTAACTAATGTTCATGTGTGTAAAAAATATTTTATTTGCGGGGGATTTGATTCAGGAACACATTACTTATCATATATGACATTAATTTTCTTCTTTGATCCACAGAACTTCCTCACCAGACTTTGTGACTAGTGACAAACTAATGAACAGAAAGAGCACAGGTCAGTTGAACTTCCCTGGCCCAGGATTTGTTGGGCTGTCATCTCAACGCCATCAACGCTCCTACTCTGTCCCCAAGAAGTTTGGCGAGTACGGCAACCTGTCAAGTGATCCTCCTCGCAGTGCAACTCTGGATCGTATACAGGCAAATAAATAATTCTGCTTTAGTAAGGAAACTTTGTACACGTAATACAGAACATCTTACCTTATATTGATCTATGTTATTTCATTTTGATTCTACAGGCCTGTAACAGTCATGGCCTCAGTCGAACAGGAAGGACCCCTGGCTCCTGTACGTCATCCACCAATCGCATTGACCCCAGTGTTCTATCAGATCCTGCCCACATTTCTCATCCCTCAACAATACTGGCTACAGTCTTCTGGGTGGCAGTGTCACTCATGGAGTCAGACTTTGAGTTTGAATATCAGATGGCACTTCGCCTGGTTCACAAACTGCTTTCAAAGGTAACTAATATGAAACTTGATCTTCAAGAAAATGTATAGTATACGGAGAAGCAGAACAGAGCATGCAGCTCCATACCAGACCAAGACACTTGAAAAATTGAGCCATTATAAGGGCTGTACACACAAGAAAGGACTAAACATGTTGTTTATAATGTTTAAAATGAACCTTTTAACATATAAATGCAACTAAAGCACTTAGGAGTTCCAGCAACTGGCTTCTGATTCATGCTAAGTGTCATTGTCTGATACAAGTGTCTAAGTCACTAAATGCTACTATTCATTATTTCTTAGGTGCCTTTAGACAGAGCAGAGAACCGTGAGCGCCTCGAGAAGCTGCAGGCTCAGCTGAGGTGGAGCGGATTCTCTGGGATTCAGCAGCTTCTGTTGAAGGGGTTTACATCCCAGGCCACGTCTGACCTCACCTTACAGCTCTTCTGTCAGCTCACGCCAGTCTCCCGTGTGCCTGTCGTCGACAGCTCACAGTCTATAGGTACTTGCTGGAGATGAACCTGTATCATATCACCCTCCTCTGGAACTTAGTTCAGTGAGTAACAAAGTCTCTACTCTCTCTGCAGGTTTCCCTCTGAATGTTCTGTGTCTGCTGCCTCACCTGGTACAACACTTTGGCCATCCAACTCAGTTTTGTAAGGAGAGCGCTGAGAGGATTGCACAGGTACAGTGCATTCCTTCACTTGATCTTATTCTACTTTATTTACTTTTTCTGTGGTTTCTTTCATATACATTGGCTTGTGCTTGGTTTTGTTATGAGTGAATTCTAATGAAAAGTAAACATGAACAGAAAAGCATAAGCCCCTAATAACAAACACTGGAGTAAAAAAACTGGCCATGCATCTTTTCTCAGGTGTGTTTGGTGGAGAAGAACACAAAGCTGTCCCATTTGGCGCATGTGATGACCCTCTATAAAACACGGTCCTACACACGGGACCCTTTCTCCTGGGTCAGTGTGGTGTGTCGCTACCTCCACGAGGCTTTCTCTGACATCACACTGAATATGGTCACCTATATGGCTGAGGTAAATGGTGACATACATGCATTGCATATCTTTTTTAAAATTGTAATGTTTTTCATAACCTGTTAGGATAGTATGATTTTGAGTTTGTGGCTAAATGTCTACATCTCTTAGCTGCTGGATAAGGGCCTTCCCAGTATGCAACAGTCTCTCCTCCAAATCATCTACTGTCTGCTCAGTCACATGGACCTGACTGCTGTACAAGTCAAACAGTTCAATGCTGATGTCATGAAAACCATTGAGAAGTTTGTCCAGGTAAGTGTTCCACAGTACTTTTGTTTGCTTAAGCTGATCCCATTTCCACCCTGTGTGCAATAAATTACACCGTGGTGTCTTATTCTGTGTTTGCAATATGTGATTCCGCAGACAATACACTGGAAGGATGCTCTGAACATCTTAAAGTTAGTGGTATCACGGTCTGCCAGCCTAGTTCATCCAGTGTACGGCCACTCACAGGGTGACCTTTCCAACCTAGAGGTCAGCAGGGTGTGGGATGGGTCAGCCAAGGCCCTGCCTGGGAAAACACTGGACTTCACCTTTGACATCTCCGAGGTGAGATCCCAGTGTCAGAGATAAAACAGGACTACATGTCGTAAGTGTTTGTGATATTCAAACCATTCATAGTTTTACTTACAGACCCCAGTGATTGGGCGTCGGTTTGATGAGCTCCAGGGATCAGGGGGTCGAGAAGGAAAGGCCAGAGCCATGGCTGTAACCCGGAGTACTTCGTCCACTTCCTCTGGATCCAATTCCAATACCATCCTGGTGCCTGTCAGCTGGAGGCGACCACAGTTATCTCAGGTAAAGTTAGACCCTGTCATTCACTTAGTGCTGTAAAAATGCTATTTAAATGCTGTTTGTATGTTATTGATTATTACTTTCTTATAATGTATTGCCCTCTTTCCTGGATACAGAAAAGAACCAGGGAGAAGCTGGTGAATGTGTTGTCTCTCTGTGGACAGGAAGTTGGACTCACTAAGAACCCATCTGTAAGCGTTGTCCCATCCCTTGTTGACAACAGCTGTTCTGTCACTTTTGTTTTCAGCAATTTGTTGTCATCCTTCTTAAAATGTACATTTTTTAAAGTGTTGAACATTATTCCTCTCATCAGGTCATCTTTTCATCGTGTGGCGACCTGGACATGATGGAGGTGCGGGAGAGTGGCGTGTCCTCAGAGGAGGGTGGAACCAGAGAGGACACACTGGATGACACTGCCAGTGAGCAGCAGTTTAGGGTTTTCAGAGACTTTGACTTCCTGGATGTGGAGCTGGAGGATGGAGAGGTGACAATCATAAAGCATTGTATCTTACCCATCATGGTCACTTCACTTACAGATTATATAGTAAAATGTCTGCTCTTTCCTTCCCTTTTACTTTTTTGTATTTTCACTTTTTCTGCCTGTCTTTCTCAAATATCAGTATTTTAGAAATGTATTTCTCTGCCCCTCCTCTGTCTCTCTCTCTGTTTAACTCTGTGTCTCTCTCTCTCTTTCCCCTGCTACCTAGGAGCTCCAGGTAAGGTGTCTCACACTGAGCACTTACATTAGCTTTTATCAGCCCTTTGGTGTTGCTTGCTCTTTTTCCCCCACTTAAATCAATTGTGCTTCATTTTGCTCTTTCAGCTTGGTTGCAAAACTACACTTACACACTGTTATCTGTAATAAAGGAGATAAAGGATATTTTAAAGTCTGTATGGGGCTAAGATTATCCTATTGTCTGCAGAGGGCCTTTTCAGCATATTTTCATGCCATGGATAACAGTTCATTTTGCATCGAGCTTGTCATCAGATGCTTTTACAAAGCAACAATTGCGTATGTAGTTCACAGCCATGGCAATGACTGTAACCATTGCCTTTGCCCTTGTCTTCCAATTTATATGTGTGTGTTTTATGTAGGGTGAGACTGTTGATAACTTTAATTGGGGTGTGCGTCGGCGATCCCTGGACAGTACGGAGCTGGGTGACCTGTTAGAGGAGAGCCAGCACTCAGGCAGCACTCCCAGTCTGGGTCATGAAGATCCCCACGATTCAGATGATTCATCAGAGGAAGAGGAGTCTTCAACCAGCCAGAGTCTCTCTCACTCTCAGCTTGTGAGTTCCCTACAGTTTTGGATCCGAAACAACACAACCAACGAAGCCTGAAAATTTTAATTGTCTGTTATTATGATTAAAATATTTAACAGAATATGTCACATTCAAAATATTGTGTTTTTTTCTCTCCTGTTCCAGACTAACCCTTCTCCATCAGAGGAGACGAATCACACTGATTCTTTATCTACTTCTTACGATACATCCGCCGACCAACAATCCCTCAACGCCACCATGTACCAGGGAGCCCTCCATGATGACCACAGTGGCCTACATGTAAATATTAATATTAGATTTTCTGTATATGTATGAATATATCTTCATATGTACAAATACATTTGTTATGAAAATGCAACATCCTTGTCTCCTCAGGGGAGGGTTTGTGGTGAGGACGAGGACACTCAGGCCCAAGATGACGAACTGTCACTGAGTGCCAATGAGCTCCCTCATGGTTCAGACTGTGGTGAGAGCTTCACCCTGGAGCTGCCAGGGCAGCCTCAGGATCAGCTGCCTGGCCTGGACCACAGGCTCAACCCAGACTACTGCCAACCCCCGCTGGACTTTCTAGACCCCAACTGTCTGCCCAGGTGAATGTGACAGACAGGAGGAATAGAAAAACAATATAATAATATGGAAAATAACATAAAAATATTATAAAAAATAAATCTAAACAGATGCAATCACAATATCCAGTTCATATAATCCCATGAAGCAGCTGGGCACTTGATATAAAACCCTGTTTGGGGGGAAATGCATCAAAACGTTTTTGTTTTTTTTTCCCTTTGTGCCCCCATTTCTTTCCCATTTCCATGGTGACAGCTTACGTGATGATGTAGATGACTTGGAAGACCTCGGTTTTCCTCCTCCCCCCTCTCCATTTTTCTCCGCCATCTTGGCAGCCTTCCAACCAGCAGTGTGTGACGATGCTGAGGAGGCGTGGCGTTGTCATGTCCATCAGCTTGTGACCGACTCAGATGGGTCCTGTGCCGTCTACACTTTTCAGGTCTTCTCATCTCTCTTTAAGGTAAATAAACAGGAAATATTACATTAGTCCATAGGTGTTTGTTTGTCACTCCTCTTTTCACTTCTTTTCATTCATTATTTAATCATCAAACAAAAATAATCCCTCCTTTTAATCAGAATATCCAGGGTAAATTCTGCACTCTGACAACTGATGTAGCCACTTACCTTGGAGAGGGATTAAGGGGCATTGGATCAAAGTTCCTCAGGTCGTCACAGATGCTAACTACCTGCTCAGATTGCCCTACCATCTACATCGATGCTGACACGGTGAGTGAAAAAATGAATTTATGGTTAAATTAGTTAGGAAGGTCAAATGCACTCAACAAATTTTTCACCTGTTTCTCTGTTATTCCCTGTTATTTTCTTCAGATTATGTCCTATGGTCTCCTTGAAAAGATGAAGTTCAGTGCACTGGAGCTGCAGGAATACCTGGATACTTACAACACTAAAGAAGAGGCTGCTGTATTGGTAACTCAGCCTCGAGATATTATTGATACATTTATTTTTATTCATGAAAATACGTAACTATTCTTACTTTACTTTGTTCCCCTTCAGTGGTTGAGGAACTGTAAGGACACATTTCCCAGGTGTCCCGGTGACAGTGTGGTTACCTGCCAGCCTGGAGACTCAGAAGAGAAGGTACAGATGATTTCTTTTTGAGTGATATATGTAACAGATATCAAAAAATTAAAAGGTTGCTCAACATGTATGTAACTCAATCATTTGTGATTTTATTTCTGTTTCTCTCTGCCTCTTTGCTCCTTTGTAACACAGAAATGTTCGCTCTATTTCTGTGTCATTCTGATTGTTTAACCCCCAGTCACCAAAAACTAACAGTTGGAATTTACAGTTTCTGGTTTTCTTTACTAATGTTTGCTAGCTTGAGTAGTTCTTGGATGGTACTATTCTGTGCATGTGTTTGATTGATGCTTTGTCTTCCTCTCACCTCACTCTGATGCCTTTACATGCTCTCTCGCTGTCTAGCAAATGGAGTCTCTTGCAGTAAGTTCTCTTACAAGTTTCTTTACTTCACCGCCTTGTGTTCTAATATGTAAATTAACCACTCAGTCGACTTTGCACGAGATAATCAGTGGGTTGTGTCACCGTGCGTTTGTATTCCTTTGCATCTGTGTTTGTGTGTGATGTGCAACTGTGTTATATAGTCTGTGTGTTCTCTGTTACTGTTGAATCTGACTCTGTTCATTCTTTGATGTCTTCTAGCAACTGGAGCTCTGCCAGAGGCTCTACAAGCTTCACTTCCAGCTTCTCCTACTCTTTCAGTCCTACTGCTCGCTCATTGGTCAAGTCCATGCCATCAGCTCTGTGCCAGAGGTGAGTCAAATCAAACATCACAAAGATCACAAAATACACGCACGCATACATACATTCAACCACCATCTTTCTCTCCCACCTTGTAGCTGCTGAACATGTCTCGAGAGCTCACTGATCTGAAGACCAGCCTGCAGGCAGCAGAGGCAGCTGTGGCCAGCGACCTGGAGCACAAACTTCTGGCTCACACTCACGCACACGCCACCCAGGTGGCAGCACTGGTTGTGCCTAGCTTCCCCACCTCAGAGGTAGCTGTGCAGGCAATTCTGGAGTGCCTTAAGAACCATGAGTTCACCAAAGCTGTGCGCTACATCCAGGAGTGCAGGTGAGTGAACATTTCTTTTGTTTGTGCTGATCTTATTTTTATCTTTTTCTATCTTTTTTTTTTGGTATTTTTTGGTTTGTTTTTTTTTTGGTTGCACTGCTCTCTTTACATACACCTGTCACATTGATCTATCACACCCTCCTTTTTGTTTCTTTCTCAGGAGACAGTGGCCCTGTGGCGTGTTTGGAGGCAGCTCAGAGACCGAGGTCCAGACGCTGCTCAATATCTATTTTCGCCACCAGACACTGGGTCAGACGGGCACAATTGCGCTGGTTGGTTCCCGCCAGGACCTCAGCCTGATCTGCTCCAAGCTCTTGGAGCTCAACGGGGAAATCCGCGACATGATCCGCCGCGCCCAGGGTTACCGGGTCGTCACAACCTACCTCCCCGATTCCAGCGTGTCCGGGACCAGCCTCTGACAGGACCTCAGGAGCTCCCCAACCCCTCCCTCTCCCCCCTTACCTCCCACCTCACTGACCCTTCTTCCAAAATCACCTCCTCATCCCTCGTTGCCATCTCAACCTGCTCTGACAGAGGAGCCCCAGCACCCATATACATGGCCGTTGCCTCCTCCTGTGTGTCTGCTTCCACGGATGCACAGGTCCAGGCAAACACCTGCCTACCCCTCTGCTCAACACTTGAAGGAGAATCATATTTAGACCATGAGCCAAACCTTTCTCAGCTCTCCACATCCTCCACTGCAGATTCTGATACCTCCTGGCCTGATTTCCCCAAACCCCCTGACCTCTTCTCATCGCATGGCTTCTCAAACACACAAGGCCAGTCAGATGTTCCACTGCTGCACACACAGGAGCCAAGTGGAATTTATCCTGATGAGAACACTAATCTTTATTATTCTTTCCGAGGACATTCATCATACAATCCTCCGCTGTCACATTTACACAGCAGCAAACACAGTATATCATCTCTTACGTCGAGCCCATTGCTGACTGTAACCTCAGAACCCACCTTGCTTGCACAACAGAGCACAAACATTTCAGCCGTGCCCCCTCCGGGCTCCCATCTCCCACATTTCCCCCACTCACCATACAAACACTTAAGCCCATCGCCAGTTCTACACTCAGGCCATGATACAGTCTTTACCCATGGTCCTGCCCCATCCTCATCCCTTATTCCTCCTCCTCCTCCCCCTCCCTGCCCCACCGGTCCAGGAAACGCTGTGGCATGGGGTTGCTGTTGCTCTTTCGGTAGAGCTGCTATGCCCCTCACTCGCTATCTGGGGAAAGTGGGGCACGCTGCCTTGCCCCTATTGAAAGTAGGGGGGCTCCTAAATGCTGAACCATCAGACGTCCAGACTTGAGCTGTCAAATGCACCGTTAAATAGGACCTTAAGAGCTAAGGAAACTAAGCTTTCCTGAACAACTTTATTGTCATTGTATCTTACAAGGAGAAGGTGACATGCCAGAGATACATGGAGAACAGTGACTTGTGTCCCGGATGTGATGGGATGTACCACTGAACCCACTGGATTCTACAAACTGCTGTATGCTGATTAAGATGACATGATGTGATTCTACCTGAGCACGAGCTTCGGTTTTACAGCTACAGATTGTAAAATTGATGTGCTTTTCGTTCAAGTCCTGCTTGATGGGCATCGTTCAGTATCTTGCCTCTTCTGCTCTGATTTACTTGCTTCCCTGAGGTACTCGAGACATGATTGAACTTGATTTCTGCTGCCTCTTACAGGAAGGTAGTGGTTTGCTGGTGGCATCACCAGACACAGTAAGGAAAGTACCTGTGACAGGACGTAATATCACTGGTACAGTTTTCACTATTGCACTAAATGGAGTTTTGGTATTAGTTACATGTTACAGATGTTACAGAAAAGAGTTTATGTTACTGTTTGTATTGGTACTGTGAGAGAAAAGGCCTGTCGCTTTTACCGAGAAGGAAAAGCCAGAATCTCGAGTGACTTTTCTCTCCTTTTGCGTCTACTGTTTTGACATCTCCTCTGGAGGAAATTGTGCAATGCATGACCCAGTTGAATGCTTCTACTGTAAACCTGCCTCCCTTTAGCTCCCTTATAAGTCTGCCCTCTTCAGACTGACTGAAAAACGTATTGAGTGAGAGCAGTTGCAGAATTTACAAGAGTAATTCTTTATGCTACCACTGCTCTGTTTATATTCTGTATCAGTGAACCAGCTTATGCTCTGGCTACTGTTGTAAACATTGGTAGACTAATCACATGCGTGGCACACACTCCTCTGTGGCTAGTTGTAGCATCCTTAGTGCGTGTGCACACTGTGTAGTTCTCTGTGTCCGACACTGTAACACTTTGACCTTATGTGTTCACATGCCAAAAGGATGGTGCATGTAAACACTCAAATATTTTGTCTGTCTGTATACTGTTAATAGTTATAGGCACACAACCATAGTAGCATATGTTTGTGTGTGGTTTGTAGTTACCTTACACATAAGGGAATGCTGACATTCAGCACTTGTTGTCGATGTTCAAAGCAAATCTTGTGCTACTACTGAAGTCAAACACTTCGTCAGCCCTTTGTTTGTGACTCTCCCTAGTTTATCCTCTAGTGGTCACTCACCCAATGCTGTACAAAAATGTCTTTTTCCTATTTATATCTGATCAGCTATCAACACTCGTTTGACTTTTTTTTTATTGATGTTTGTCCTGAAATCCAACTGCCATGCATGCATCTTCTGTGTACTGTATGGAGTGTTTGAAATATTTATTATTCATTTTATCTGAAAGATATATTTGTATGAGGTACAAAAGGGAGCTTTAAGCTCATGCGGGTATGTTTCCTTTCCTCTGTGTGTGGGAGAACATGTGTGCGTGTGTGTGTGTGTGCATGCCAAACATGAAATTGCACATTTTTAAAAGCTTTTTAGATGAAGACTGTCATTTTTTTTCCACCTTGCAAATACTTTTACAGCCTTCGTGAAGTTTTTTTTGAGTTGATGCTCTGTACAAGTCTGTGTCAAAGTAAAGACATATCAGTTATTTCTTCTGTGTTTCACACATTTTTCTTATAAACTGAGAGCAATTTAATGTTCAACATCCTGTCTATTTTAAACATACGATCATTCTTTAACAGTTTGGTAAATATTATGTAGCTTTTCTTTGTCTGGGAACATTTAGAGTTGCAGCCATCAAGCAGCACCACTTGAACCCAACTGAGCTTCTACAGCTCTAAAGGTTTGTAATATATTGTATCAAACACTTCAAGGCTTTGAATCACTACGAGCATATTGAACACAATCAACTTTTTATACATATAAAAAGGTACAATGTTTAATTCATGAACTTTATTTCTTTTTTGCAACAAATGTTTTCATGTTAAGCTATGCACCAGGATTAATAGAGGGAAAACAAACAAACCTTTATTTTTTTGTTGTTTTTTTGTTATTTTGTTTTGTTTTTGTTTTGTTTTTTTCAAAATAACCAGAGATTCAACTACTGGCTAGTTTGATAATAAGTAAATGCTAAGTCTTTTATTGGAGGCAGCTTCCACACATGGCATGTGCGCATTGTACACTTTTGCCAACAGAAGTGACCAGTGCCTCAAGCCTTGTCGTAGTCGGTCTGCATGAGGAATGGGTGACTCCAGACCAGAGCGTACATCGTGCAGAGCTCAGACAATGTATTTGAAGCTGTAGGTGGCGTCACAGGACAGCCTCATGCCCTTGCAGCGACAACACAGGTCCTGACGGTGAGGCCTCTTCATGTTGATGTGCCTCTGCTTCTTCTCACAGCTGCAGCAAGTCTGAGAGCAACCCTGAGACGGTGGGGTTAGAAACAGGAATGTGACTGGTGGTGGGAAGAGAACATACAGAGCAAGTGACTGACCAGTAAATGTACCTTGCAGAGGATTGGCTCCACTCTGTAGGGGTTAAACCCCGCTTGACACCTCCGGCAGAGCTGCTTGTAGTACACCTGCCAAGACACAAATGACTCTTAATTTAGCATTATGAATATAAACACAGTGGTAGTTAATCAAACTGTAGTACAATAACAGATCACTTATTTACCTTACTGGTTCCAGAGATGCACCACACATAAGCACTCTCCCACCGGATGTTGCATTTCTTGCAGTGGAAAAAGCCATACCTCTGCTCCAGGAACTAACAATAACACAATATTAAAAGTATTTACAAAACATATTCTGTTTTATATTTAATATGTATTTCTGTTTATTGGCGTCTGCTTAAAGTCTAATGGATTGCAAGATAATGTCTTAAAAATCGAATTACCCAAATTACCACACTGTTATCCTAATGTTCTGGATTTATGTTTGTGCACAGTGTTTGAGAAAAGCAGATAATGGGCTGCTAATGGGACATTTTTTAAGTGGCTATACTAATATACTAAAGCTTTGGTTTTAGGAGTACATGGAAAGGATGGGATTAATTATCCAAGGGGAAATTTCATCCATCCATTCATCCATCCAATCATTCATCCATTCATCCATCCATCCAATCATTCATCCATCCATCCATCCATCCAATCATTCATTCATTCATTCATCCATCCATCCATCCATCCATCCATTCATTCATTCATTCATTCATTCATCCATCCGTCCATCTGAAACACACCTGGAAGTTGAAGCCCTTTGGAGACTGGCGGAAACTGGTCTTTAGGTCATTCACCGTCTCCTCGCTGCTCTGATCCTCCTCCTGATCCGGATCGGACTCGGCTGCACTTCCGCCCTCGTCGCCGACTCTCTTCAGCAGGATCCTGCGGTCAAACACGGGCGAGTAGATGGAGACGGGCCTCCGGAAGCGCAGGCTGCTCGCGGTCGGCGTCTCGTGCTGCGACTTCCCGTCTGGCCTCAGCAGATCCGGGCTCCTGGGGGACCTCAGAGGAACCGGATCTTCGCTTTCCAGGCCGAACAGCGTCTTGGGGCCCAGCGAGCACTGGACTATCTTGTCCACCTTGGCGTTGACCTGCACGCCGCACTCCCTGGTGCTGGCTCGCTTGGCCGGAGGGGGCAAGCCGCTGTTGACCTGGGACAGGATCGCCTTGCAGAGCTCCAGGTAGTTCAGGCCCTGCGGGGTCATGAAGCGGCCCTCCCGCTTTCCCCAGGTGCTGCCCGGCACCGGCGGAGCGCAGACCGGGTTACCACAGACGCTGTATGGAGGAAACGTGGACAGGAACCCCTCCATCCTGGAGCCATGAAACCAGTCCAAGTTCCACCTGCTCGGATTTATACCGCTGTCCTCTCCTAGCACTAATTGGTTAATTAGGAACAGGGGCGTGTCACTTCTACCTGAGCCGCCATATAAATACATGAAGATAATTATTCAATCATTCCACACTGATCAATAAAAACAGCAAACAATAATGATAATTAATATCATGAAATATTGATACATTGAGGCCTTTGTGTGTACTGATAACCTAACACAGATATTGTTTAATGCCCTTTATGCTATGTATAGTTTTATTTGGTCTTTTTTAAATAATTAAATGCTGAATATTAATAATTGCAATTGTGTGTCCCCTGTTTGAAGTTTTTCACCACCATAAGACATGCTTCCTCTAAATACAATTTAGAGGAAACAGATTATGTGTAGTCATACTTTCAAATTTGTGTTGAAATATAATTCGTTTTATGCAGTGTTGTACACAGTGCAAATCTGAAAGATTATATTGGAGTGCCCCCTACAGGTCATGTTGAACGGAGCTCCAACATTAAAGAAACAGGTCAAAGACAACAGATCTTTGAGACTTTCAAATTATTACGTTTAATATTTTGTACTTTAAAATAGTCAAACAAGTCCGAGAGTTGATAAATGCCCTTTAATAATAAATACACAGATTAATTTAATTGTTGTCCTGTTTTCGTCCTGTTCGTCTGTGAGAAAATAGTACATTTGGTTTGAGGATAAAAGCTGAACACAAAAAGGCAACTGTCTCAGTGGTATGTAGCAATGCAAGATGTTATCAGGAAATTTTTATTCTCCATTCTGCTATAATTAACTTTACTCATAAACAATGGGAGGAGAATGACACACATTTTTTACGTGTATTTACATGTTCTGTATTCAAATCATAAGGCAAAGGAAACAGAAATTATCACAGCGCACAAAAAATCTAATGACTAATTAAATAAGATCCGACAGAACAAATTGTGTTTTAATAATATGAATTATTTATTATACGAGTATCCTGCACGGACTCGCTCCATAGGTGGCGCTGTGCCCCCACTGATGGTTCGTACCCATGGGCAGTGGATCTACACATATTGGCGCCATTTTGGAGCTAGGAGGGGGAAGAGAGCTGCAGAGGAGGACACGATTGATTACAATTCACCGTATTAGGTAAGAAAATAATCAAATAAGCGAACGTCTTAAATTTTAATGCGGCTGATTTTGTTCAAAAGCCGCTGCGAAGACAACGAGGTGCGCCCCGGTGTGTATCCACGGAGTAGCCAGCTTTCCAGCGCCGAGAGGGGAAGGAGTAGTCCGCCTCGCTCGCCTCTGTCCTCGGCAGCAGTGTCTCGACTCGCGGCGCTGGTTGACCTGCTGCTGCAGCGCGAGACGGTTAGCAAGAGAAATACGGGCACACTCGCTGGACCTAAAGTCCAAGTAGCATTAGCAAACTCAGACTTGGTGCGGTTGTATGACCGCGGCTGTTGTATCGAGATAACGGTGGTTAACCGGGCTGTTTGTTCGGTGTAACGTTACTAACCGTCCGCCCTCTGTCACTGAGATTGTTGCTGCTGCTGCTAACGCTAGCTCATTTTGCGCTAGCGAGCTATACATAGCAGCTAGCTGCTGCTAACTAGATTAGCGACGGTCAACAATATAGTAACAAGGAGCCAGGTTACGCCACAGTGCCTGGCCTTGACAGGCTGCTTTACCATAACAATGAGACCCTCTGTTCCCGCAGCGTTTTCCCCTTCCCTTAAACTCACATTAACTTTACCCTGAAAATACATGTAACATACAGCTAATTGTAATTCGGCGGCAAAGATATAGATATATATTTCGCAGTGACTCTCGGCGTTTTATTGCAGACACTGTCTCGTAGTGCTGCTGAATGATTTAGTGCTCAGCCGATTCATTTTCCAGATATCAGAGGAATGTTTTACTTTCCCCCCCAATAATGGTACTATACTTTTAAGAGCAGTACACGCGGTGTAATATACTGTGTGTGTAGTGTTGTTGTGGGAAAAACAAAAGGTTTGAAGCGGAGCAGCGCCACAAAGACGAGCTATTCCCAAGACTGAGCACCGCATGGTGTTTTTAAACCGAGTCACTTATGACAGCTGCAAACCCCTGATTATTGATTATTGTGGAATGGTCAGCGCTTGTTTCTGAAATATTTTTTGAAATATTTGACCTGCTAACAAAGATCAGGCTTAATATATAATTTATATAAGTATTGATCACACATCCTAATGAATGCCTTTCAAGGTTACTTGCAAAAAATAGATTTCTATATAATCTGTTTTTAAGCTTGAACACATTTTTAACGCTGGGGCACTAAAGCCACAAGGACTGGTGTTTAATCATGACCCACTCTGCACCAGTCCTGGTCCGACTGAGAGTTTCTATTTGCAGGCTGCAGCCCATCTACTTCACTTTTACCCGACTATAAGGAAATTATATGTGGTCAGATTCCTGCTCTACAAAGCCGCAATGATAGTCTTTACTTGTGTTTCCCTGTGAGGGTTTGTTTTGAATGGGTATGAAGGAGGGAAGAGAAGCCTGCATTGCCTAATAACCACAGACATGTGATTGAGCAGTGTTGGTTGTTTGTAGATGACATGCTATCCGTTGGTCCTTTCATTGTGGCTTCTTTGGAGGCTTACCTCAATTTCACTGTTGTATTTTCATAACATTTGGACTTGCAGTGCATCATTCACCGCCCTGTTGTTCCTTCTGGGTGTAGTTTACTGGTTCCGATTTGGCAGGCGCATTGTTGTCCTCTAAATTTTGTTTATTTCATGCTATTTTTTTTCGCCCTGGGAATGTGATGCTAGCCATTTCAGTGGCTTCCATACTTTGTATTTTTACCAGTGCTTGTGTGGAGGTCATTGAGTTCATCCGTACAACCAGCTGGTGCCCAGACCTCCCTCTGTTTGCTGCCTGTCACACTCTCCCCAGATACCCACTGGGTTAAAACCTTGGTTGTCTATATCAAGGTTCAGATTAGGTGAAGAGTGGTGTTCTGTGTCTTCATATTGCTGGTGTATTAAAGGATAGAAGCAGCGGACAGATAGAAACCCCTCAGTGGGGGGTGAATGTCTTTGACTGATAATCTGGGAATGAGTTATAAGTTGCCCATGTTCAAGAGGTTTAGTGTAGGGCAAGGTGTGATTATTTGGCACTGGTTCTTTTTGAAAGTGAAATTTCCCTGATGGATTATAGCGGTTGCTCGTCTAGAAATACTGTACTTTGATTGGCTGCCAGCCGTCTCTGTGTGTCTGTGTGGTTGATGGAGAAAGATATGGACTTGAATTTGGCAGCAGCTGTGGGGTGGAACAGAAGGTCAGAATCAAGCAATTTGGCGGCCTGACAGAACCGTGCTTGTGTGGGTGTGTGTGTGGCCTCTCTTGCATGTGTGTGTTTGTAAAAGCTCAAGAACGACTGCAGAAAATTGATGGGTTTAGATTAAAAACTCGGAATTGCAGTTTGGCCTCGAAATCAAAACCACAAAGTGCTTTAGTCAGACTGCAGACCTATCGACTCAGACTGCTTCACAATAATCAATTGTCCTTCAGAGTGTAAAGCATTATGTGAAATCACAAATATGACTATAGTCACATGAGTAAAGTGTATCTATCTTCATATAACATTACTTACGTAGTCATGTTTGTGGTGGTAACCTACTTTTGATGACTGTCCGGATATTGGAACAGTGCATAAAAACACAATTTATATGTTATGTTTACATAATACAGAAGGTGTAATGAGGCATTGTGCTTTGTCGTGCAAACACTGCATGGAACTTGAAAATGGCCCCTTGTCCATGAAAATACACCCATTCAAAGATCCACAAACAGAGTTGGCAGGAATTAATCTGCTGTAATTGTATCTGTCAGTTGTAGCGCCAATATTTCTTCAGTTCAATTTTATTCATCCAATTTTTATGTCCAACTACAACAGTTACCACTACTATGGTACAGCCTTCCTGGTATTAAGCTTGACAACGTCGAGAGCCTAAGATTCTGCTGATGTCCGGTGAAGTGAATCGTTCTGGTAGATTGCACAGATTAATCACGTCAGAAATTTTCTTGCTGTCTTGCTCTGTAGGCTGACAATTCCTCTTCCAATTCCTGTTGATGCTGATGCCTATTTCTGTCTTCTGTGTGGTCGATGTCGTTGTGTGTGTCCAGCTTCTGCACTCTCGGTTATATGTACAAGAGGAGTTGTAATACATACACCATGCATCCATGTATTGTGTGTAGTATGAGGTCATCACGACCCCAAAGGAAAGTGTCACATATGTTCACATCTTCAAAGAAAATCTATTGACTTGGCTAATATGGCTCCCACAGTCGGGCTTTAGTAGATAATAACTGGATGTGTCTTTTGTTCTGATTTCAGAACACTGTTCCTCTCATTTATCTGACTCTTTGGTAGAACCTTTAACTTTAAGGTTTGTTGCAGTGCTATTTTTAATGATACTTATGTTAAAAGAAAAAAGTAACTTTACCGAGTGGTCATAATTGTGTCTAACATTTTCATTGTAGAAGTGGCAGCATTAAACAACAGTTCATTTAACAGGTCAGTTTGATTTCCATTTCCTTAGAGTAGTGTAAGGTTCAGTGTGACTCAACTAGCCATGAGCAGCGCACTAAATTGAAATTGAAAATCACAGCACATTTTACATCCTGTGAATTACCCAATTGTGCTATTTTATTGTTATCCTTGACAGGCTTGTGTTGTCAGTGGAACATAATATCTCCCAATCAGAAGTCATTCTGATCTCTGTTGCATTATGAACTTGGCTTGTCGAAAGCTGCTACTGTGCTGTGACTCTTGTGGAATATTTAAGATTTTCTATTGCGGACTTCTAATGAAGGATTATGATTTGCCTAAAGATTTACCTTACTTTGCGTTGACTGGTTGATGGATAATAATTCTTCAAAGAATTTAAGACTTTTTAGTCCATGTTTTTGTTCTTTTTCCACCCTCTTTTTTGCTCTCAGGTAGTTTATTGTATTACATTACTCTCTCTCCCCTCAGGCAGTGGAGAGCTAAAGAGGATGGCTCACTCTAAAGCTCGAGCCGCAGATGGGAAGGTGACCTATCCCCCAGGGGTCAAGGAGATATCTGACAAAATCTCCAAGGAGGAAATGGTCCGCAGGCTGAAGGTCAGTTTCTTTCTCTCACTATGCTGCAGTCATTAGTTATGCTATTTCTGTTTTATTTAAAAATGTATATTAAAATATCGAGACTTATCAATTGCTATTTGTTTTGGATGTTGCAATAGAAAAAAAAAAGACCGCTATGGGGGGTTTAAACCTCATTGTTCAAATGAACAGATGAGCGTTGCCAGATGTATCAGCTCTTTACTGAAAATGAGAACCATATCTCAATGAGATCACCTGTAGAAATAAAGGTTAAATAAAGACTATGCAGACGGCGTGATCACTAACATGTGGCACTCCTCTTTCAGATGGTTGTGAAGACCTTCATGGACATGGACCAGGACTCCGAGGAGGAGAAGGAGCTATACCTGAACCTTGCCCTCCATCTGGCCTCAGACTTTTTCCTCAAACACCCAGACAAGGACGTGCGTCTGCTAGTTGCCTGCTGTCTAGCAGACATATTTAGGATTTATGCCCCAGAGGCACCCTACACCTTCCCAGAAAAACTCAAGGTACATAATTATGCTTCTTTTGAATAGCTCATATATTTAATCACATAGCCCTGTTGTATCTAATCTGCAGCTTATATTTAACAGTGACTGACAAATTGATTTGTATTTTCACCTGCCAACTTTTTTGAAGTAGGTCTGAAATTTGAGCAGAATTTGGCTGTAGACTTAATGCGACTCGTGTCTATTTATAGACGTTTCTAAACACACGCTGTTTGTTAGACAGACACAAAACAGTATTCAAAACGTGCATAGTTACTTAGTTACTTCTTATTTTCAGTTTTTAATGTTTCCATGGTTGTCATTGTATCATTCTTTTTTTTACAGTGGGGCTGAAGTCATTTATCTTCAGACCTTAGCTGTAAAATGCAGGATGTTAAATTAAATTGTTGGGCATTCTTTGTGCATTTCTTACTTGTGTGCAGGACATTTTCATGTTCATCACCAGACAGCTCAAAGGACTAGAGGACACCAAAAGTGCACAGTTCAACCGATACTTCTACCTGCTTGAGGTGTGTGACTGCGAATGTACCAAGTGAAACAGATGTTAAGGGTTTGGTCTTGGGCCCCAATTTTTAAGTTGAGAAATGCTCTTAATATTTTGAGAGGACAGCTATAATCACTATCACTCAAAAATCACTAAAGACCTTAAATAACAGTCCACGGTCTATAACACAGGATTTTATTGAACACTTTATAAATTGCAAACTACTTTTTTTCACTGGGTTGATGTGAGCCACTTAATCTGTGCAGGACATTGGCTGCACATTTTATGCAAAGAAGAGCAATCACATGGTTGATTTCATCCATGTGATCAATCTTGTGGCACGTGACAGCAAACTACATGCTCTCAGAGCCAGAGTTACAGTTACACTTGGTGCTGCCTGCAATTGAGAAGTGCCTGTCCCTGGCTAAAATGTACATAGCTATAGCTGATAATACGATGTGGTTTGCCTGTAAGGAAAGTAGTGGACATTTTGGCTTCCCACTTATGCGGAGGAGAAAGTGGAGGAGCAAAAGAGCTAGTTAAAACAAGGTAAAGAGGTGGCACACAGTGTACATAATGTAGCACTGTCATTAAATAGAGACCTTTCTATATAATAATTGAACAGCTGTCAGCTACTTCCTCAGTTGAGCATAGACTACAGATACTGACCGTGTCTTTATTTATTTGTCTGTATGTAGCAGATGTGATATGTATTAAAAATAAGAGGTATTATTGTGGCTGCAGCCTGCTTTCATCCTGTTAGTTTCCATATGCACCGTAAATCATTTTGTTACTAACGTCATGTCTCTTCTCATTGTTCAGAACATAGCTTGGGTGAAGTCCTACAACATTTGCTTTGAGCTTGAAGACAGCAATGAGATTTTTACCCAGCTATACAGAACACTCTTCCAGGTCATCAAGTAAGTCATTTTATCAGTGCCATCTCAGTGTGTTGTTAATATGTGTGTCCATTCATCAGGTTGAGGTTTGTGGGTTCAGCAAATTTTTTCCACATTCCATCATATTTTTGGCTGCACTGGCCCTTTATAACTGAGCAGAGTAGCCCTCTTTAAGCACCTCAGTTAATCCCCATTTCATCACCATGAAACACCACAGTGTTGTTTCTCTTTAATTGCCCTCCTTCATTTCCCCTTTTTCGTCATAACCACTCTCTCAAATTCACTCTGCTCAACACAACCTTGAGGGCTGTATTCTGCAGTACCAAAGTTGGCTCTTTGCCACTGGAACAAAATCATGGTGTCAGATTTGTGTCCAGATTGTGCCAGCACAGTGCTCTTGTATACAGGGAAAATCTTAGGATAGCAGCTTTTGCCTTGAAATGCCTGCAGTGAACAAGAACAAGTAGGGGAGTGTAACAGGGGAGGAAATGAGACTTGTAATGCCAAGCCATGTTAAGGTTACATAGCTGGATGCAAATCTTGGTAATAAGCTTTATCTCTCACTGTAAATCTTTATCAGCAAGTAAACCCACCATGTGTATGTGTTACAAGCATCGCGGTCTTGTGCCCGGTTTGTTTTCTGAATAAATTCATTAAGTGTCAAAATAAATCTCAGCCATGGTGCACAAACTGAAGCTTGTTCACCCAGTCTTGGTTATTGTCATCCTAAATGTGTGTTGAATATTACACGTAATAATTGCAGGTCTGGTTTCCTTGACCTTTGACCCTTCTCATTTCTTTTCGGTTTCCCCAGCAATGGTCACAATCAGAAGGTGCACATGCATATGGTGGACCTAATGAGCTCCATTATCTGTGAGGGAGACACCGTATCACAAGAGCTGTTGGACACAGTGTTGGTCAACCTGGTGCCAGCGCACAAGGTATGTACACAGCAAGTGGATGCACTTGCATTGGGCAAGCAGGCTTGAGCAAAAGCCACATTCAGACACACAGACATATCCACCATCTACCTTGATATGATTAGAAATGGCCCTGTGAGGGACCATGATCTGAATTGAGTTGATATCATCATTAAACTGCAGCCAGTATCATTTTCCATACCCTGTAATTCAATGAGACCCCTGCAGGAGAGAAGAGGTAAAGCAGCTCCTGCACAGTCCGATCTGCTCCAGGCTTCCTAATGGGATTTTTCATAGGACAAAAACAATTAAAGATGGAACACACCCTCATTGTTGCATCATATGTAGCTCTTGACACTGAGACAACTTTTTTCTGAATTGCTGTTTTTATTTAACTGTTGTTTTTGTCTCCTTCTAGAATTTGAATAAACAAGCTTATGACCTGGCCAAAGCTCTTCTGAAGAGGACTGCTCAGGCTATTGAACCTTACATCACCAATGTAAGATTAAATATTTGAAATTAAGCCTTCTAATTACTACGTTTGGCTGAATGTAGTTTTTTCCCCCTCTATATTTAACTGTATATACCTTGCAGTCATGTAGAACCAATACTAGGCATACTGTTTAGAAATGATTGTACAGCTGTAACATTTACTGGTGCAAATGGTGCACCAGTAAATGTCACCGTAGCGTATGGCCCATCTATCTTAATGGGAAGAGCATGAGACTCTGCTAGAGCATTTGAATCAGAGCCAGCCATACTGAAAATGTCTTGGCACCAGTGTAGCCTCGTATCTGAGTAAATGATGACGCTAAGTGATACACTGGTCAATAAAATCAGCTTCTGAACATAAAACTTTTGATTCATCTAAATATGCAGTCACCAGACATCTGCAACCTCAGTGTGGTAAATTTAGATTTCATTTAAACTACTAGAAAAAGGCAGTGAAATAAGGGGCAATTATTAGAAACGTTGCAAATTGAGTCAGTCGTCAATAACGTTTACTCTTTCTTCTTTGTCCCCTAACAGTTCTTCAACCAGGTGCTGATGCTCGGAAAGACGTCAGTCAGTGATCTGTCTGAACATGTTTTTGACCTAATCTTGGAGCTTTACAACATCGACAGCCACCTGCTGCTCTCTGTGCTGCCGCAACTAGAGTTCAAACTCAAGGTATCCAAAACAGTAATTTCAACAGTTTTATGTTATCTTTCTTAAGTGAAGGTTTTAGCATTTTTACAGTTATATTGTGATATACATTTAAAAAATGATTATCATATTTTATTGTAACACTGAAAGAGAAAGCAGCAGATGTGCGTGTTATTATTGGTGTTATTAGGTTATCAACATGAAAGACTAAAAACCCAAAGTCTCTGACCCATTAACCATATAGAAATTCACATAAATGTTCTCTGTTGATGTAACTTTGTTGTTTCGTATTAGAAAGATAAAGCAGCCAGGCAGTCAGCATAATGTTGCTCCTGCAGTGTCTCATAAAGGCATCTTGCTGATGGATAATGCTCATTAACTGTTCAGAGGGAGTGTAGATCACTGCTGTCTCCCTAAAATAATAGCTGCGATAAAATCCCTTCCCACAGACTACACAAACACTCTCCGTCTTGTTCACTCTTTTACCTTCGCTTGTTTCATCTTTTTCTGTGAACCCAAACAAACAACACCCTTCCCACTCCTTTCCACCCCTCTCCCCTTACCACTATTTATTTATTCTCTCTTCTGCTCATCATTCTCCCTTCTCAACCCTTTTCCTCCCTCATCTTTACTTCTGATTGTCTCTGCTGTTTCCTCTTGTTTGCACATTCATTCTAAATGATAAGTACCAAAGAAGCAGCTGCCTCTGTGCTAAGAAAACAGTAACGTTGCCAGTGAAGTTAATGTAAATGACTTGGCTCGCCTGTTTAATCGAGGAATTCGGTGCATGATTTTTTTTTGCCTCTCGCCTTCCCTCTGTCTCTGCAGAGTAATGATAATGACGAGAGGCTGCAGGTGGTGAAGCTGCTGGCTAAGATGTTTGGAGCCAAGGACTCTGAGTTGGCTGCACAGAACAAACCACTTTGGCAGTGTTACCTGGGCAGGTGGGTTTCAGGCAATTGCAGACCCTTGAAAAAAAATCACAAACACATTTACTCATTTGATGGATGCATTAGATATTTGATATTCAGAATCATAAAAAAAAAATCATGTTTTAAAAAATAATAATAATATGCCTTTGTTGTCTTCATTTGTGACGTAGCTGCTTTTTGTTAGTTTGAGGAAATACTTACGTTGTTTCTTTTATGAGATTCTCTCTGGGTGTGTGAGTGAGTCTTAAATTTGGTCTCCTCAGAAGCTGTGTGTGTGCATGCAGCAAATATGCTCCAGGTTATTTATGCTTATTTATGTTTATTCCTGGTTTATTGTGTTTTTGTGTCCCAGTGGAGTTGTTGACAGAAAGTTTGTCTCTTTCCTCAAAAGGTTTAATGACATCCATGTGCCCATCAGACTGGAGTGTGTTAAGTTTGCCAGTCACTGTCTCATGAACCACCCAGACCTGGCCAAAGACCTCACAGGTAATTCAGCTGATCTTGCGCAACAGATATCAATCAGCATTGAATTATCACTGTTGAGTCCGTGAGTATGTACTTGAGAGGCAGTTACTGAGTAATTTCTGATAGAGGTGGCTGTTTTTCTCACATCCCACTCATTTGTTCCCGTGTTTCTCACACAGAATTCTTAAGGGTCAGATCACATGACCCAGAGGAGGCCATCCGCCATGATGTCATTGTCTCTATAGTAACCGCAGCCAAGAAAGACTTGTCTCTCGTCAATGATGCATTGCTCAATTTTGTAAAGGAGAGGACCTTGGACAAAAGAGTAAGTGTACTTATTTTCCACAGTTTATGTTGACACGGTGTGCTTTGCTTTTCAAAAAGCATTAGACAGTGTGAGGTCCCATTATCAGTGAGGAAGGCCATAGTTATGATATGGTGCTTAACATTTTTCAGAACCTGACACTATCTTATGAATTATATCTGCACCGTTAGATGGTGATGTAATGGTGAATTTCCCACCTTTGTTATTACATAACCTGATGGATCTGTTGCACATAGCACTGTTATATCCACTTTGTCGCCAGTTGAGGTTTTAAGTAAGTAAAATATTACTGCTGTGTTCTTACCTCATTATCCACAACAGCTTTTGATATTTTTATGTTGCTCTTCCTTTAAGGGAGCACAGTATCTCTTGTCTTACAATCCAATGTTTGATCCTAAGACAAATTTTATGCTGCGTTGAGCTGACTCATTCATCCCTGCTGTGCTTATCAGGGGAAGACAGCTGTTTACTATCAAGAAATGCAGTATGTTTGCTTTGTTGCTATAAAATGATCGTTTAGTACCATGTCGAGTCATGTAGTTTGTCAGCATTGAATTGCAGTCTCCATCATGGTTAGTGTTATTGCTGCCTCTTTCTCCCTGATCTAGCAGTTTGAATTTTTTTTTCTTTTGCGGAATAGATTCAGTGTTTAATCTGATAAAGGTCTGATTCATCTAGCTTGTTCAACAAAGTTTGTAACTGGTAGTGTCTGTTTTCACTTACCCTCTCTTCAGTGGCGTGTACGTAAAGAAGCCATGATGGGCCTGGCATCAATCTACAGGAAGTACTCACTGCAGGGAGAGGGAGGGAGAGAGGCCTCTAAACAGATTTCCTGGATCAAAGACAAGCTGCTCCATATCTACTACCAGAACAGCATTGATGACAGGTTTGCTTTTTTATTTAGTTAGTATACAGATGTAGGTATAAGAGTTTAAATGATGTAGTATTAAATCCGTTACCTAAAAGATGGCCATTGTACTCATTTTCTTTCTCCAACTGGAGCATCAGAAACATTTCTTGGAAGATATTCTTGTTTTTTCTTTTATAGGGTCTGTCAGTCTCCTAGTTACTGTAGCCTAATCAGTTTGTGAACAAAGAAATGTTGCCCCAGAAATTTCAAACTCTGATATATTGGAAAATATTTTGAACAGGTTCACATCGTCTTAATCAGCATTCTTCAACTTTTTTTGGAAAAGGCTTAAATGGAACAGACATTCATGGATTTGTGCCCCTCCTACTCTCAATTTATAATTTTATTTCTCTATATACACAGGTTGCTGGTGGAGCGTGTCTTTGCACAGTACATGGTTCCTCACAACCTGGAGACCACTGAGAGAATGAAGTGTCTCTATTACCTGTACGCCACCCTGGACACAAATGCTGTCAAGTATGTTTTTTTCAATTTCACACTCATACAACACATTGATGGAATTATGTTATCTTTTAGACAATCTTTAAGTTTCAATGCCCTGATAACCTTTGTTATCAGGACAAAGTGTGTAAAAGAATAGTAATTTTACAACTTACTACTTCTCTGTGTCTCTCAGAGCTCTGAATGAGATGTGGAAGTGCCAGAATATGCTGAGACACCATGTCAAAGACTTGCTGGACTTGATTAAAAAACCAAAGGTAATAATGATCAAAGCACAGTACTTTTTTAAAAGCAAGGTGATAAGTTGATGTACTCCTTGTTTTCTGAACTTGTTTATGTTTATGTATTTGTCATAGTCTGAAGCCTCCAGCAAAGCTGTTTTCGCTAAAGTCATGGTGATCACACGTAAGGGATATGCATTTATAATGAGTTTAATTTCAGAGAACGCTTTAGATGCTGTTGTGTTATAAAACATTTACATAGTGTTTTGAACTATTAAATCAGTTAACTATGAACTATTAACTTCTGTTGAATCTTAGTATAATATCAATGGAATAAGAAGTAACAACTGGTCATGAAATTCCAGTAATGGGAAACCTTACCCCACACTTTTATCCTGCACATCTAAAGGGAACTTGCCAGACCCAGGCAAGGCCCAGGACTTTGTGAAGAAGTTGGCACAGGTTCTGGATGATGACGAGCGGATCAGAGATCAGTTGGAAACCTTAGTCAGTCCCACCTGCTCTTGCAAGCAAGCTGAAGTTTGTGTGGTAGGTATTGATTTTCCTTGTGCCCTTTAAAATTTGTTGGACTCAAATGGTTTTAGTCTTGGATAAAATAACGGTTAAAATATTGAATATTTATTTGTAGTTGCAAAGAGTTTTGCAGATGTTTTATTTAGTGACTTGATTCTGAACATGTTGCTTATTGTGCAGTATATGTCTTGTCACAGCAGTCCATCTCTTTGTTTTAGGGCTTTAGGTTAGGTATGGTTTAAATATTATAACTCCACCAGGTCTAAAGATTTTATTTTTACTTGTTCATCACCTCTTCAGCGAGACATCACCAAAAAGCTTGGCAGTCCCAAACAGCCAAGCAATCCTTTTCTGGAAATGGTCAAGTTTCTGCTGGAGAGGATTGCTCCTGTACACATCGACACAGAGTCCATCAGGTGATCATAATAATACAAAAACCTCGAGTGCCAATGACGTTTGGTAAACTTTGTCAGTATATGATGGCTGTCTTTCTCGCTCATCTCTTCCTTCTTCTTTTAGTGCTTTGATAAAGCAGGTAAACAAATCAATAGATGGAACAGCAGATGATGAGGAAGAGGGTGTTCCGACTGAAGAGGCCATCAGAGCCGGACTGGAACTACTGAAGGTAAAAACTAGTGAAAATTAAAATGACAGCCATATTAAATCTGTATTTATTACATGAGTCTTTTTATTATCTCATGTTGGTTGCTCCATTTAACAAAATCGTATAAATTACAGGCTCTGTACTTCTGCCAGTTCTGCTGCTGTGGTATCTGTATGAATTGAGGCTTAAATACATTATTTTCACTGTCGGAGTTGAGTGGAATAATTACGGAATGACAAACTGGACGAAAATGAACAGCCGGTGCATAATGCCCCCTTGTAGTTTTGTATTGGGTGGGGCTGGGTACAGCAGCAGTCCTTGTAGTGATATAAACACCCTTTTCACGTTATTAATAATGAAGCCTTGAAGAATTATGCCATTGTTCTCGTCCATTAATATTCGGATTTTTATTACGACTTAATAGAAAAGTATTGAACATTATTGAATAGATGCCATGTAGAGATGATCTGTTTATTAGATGTGAAAGCCATTGTTGTTTATTCATTACAGGTGCTGTCGTTCACACATCCAGTATCATTCCACTCTGCAGAGACGTTTGAGTCTCTGTTGGGGTGCCTGAAGATGGATGATGAGAAGGTGGCTGAGGCTGCGCTGCAGATCTTCAAGAACACCGGCAGCAAGATGGAAGAGAGTTTCCCCCACATCAAATCGTAAGTTACCATTTTTGTATTGATGTTCTCATTCGTTCTTTCACTTACAGCAGACTCATGTATGGGCTCATCAATGCTGCTGGTTTTTAACTGTTCACACTGTCTGCTCCCCCAAGTGTTTTACTGCCAGTACTGCAGGCCAAAGCCAAAAGAGGCCCCCCTCGTCAGGCTAAGTATGCCATCCACTGCATCAACGCCATGTTCACCAACAGAGACACACACTTCGCTCAGATTTTTGAGGTCAGTCAATAAAATACTTGAATTGCTCTACACAAATAATGTTGACTTCCTGGTTTGACATATTTACTCAAGCTAACACCACATTTATACTGTATTGTTGTGCGTGCTTAAGTAAATTACGCATTCTTTTTCAATATATTGGAAATGTAAAAATCGATCACCTAAGGTGAATTGAGTATTTCCACATCAAGATAAAAAAAATAAATGAAAAACTAAAACATACAAGCCAGTGTCTGTATGAACGGTCAATAAAAGTATTCTGTTTTTTGTTTTTTTTCCAGCCTCTGCACAAAGGCTTAGACCCTGCTAACCTGGAGCAGCTCATTACTCCCTTGACCACTCTGGGTCACCTGGCGCAACTTGCACCTGAACAGTTTGCTGCGCCACTCAAATCTCTAGTTGCCAATTTCATCGTAAAGGATCTTCTCATGAATGACAGGGTACACATATGATATATGGTTAATATTTAAAAAACAGGACCGCCTGAAATGGCACTCAGTAATATCACAGATTTAGTATTTTTATTTTCTGTGGATATCTTATGTCATATTAAATAAGGCTTTCGTAGTATTAGGTTTTACAACAATATTTGTTTTTTGTTTTTTTGTTTTTTCCTATAGATTCCAGGCAAAAAGACGACCAAATTTTGGGTTCCTGATGAAGAAGTGTCCCCAGAGACTATGGCCAAGGTCAGCAGTGAACTCTCTAAAAACTTTCTTTGTTTCCTTGGTTTGTTTCCATGTGACGATAATCTTGCATTATTTCCCTAATAAATTAAGAGAAACATTTTTTTATCCAGAGCACTGTAACACTGATTCTTCAAGAATTATATCTGACCGTTGATTCAAATCTCTTTAGATCCAAGGCATAAAGCTGATGGTGAGGTGGTTGCTAGGAGTGAAGAACAACCAGAGCAAATCGGGCAATTCCACACTGAGAATGCTGACTGCTATTCTGCACAGTGATGGAGACCTAACCGAACAGGGCAGAATGGGGTAAATGACAAAGTCTTCAGATAATCATGTAGTTTCCAGTGAATTACCGGATTTATGTGGGTTTTGTACAACTTACTTGTCAGGCTTTAACACTCAATACATAAAGAATCCCTTTTTGACCTCTTTGATCTCATCCCTCAGTAAACCAGACATGTCGAGGTTGAGATTGGCAGCAGCATGTGCCCTGCTGAAGCTGGCACAGGAACCCTGCTATCACGAAATAATCACATTGGAGCAATATCAGCTGTGTGCTCTCGTCATTAATGTAAGCCCCTCATCGTTTCCCTCACTTCTGCAAAATATGCTATTAGCGCTTTCTTTCTTTTTAGTTTTTATGGTTTTCATATTGTATTGTTTTATAATGATGCAATCACTGCCAGGTATTATTGTTTCCCCTGCAACCAGCTCTTTTGCTCAACCTCTTCCATCTCCATATTTCTCTACACCATTTTATTGCCTGACTCTTCTTCCTTATTATTGTCATTACTTTTTGTGCGTCTGTTTCTTTGCTTTGTAGGATGAGTGCTACCAGGTGCGACAGTGTTTTTCCCAAAAGCTCCACCGTGGCTTGTGTCGCCTCCGTCTGCCTCTGGAGTACATGGCAGTGTTTGCTTTGTGTGCCAAGGATCCTGTTAAAGAGAGGAGGGCTCATGCTCGCCAGTGTCTGGTGAAAAACGTCAACATACGCCGAGAGTACCTCAAACAGCATGCAGCCATCAGTGGTAAAGAAAGACAATCAAACATGACATTTAACACTCAAAATCTAAGCTACATTACATATAGTGCTGTGCAAAGGTTTTAGTCACTAAATGTGAAGATGCTCTCAAAAATAACACCATGAATAAGTGTTCTGTTCAAGCCGTTCTCAGTATCCTTACACAAAGTTCAATTAAATGGTTCCAGGAATCTTGTGCGCCACAGTACATATGGCATGTGACATTGTAATATTTACATTGTGTGCACCAACAGACAAGCTGTTCTCTCTGCTGCCGGAGTATGTGGTGCCTTACACCATCCATCTGCTGGCACATGACCCAGACTACGTCAAGGTGCAAGACATTGAGCAGCTCAAAGAAATTAAAGAGTAAGTAGTAAATTGTAAAACTGGTTTGGTAAACATTACAATATAAACATATGTAGGATATCCCCCACCAGCATTTTTATTACTACTAGTTTATTATTGCCATAACCTGAATTACATAATCTAAGGAATTTTAAGGTTTATGGTCAAAACTTAAACATGCTAAAATATATTGCTGTCTGGTATGCTGATGTCAAACCTCTCTTTGTTAGAGCTCTTTGGTTTGTCCTTGAGATTATCATGGCTAAGAATGAGAACAACAGCCACGCCTTCATAAGGAAAATGGTGGAGAACATCAAACAGACGAAAGATGCCCAGGCCCCCACTGATCCCAAAACTAATGAGGTACACAGTACATCAACTTCCTGTACATTGAATATCTTACAATCTAGGAAGATTTCCTAGATTGTAAGATATTCGTTTGTGTGCTCAAAAACTGCCATTCTGAGTAGAATTTTGTGTCTTACCTGTACAGAAGCTCTACACAGTGTGTGACGTTGCCATGCACATTATCATGTCAAAGAGCACCACCTACAGTCTGGAGTCCCCAAAAGATCCTGTGTTGCCCTCACAGTACTTCACCAAACCTGACAAGGTTTGTGTTTACACCACAAATTATTTCCTAGAAATTCTTCAGTATCAGAGCAGTTTCTTTTTTGTTGTGTAAATTAACAACAATAGTTGAGCTATGCTAAATACCGTAGTTATTTCACCCTGTAAATGATTTAAGAATTATCAAAGTAGCTGCCACATTTTGACGAATAATGTTGTTTGTTAAAACTAAACAGTTCATCCTAATCCTCAGGTTCTGTTTGTGTGTTTTTGGTTATTGACATAAAAAACTTGCCATTTCAGAACTTTAGCAACACAAAAAATTATCTACCACCAGAGATGAAGGCATTCTTCACACCAGGAAAGGTACGCTTCATCAAACCCCTTTTTTATCATTATTGTGTCTCTATTGAATGGAACTTATCCAGCTCAACTCTCACTCTTTACTTCTAAAGCCTAAATCAGCCAACGTCTTGGGTGCTGTAAACAAACCTCTGTCATCAGCGGGGAAACCGCTCCAGAGCAAAGCTTCTCGTATGGAAACTGCTGGTAACGATGATTCGTCGTCCAACCCTGGTTCCCCACAACGCAGCAAGACCAGGTACAATACGCATATATGTCACCATATACTCCTTTATACCTAAAACTTTGATGTCAAGAATATTTACCCTGTTCCTTGTAAACTGCCTCGCAGCACAGAGAGTGCGGTTTCATTAACATGCTTAGATTACAGAACAATAGAAAGAAACAATTTTCTTTCTCATAACTTTCACTGTACTTCTATTTTCCATAAAGGAAATAGTAATAATTCCTAACTGTTATCTTTAAGGCATGACAGCACAGAAATGGATCACAGTGAAAACGAGGACTTCAGCCTAAAGAGAGCTGACAGCACTGAAAAGGTATTAAACCTCTGTGTATACTGATAAATCTTCTGTGATACGAGACTCGTACTCTGAAACTGCAATATAATTGAAAGTTATTTGTGTTTTTATTAAATATGACTTTCTGTGTAGTCACTGTATCTAATTTACAATGACTTTTCTATGCTGTGTGTATATACACTGGCAGCTCCCGCATTGCAGTCCTATTAAATTATATATCAGTTATTTGTCCCTAACTGTTTTAATGTATTAGGCTGTCAAAAACCTGCAGCCATAATCTTATTAAAAATGTTCCTCCCTCCTGAGAGACCGTTCGGACTGTTATCATATTTGCAGGGCTCCATTTCAAGGAATCAAATCATGTTTTCATTATTACAGTAAAAACATGTTTTTAGTTTTGGTAGCCATGACAGAAACGGGCCAAAGGAGCAAAATATAAAATCGTTTGTCAACATTCTTTCAATTACACATTTTGAGAAACAGAAGTATCATAAATTGTCACAAGATGGATAAAACAGCTGTTCTATAGTGTTACTGCATAAATACATCAAGTGAGCCAGCAGCTAAGCACATATTGAAATTGTTAGGTGCTGTGATCCAGGTAAGCGTTTACAGTCATAAACCCACGTGTCTCTTTGTTTTGACTCTACTGTGCAAACACCATCTGGATTGAAGTCAAGACAGGATTAGCGAGAACATGTTGTATGAACATCATAAACAACAACCTATATACCTACTGAATCTCCCTGTTTTTTAACATGTATCAATTGTTTCCCCAAAGCTGTTTGCAAACAATTATGGAGCTTGTTGAAAACAGTGGGAAGATTAGGTGGTGCTTTAAAGAAAGGAGTTTATGATAAAATAATTTACATTATCTGCAGATTATCTGAGTCAGGCCTCAGTCCACCATTTTCTCTTTCTTTTCTTTTACAGGAGATTGAAAAGACCCGCGGACGCAAACGGGGAGTGACCTCCAGCGATGACCCGGAGAGCAAGCCGAAGCGTGGCCGCAAGAAGGCGTCAACCAACACGACTGCAACAGCAGAGTCCGAGGACCAGTGGGAGGACGACAGTCGGCCAGAGGACGAACAGAACAGTCCGCCAAAAAAAGGACGGCGGGGCCGGCCTCCGAAATCTACTGCAAGCAGCCAAGACACCCCCTCCAAGGGCAAGAGGGGGCGAAAGAAAGCAGCTCCTCCACCTGAAGATGAGGAAGAAGAGGAGGAGGAGGAGGAAGACAAGGGTGAGGAGGAAGCAGAGGATGAGGAGGAAGAGGATGACAGGAGCAGTGAAAATATGGAGGTGAAGACCAAAGGAGGAAGGCAAGCAAGGTCATCAAGGCGATCACAAGGGTAAGACACAGCAGACCCTCACTCTGCTTAAAGAGAAGTTTTATATCGGCCTTACTAATAACGTCTGTTCCCGATGCTGTTTATTACTGTCAGCAATATTCTGCTTTAACTCTGATTTTCACTTTGCTGTCAATCAACAGCTCAGAATCAACAGAGTCCACACCACAGAAGAGAAGAGGACGTCCGCCCAAATCAGCTCAGCCACCTGCCAAGAAACCAGCGTAAGATATAGTTATCGATTTCACGAACATTTCCTTCAGTGTAAATGAAAGGCGGATTTGTTGTAAACGTGGGTCAGATATGTTGCCATGACTACAGATTGTAGTTGTGTGATAGATGGCATAGACACTGATTGCAGTGATGGCACTGATTTTGAAATGGCAATAGCTGTGTCTACGCGTTTTTACGTGATGTCCCCGTTTTCACGTGTTTCCCTGTAGCCGTGGTGGGCGATCGAAGGCAGCTGCCGCTAAAGACGACTCTGAGGAGGAAGACGAAGAAGAGGAGGAGGAGCAGGAAGACGAGCCAACACCGAAGGTACAGGAATTAATACATCATGATCTGGGTCTTGACAAAGTAATAGAGATAGCTTTCTGCTCAGAGTTTTCACCTAGCTTGTTTTTATTTTTTATAATAGGGTCGCAAGAAGGCAGCAGTGCGAAGAAGATGAGCTAAAAAAAGACGAAGGACAAAAGAAGACACTGTTTCTACTCTAAAGTTGTGGGGGAATGACGTAGGAAAAGAAAATATGGACATTGAACTTTTTAAACTTTTCATACGCTGACGCTCCCTACTGTTACACAAATTCACACACTTGCATATTCCACATGCACATTGCATCAGTAAATCAGCTGTGGTTTGTTGCATTGTGTTGCATTGTGATGATGTTTGCCACATTAAGTAGAAATAATTTTAACAGGAAAAAAAACAAAACAAAAAGATCCTTCCT
The DNA here is from genome assembly GCA_016785345.1 of Trinectes maculatus. NCBI lineage: Eukaryota > Metazoa > Chordata > Actinopteri > Pleuronectiformes > Achiridae > Trinectes > Trinectes maculatus. The sequence goes on from JAFBJQ010001137.1 coordinate 208,475, forward strand.
TGTAAATAGTCTCTCGTGTCTGTTTCATGTTCTGTTGTTGTGTTTGATACTGACTGGGGGGATGCTGTAAAGCCTTTACCCACTGATATTATTAAAGTGCTCCCATAAAGCAGTATTGCTTATCAATCCTCCCTCTGTGTCCCACTTTTAAAAACTCAAAGAGATTAACCCTTAGCTTTCTTTAATAATGTTAGATGTTATTTTATGTTAAAGGACAACATGCTTGTTTTTGTTTACAGGTCTGTATATTAATACTTTTTTAACCATGTATTGAAAAGCTAAAGAACAGTCAGAAACCTGTCCAAAGGTAGAGTTGCCTCTTGAAAAGATTGTAGTGTGCGTCTCATTATTAGGTTTGTCCTTACCGGTAGGCGGAAGTCATGAGCAGCTGTGGTTGTCGTGTTTGTCACTGCTGATTAACTTGGCCTCACATCCACCCAGTCAGATCCTCCGTTGTATCAATATAATTCTCTACAAAACCTGACGTGCTTGAGTTCTCGTTATTTCTTGTCAACGTCTTGAATAATCAGCAGGTGTGATGCCAATCTGTTAACGTTTTAAGTTTTAGTTGCTAATCCCTGAGTGCCCAAAAAGACAATTAATGTGAAGCATCTTTCATCTGTTGTCAGGCTGAAAACAAACATGAAATCTGATCCAATGGAGCTGACAGCTCCAATAAAGGTTTTGGAGCCTTGCAGAAGGAATCCATTTATTCTAAGGTATTATTATTATTATTATAAGTTTTTTTAATTGTATTATTATTATTATTATTATTATAAGTTATTCTATAGGATAAGGTTGTTTGTTCTTTATCTGGGAAAGTAACAATACAATTGATTTTCAGCTGAACTGTATTCACCATAGTAGTTTGGTGGTAGCGTGCCCCCCTCCCCCTCACACCAGCCATCTGCGACAACCCCACACCCCCCACACCCCTCTCCAGCCACCTGCTTTACACCTCCTCAGATAGTTATGCTGAGGCTGTGTGGACCAACATGTCTCTCTCCAGCAAAGAGAGACAGAAGCCTGAGTTTCCAGGCAACAGCGCTGAAAGCAGGAAGATAAGGCAGTGATGTGGCCATGGTGCAACCGGGCACGCGGGCTCTGCTGTTTGCATATCTTGTCCTCAGCCCATCTCCTCTTGACTGGACCCCGCTCCGCTGAGAAATGCAGATGCCTCCTCCATGTGACATTGAAATCGAGTTATGGAGATGATGTGCCAGCTGAGGACGTGTGGTGATTGTTCAGTCACTGAGATCATGAGGGGCCTGTTGCACCTGGGTCACCCCCCCCCCCCCCAGCTCCATCCTCATACTCACCGAGTATCAAAACAGCTCTGTGTTAGTCCAAGAAAAAAAAGATCTGACAGTCTGAGGGGGAAAAAGTTAATTTAATATGGACAGAGCAGCTTCACCTTTAATTGATCATTCGGGGCTTGAACATCATGTTGGAGACCTTGGTGCGTCCGGTGCTTTGGCTAATCATTGATGGATCTGGAGAGGCGGTGTGTGTGTGTGTGTGTTTGTTTGTGTGTGTGTGTGTGTGTGTGTGTGTGTTGTGGGCTCACAGCTGCCTGCACTCCACAGTCTGTTGTTTGATCACCTCTCATGGTGAGGTGAAGTGCGGGTCCAGACAGGTACTGAAGCAGACCGGTGTCATGAGGGCTGCGCTCGCCCTGCTGCCGCTCCTCCTCTCCCTGACCTCGGCCTCCGCCAAGCCGCACGCCGGGCTGAGGACGTGGGGTCGCTTCAGCAGGCTGCCCTACCCCGCTGACAAGGCTTTCCTCTACGACACCTTCCCGGAGGGCTTCATGTGGGCGGTGGGCACGGCGGCGTACCAGGTGGAGGGCGCGTTTGAGAAGGACGGGAAGGGGCTCTCCATCTGGGACACTTTTACGCGCGGGGGGAACCGGATGACCACCGGGGACGTGGGCAGCGACAGCTACCACAACGTCCACGCCGACGTGCGGGCCATCCGGCAGCTCGGGGTCAGCCACTACCGCTTCTCCCTGTCCTGGTCCAGGATCTTCCCCAACGGAACCCGCGGCAGCCACAACGACGTCGGCACCAACTACTACCGCACGCTGATCAAGCGGCTGAAGGAGGTGCGCGTGCAGCCGGTGGTCACGCTCTACCACTGGGACCTGCCCGAGCAGCTGCAGCAGAAGCTGGGCGGCTGGAGCAGCCCGGAGATGGTGGGCATCTTCAGGGACTACGCCGACTTCTGCTTCCGGACGTTCGGAGATGACGTGAAGTACTGGATCACCATCGACAACCCGTTTGTGGTGGCGTGGCACGGGTACGGCTCCGGGATGGTCGCCCCCGGGATAAAGACCGACCCCGACCTGCCGTACCGGGTGGGACACAATCTGCTCAAGGTGAGCCGACTGGTTTCAATCAGACCACATTTAATATACATCTAAATCTAAATCTAAATATAAATATAAATATACATATAAATATAAATTTAAATAAATATACATATAAATATAAATATAAATATAAATATAAATATAAATATTTTTTCTCAACTTTTATTCATCAATAATTAATAATTAATTCACCCCTTATTATGTTTACTAATGATTTACACTACAAATATAATAATATATATAATAATATATCTAGTATATTATATATATGTATCTATATGTATATATATATGTAAATATACTTTCCCTGATTATGTTTGTTGATTATCTGATCTTATTATCTAATATTTACATCTTTATGGAAAAGCCTCCGACCATCATGGTTGTCGTCATGGTTCTGTCTCCTCCGTGCTCCAGGCTCATGCGGCTGTTTGGCACCTCTACAACCAACACTACAGACTGCGGCAGCAGGGAAAGCTGTCCATGGCGTTGGCCTCTCACTGGATCAAGCCCAGCCAGACGCGCCTGGAGAGCCTGCGGGAGTGCCAGTGCTCCCTGGACCATGTCCTGGGCTGGTTTGCGCGGCCGTTGTTCACGGACGGCGACTACCCTCCGTGCATGAAGGCTCAGCTGGGCTCCCGGTTGCCCTCCTTCACACGGGAGGAGAGGGAGCAGGTGATGGGGACGGTGGACTTCTTCGCCCTCTCTCACGGAGCGGCCCTCAGCTTCCAGCTCATCAACGACAGCCTGAAGTTTGGGCAGCAGGAGGATCTGGACCTGAGGAAGCTGCTCTACTGGGTCAATGCTGAATATGACAAGCCTCCCATCTTTGTGGTGCAGAGCGGTTGGTAGGTTTGCCGTTTGTCTCGCTCGCCCCATATGCCAATGATTCCCTGTATGTTTTCTTAGCGTTCGCCTGTTGTGCAGCTTCTTGTTGTCACTGCTGCTCGACACAGGTATGTCCTCGGCAACACCAAGACAGAAGACCCCAAACACATGTACTACCTCAAGAGGTTCATTGCAGAGGCTCTAAAATGTGAGTACTGATCCAGCAGGTGCTCTCTGATATGGGGGTGGATCATTTTCTGTGACGTGCCGGTTTCTCTCCATGCAGCCATCGTCATAGATGGAGTGAACGTAATCGGATACACGGCCTGGTCGCTGATCGATGGCTTCGAGTGGCACCGGGAATACGGCATACGGAGGGGACTGTACTACGTTGACTTTAACACTCCTGACATGAAGAGGGAGCCAAAGACGTCTGCCACCTTCTACAGGTAAACAACTGAGTGGTGGCTGTGAGAAGAGATGAGGAGTTCATCCATCATAGTTTAACCATCACCATGAGCTGAGATTTGCATTGTTTGTTTTTTTTTATCTGTTGTCACTAAAGGAATGTCATCCAAAGAAACGGGTTCCCGGAACTGCCAGAGAACAGACCGGCACAGGGAGTCTTCCCATGTGATTTTGCTTGGGGGGTGTCTGCCAATTCCATACAGGTATATGTGTGTATTGGATGTGGGTGCAGGACAGGGCTGTGAGGACTGTGTCTATGTTTGTGGAAAGATCACAGAGTCAGGGTGAGTCCATTATGCACTAAAGGAAAGGACGGAGAATATTTTCTTAGAAATAGAGGAAACTGTGGAAACTGATTAACTGATTCACCGTGAACCTCACAAATATTTAGCGATGTGTAATATTTAGTGTAATTATTTGGCCAGAGTCGTATTTATTTCCTTCACACCTCAGTTGCACATTTTTTGATTCTGATCATTATTTCTTTGGCTTTATTTCAATTGAGTGTTGTGCGACAGGAAATCTGAAGCACGGTGTTTGTTTACCTCCCGTCATTTTCCTCAAAAGGTTTTGAGCTTGCAGTTTTAGTGGTGAAAGTCCAGCACAGGAACTGCGCTGACTATAAATCCTCTTAATCATAAACCACATAACCACATAGAGTCTGCCCATTAAACTCGACAACGCACGACCAGCTGTTATTATTGATTTGTGTCGTTTGTCCTTTATTTGTATGTTTGAGGTTAAGGTGGTATAACGAGTGCATGTTTTACGCTGGTGTTTTTTTTATTTTGTGGGTCTCTCTTCACGTTGTAGGTGGAGACGGTGCCCAGCCAGTTTGCAGACCTCAGTGTTTACCTCTGGAATATCTCCAACAACGGAGCACTGATGAGGCTGGAGGGCTTCACCGTACCTCCTTTACGGCAAACCGCTCACTGTGCTGATTACGCAACCATCCAACATCAAGTCTGCCTCTCTCACTCAAACTGTTTTTATTTGTATAGTGACTTTTGAAGTGACGATATAGTTTCTGTTTGGTTTGATTGAGTAATTTGAGTAAATTAAGGTACTGCATTAATTGAGATCTTCGAATCAAAAAAAAATTGGAGTACATTCATTACTCCTAATTACATTTTTGTTACATAATGTATATCAAAATATTAACTTTAATAATGGCTCATACTTTGTGTACTAATTATACAAATTTTATTGTTTTGTTTTATGACAGACCATCTAGTGTTTTAGGACTTGGTACACATATGTACCGTTGATGGTACAAATATTACAATTTGCAGAAAAGATGATTGTTACGTGCTGATTAGCAACAAGCCTTCATTCTGAAAAAGCTGAATTGAGTTTTTCGCATAAATTTGAATGTATATACTATGGGCAACATTTAAAGTTGTGACGTGTTTACCTTCCTCCCTGTCTTTAGGTGGATGAAATCCAGCATGTTGGAGTGAGCCACTTCCATTTCTCTCTGAACTGGTCGGCACTGGTGCCCACAGGTGATGTGGCCCACCCGAACACGACTCTGCTGGGCTACTACCGCTGCTTTACCCATCAGCTGCTGCAGGCCAACGTCACACCCGTGGTCACTCTGTGGCACCACACACGGCAGCGCAGCAGCCTGCCGGCCCCACTCGACGCCGCCAACAAGTGGCTAAACAGGTCGGACACAGTGACGATGAGGAGATTGAAGCCTTGTAACTTATTTAATGATAGTTGGACTTTTCTCCTAGGAAGACTCCAGAGGCGTTTGCAGACTATGCCAGACTTTGCTACAGAGAACTAGGAGCCCATGTGAAGATGTGGATCACCCTGAACGAGCCCAATGACGAGATGGTGAGCTACCAGGAGGGGCATCAGATGCTGCGGGCGCACGCTCTGGCCTGGCACGCGTACGACCGAGAGTTCAGACACGTGCAGGGAGGACAGGTCAGTGGCACCGCATTTAAAAATAGTTTATATGTATTTGAATGTTTTTATTTTGGGTTGATCAGTATGCAGGGAGCATCACTTCAGTCATCAGAAGACACGTCTCAGATGATCACCTGTGCCACCACGTTTTCTGCTGTGTCCGTGTCAGGTGTCTCTGGCTCTGCACATGGACTGGGTGGAACCAGCCTTTTCTTTCAGCCGTGAGGACGTGGAACCAGCTAAGAGGGTTTTAGACTTCCGCGTTGGCTGGTTTGCAGAGCCCATCTTCGGCAGCGGGGACTATCCTCTGGGGATGAGGAGCTGGCTGCGTCAGCTCAACTCGCTTGAGTATGAATACGTCACACTGTTAGCTACAGAACTAATATGGTAGTTTAATATGATTGATTGGATGGGACTATTTATTGTTTTGAGCGCAACCATTTAACAGTTCATCAAGTGTCATATGTTTATAATTTGTCAACAAACCTTTGGGTGGAAATGTTGAAATGTCACAACAGTTGTTTTTTAGTAAGGAACATTTTTTGATCTGGCAAGTTTTGAAATAATAATTGTAGCACAGCCAAAATACTCACCTGTTGTTCTTAAATACAGCTTTTTTATTGTCAAATGTTTTGCTGTATGTGTGTGTGTGTCTCTGCGTCTCCACAGCCTGCCAGTCTTCAATGAGGAGGACAGACAGCTAGTTAAAGGGACATATGACTTCTTTGCCATTAGTCACTTCAGCACCAAGCTGGTGACCCACGCCAAAGAAGACGCGTAAGACGAAATCCATCTTTTGCTTATATTTTGACAGTGACACAGAAACAATAGCTGTGGACATATATGTTACTCTGATATTGTGATATGTCCAGTTTATAGCCTGTAACTGCCATCACTACCATCCCCACATCTGCAGGTACACCTACACAGCAATGCTCGAGGTCCAGCACATGATCGACACCACGTGGATCATGTCTCCGAGGCCTGTGGTGCCCTGGGGCCTGAGGAAAGCTCTTAACTGGGTGAGACTGGACACACATTTCTTCAAAATGTGTAAATCCTCACTACACATACACGGGGAATGCACACGTTATTAGTGTAGCGGGATAAATGGAAAAAAAAATTCCTGGAGGTGACACTGTTTTCTTATTGTGAAAGGTGAGGGAGCACTACTGTGACGTTCCGGTCTACGTGATGGCTAATGGGGTCCAGGAAGACCCAGCCCGCTTCAAAGACAGCCTGAGAGTCTACTACCTGTACAACTACATCAATGAGGCACTAAAAGGTGAGAATATAAACACACAATACCATGTGGGGTCCTGGGGTAGAAGAGTACAGTTTAGAGATGAAATATTACAATATTACTGTAATACGCTCAAGAGCAGTATGTTGTTACAATTGAGTTTGTGTGCTGAGTCATCAATACTTCAGAGGGGACTAAAGCCAGCCCTCTTCCCTACTGGTCAATAACACTGTCTCAGTTTAAATATTAGTCAAGTATTTAGGTCACTGACTTCTGAACAGTCAGCTGACAGAGAACACACACACATACACATGAGAGAGGTACACAACACTGAGTTGTTGAAACAAGGGTTATTTACAATCTGCTTACTCGTCCTTCTGAAGTTCAGTGGGTTTGCGTGAGACTTGTTCTCAGATACTCTGAAACGTTGCGGTGTCACACCAGCTTGTGCGCACTAAGTCCTGTGTCATTACATGTTGCAGTGTGTTTTGTCGCCACTAAGTTGCAGCCCCCACGTGGGACGTGGCGTGCAAAACCTGGTGTGACACTGCAATGTTTCAGAGCATCAGAGAATGAGCCAAAGTAAATAAAGGAATATAAGATTATATACATCCCATGTTGTTGTTGTTGTTGTTGGTTCCACCTCCCTCCCCAGCATACACTCTGGACGGCGTAAACCTAAAGGGTTACTTTGCTTACGCCCTAAGCGACCAGAGAGACCCAGGTTTCGGTTTGTACGGCCAAGTCCATGAAGAGGTCATTGACAAAGCCTCTCTCTCCAACTACCGCAACATCATCCGGCACAATGGCTTCCCTATTCAGGGAGCTGTGCCGCAGCAGTGTCCCAGCTTCCCTCAGCCCTGTGCGGGCTGCCGGGTGCTGGTGAAGTGGCCTGTGGTGGGATTCTTGACTCTTGTAGGTTCAGGTGTGCTCATCACCCTTTGCCTCATCATCTACTACACAGCCAAGAGATACAAGGAGTGTTACTGAGGATGTTGACTGTACACATTTTAACTTAACTAAAGATACTGAGTTTATTGTAATTATATTACTTATTTTGACCTATTGTTACATGACGTCCAAATAAGTACTTTGTGATGAGATCATCTCCTCTGTTAATAAATTAAATTTAAAGTTGGTGTACATTTTTCTTTCTGACCTTTCAGACAAAGATCCCACTGAATTTTACAGTCAGTTATACCACCCCTTGGTTTGACTTGTCGACTTATGTCATCATGCAACACCAGACTTTTTACATGTTGCAATAAGGCAGTTTATTGTAGCATTCTGATGTACAGCTATAAGAGAATATCTCTTGTCCTTGCAGTGTAGTTATATTTTACAACTTATCTGTATCTTAACTGTAAAACTATTAAGACTGCTTATGTGTCACCACAGTGCCTTACAGAATACATGTTTATCAAGTCCACTGATACTATTGAAAAGATATCAGAAAAATAAACAAGGGCTGTTGAGCCGCAGACAAGAAAAGTAGGAATATTTAGTCCATTTAGAGTCAAAACATCATGCCCTCCAAACCATCTTCCATGAACTTCTTGTAGATGGCCATGAACTTGGCAGTAAAGGCCTCTAGGTGGTAGATGGCTTTGCTGCCCAGCTGCAGCCTGTGTTCGTAGTAAGCTGCCATGTGGGCCACCTCCGTCTTCAGCTGGCCATCACAGTTATTCAGCAACTCTGTAACCAGTCTCTGTTATGAGGATCAGACAAGGAAAATAAATATTACTACTATTACCTCAAAAATTATTGCAGACCTTTTCAACACATTGATGAGGGAGGAGGAAAATGTACCTTCATGATGATCTCAGGAGGAATGCAGTGAGTCAGCAGCTCGTACAGTCTGGCTCGCACCTCCAGCAATCTGGAACAAAGAGATTCATGTGTAATTAACTCTCTTAACTAATCATGGGATCAACTGACTCTCTCGTTCATTGTGCCTCTAATACCTCTGAGGGCTCTGCTGGCTCACAATGGCATTGGCTGTTTCTCTGAGGTACATCTCCCAGTCTGTCTCTGGGACATCTTGGTCCACTGAAAATGGATACCTGGAAAAAAATGTAACACAAACTAAATAAGCACATCCCTTTCATTTATATTAACAAACAATCCACAGATAATTAATGCTGTGGGAGATGATAAGTTATGCGACAACTTACTGCTGCACTCTGCAGGCTTCACACATCAAAAGAGCTTTGCGGAGGTTGCGACCAGACTTCTCACTGATTTGCTTGGCCAGCTCAGGTGGGAGGAGCAAACCCTCCTTTTTACAGACTGATGTCAAAACAGAACAGACCTGAAAACAGAAAAGAGACAAGAAATGGGGGGAAAAGGTTTTAAACGTCCTGATCCTGACTTTAATTGGGCAGAATAAGTTTGGCACTACCTCTTCCTTGCTCGGAAGGGGAACTCTGATCGCCAGACATCGACTTCGAATTGGCCCAATGACTCTGGAGGTGGAGTTGGAGCAGAGGATGAGCCGACAGGTGGCCATGTACTTTTCCATAGTCCTTCGCAAAGCATGCTGGGCGTCCTTTGTCAGCCTGTCCACTTCTGTTAGCAACACCACTGAAAACGAGTGTGTGCCAATTACAAAAGGAGTGACAGTCTAATATTATGGTTTCACGGAGACACGGGTAAAGCTACCTCATAAAGGAAGCTGTGAAAACATTTGTGTGTCTTTTCTACCTTTAAACTCTCTCTGGGTGCTCGACTGGATTTGCTGAGACTGAGCCACGGTTTTAATCAGCTCTTGAATCACCACACGGTCCTGGTTTGCTGCATCGCTGTATGACACAGCACACAAATACTTGGGTCTCATAATGTGCAACAGTTGTTGTCACATGCAGGAAAATAGAGAAATACAATGACGTAATGGCATCGAAGTGAAGAAGCAGAAAATGGCACCTTGCATTGACCTCCAAGTGATAGTTACTGGCTATTGTGTTGATCTCAATTTTTTTCTTTGAAGGAGCCTGTGGCCAAAAAAATATAACGCAAATAAAAAAAACATGAGTCAATAAAACGGACAATGGAGGTGGTACAAGAACAGTGACTGCATTTCATTATTCCCCCACTCACCACAATTGTCTGGTGCTCTATGCGGAGTTTCTCCACACCAGCTCCATACAGCTCCCGCAGCAGACACATGATGCGCGTCTTCTTCCCGGCTCCTGATGGACCGTACACCAACAAGTGAGGGAAGTCGCCACATTGAACCTGAAACAAACATTTAAAAAAGACACCTGACTGAATTAACTGATTACATCCTGTTTGAATTTGAATGTCCTCCACTGTTTCCACTATGTCAACATACCTGAACACAGGACACATGTTCTGAACCTGCTATTTTAATGTGTGACAGCTTGTCCAATACTTTGATTACATTAAGAGGGGGGTTGTTAATTGACATAGAATAAGCAAATACAAACCTGACGTAGTTTTTTCCCCCAAATATGAACGATCTGTTACATCACATTGTAGTTGGTAGTACTGAAATACTAGTAACATTCAGCAGAAGATATGATGTTAAGAGATCATACTTAGAGGGTGATTTATTGACTAACTTAAAGGGAGAATGTGCTAATTCTGTTACCACCGGTGACAATATGAACCGGTGTGTGTGAGTACTGTGTGGCTTGATTTGCGTTTAGCTAACTATCACAGGACAGTTGTTTTGGTGAGTAGCAACAACATGTGAGAACAAGGAGCAGAAAGAAGGGAAACTTAAACAAGCTAGGTTCATATTATACGTACACTCACATGACCGAGGAGACACATTCAAGTCTTAATAAGCTACACCTGTTAGTTTCAGCCTGTGCTGCTGCCGGACACGATGCTAACGCTTCCGGAAAACACAGGAGACAGGTCGGTTTCTCTTCTTACCAGGTTTTTCAGGTGAGCCGCCTGCTCTTTGTGGTAGTCGAGTTTGCCGAGCGACGTGGGTCGATATTTATCCACCCACAAACTCATTGTGTTGTGACTTTAGTCGCTGTTTATTTACTGTCCTTTGTTGACAGCTGTGGTTGGCTGCTAACTCTCCCGCGAATGAATGTTCACAAAGCGCGCGAGCCACTGGCCGCCGAGCTACGGAGAGTCGGAGGGGACAAAAAGCAGCAGGCGAGTGCACAAAAACAACAACAACAAAAATTATGTCCACTGTCCAATAAATACACAGAGTATCTCATTACACTGAATGAGCCCTGTTTGTCAGACCTTTAAGTGTTAATTGCGTTTAATATTTCAAAAATAACACAGATTAACAAATTTGTTTTACTGTTTGACTGAATGTGTAAAACTATTTATGCACACACTGTAGAAATTGTAATCAGTTTAAAGCCCTAGAAACCATCAGTTATTCAACTAAATTAAATACATTGCACAGACAATGACAAAGACAGTCTCCATGATCATTTAATAAAAATAACTATTCTTCTCCGTAACTGTTTTGTATACGTCCTCCATATACCTGTCAAATCTGACCTTTGCCCTAATCTCTCTTCTTTCACGTTGCCCTGCTTTTCTTCAGCCTGGCCCGGGTAAGTAGCTCCCAGCAGGAATGCTATAGGTGTAGTAGCATGTCTCAGCAGGTTGCCATTGCTTGTATTGAAATATTTGACTTTATATGCATCCATCATCAGAGCGATGCAGGACAGCGTAACAGCTGCAGGGGAATAACTACATTTTTCATTTTTATCGATAAACGTGTGTGTGTGTGTGTGTGTGTGTGTGTGTGTGTGTGTGTGTGTGTGTGTGTGTGTGTGTGTGTGTGCGTGCATTTTAAAGATGTCACTGCAGAATGCTGTATTGTGTTGCAGGCAAAGAGACATGACAGAGGGCAGTAGAGATAAGAGGTCAACATCTTCACCTTGACCACAACCACATCTCCTGTCCCCAAGACCTTGATGGTGAAACATGCCTCAACAGGCAGATCATCCTCAGGGTTAACATCCAGAAAGCAGGTATTTAGCCTTGACCAAATACATTCCCCAGAAAACATGAAATTCAACGTTTGCTGGCAAACTGAGGAATTCCACAGTCTGCCGACAGCTTTGTAAGAACCCCAAGTCTTTTCCTGTCGATCGAAGCTCACAGGCGGCGTTGTTGTCGTTACCAAACATAGGAAGAGGAGAGCGATTTTTAAGGGATCCAGTTTGACACGTTTGAAGCATTACTTCATGTGTCGTCAAGGAATGTACTTCCAAGGTGAAAAATCCATTCCCTCCAGCCATGTTGTAGAGGAATGGGTGAGGCGTGCACCACAGACCCCGAGCCCCTTTCATCATCGTCTGTTCATGCACGTGCTGCTATTGATCACGTCCAACTCTTTCCACCAACTGACTTTATGTTTGCTTTGCTCCTGAGTGCATGATTCCCCCTCCCTCCTCGCATTCACATTAAAATCATCTTACTTCATGCACACACACACACATGCTTGCACCACGAATAGTACAAACACCTGCCTGTGGAGCTCCCTGTCTTATTGCTGAGGTAATGTAGGAGGGAAAAGCATTCCTCAACCCTTCCTTTTTTTCTCTCTCCTCCCCCTCACACCATTTCATCCACTTTCACACATAAAGTCATTCTTTCTGTCTGTGTGATCTGTGTTGTGCAGCATTCAAACGCTGAGTAGCCGCGGCTGGATACTGGGAACACGCCTGACTGCTGCGGATGTGTTCTTCAATGACACAAAAAACATCTGGTACGTTAAAATAAGATTCATCTGCTTCTTAGAATATTTTTTTTATCAAGTTACAAAATCTCCTCTGTGTTTGTTGTTGTATATTTATCTGCATTACTTACAAAAATGCACTTTTATTAAGTTCCGTTACTGTTCCGTTATATTATGTCACAGTCCGGTTGAGACTTGGTCTGGGGACAAATGACTTTTTTTGTGTCCGAGTGTTTGCGGTGAATTTCGCATAGGAAACGACTAAAGGTTTCTGAGTTTCAGACTGATGAAATTTTTAGGGTTTTAATTAGATTTTATGAGTCACCACTGTGTGTGTGTGTGTGTGTGAAAGACAAAGAGAACACATTGAGTGAGGAAAGGGTGTGTTTGCTGCAACCAAAAATATCCACCAGCGAAAAAAAAAAGAACCAAGTGTTTGAGCAAAAAACATTTTGGAAAAAGGAAAAGTGTGACGGCTACAAGCTTTGGGCTTCTCATGAAGTCAAATCCTATCTAACTCCTCCCTAGTGCTAACAGGAGAAATAGAACTGTGTTGAAATATTGGAAATATAACGTTTTAACTGTTTCGATAGATAGATAGATAGATAGATAGATAGATAGATAGATAGATAGATAGATAGATAGATAGATAGATAGATTTACTTTATTGATCCCAGCCTGGGAAATTACAGTGCAGCAACAGCAGGGCATGGAACCAATATTACAAGCAATATTTAAAAAAAAAACAGAAAATATTAAATTAATATTTTAATATTTAAAACGGAGGACCGGTTGCCATGTAATGCATGAAGGTCTGGTAGCTGCATCACCTGCTCAGGCGCAGTCTAACAGGCATATTTATCCCCAGGCTGTGGGTGTCTCTCTGGATGGCCTGCAAGGTCAAGTTCCCCTTCTGACTCAAAGCTCCAGCAGCCAGAGAAGAGTCATGTCTGAACCTGTTCCCCTGCTGAGTTGTGCTCCAGATCCTGTGACCGGTCATGGCCACAGATGGAAGCAGCTGTCGATGGACCACAGCTCCTCTCGTGACAAAACCAAACCTAACTTAAAGCAGAATGGACCCGCTGGAAGCTGCCGGAGTTTGGACACATCCCATGTAGAAGATGGAGACATGGAGGTGTCAGACCTAAAGTTCAGAGTTCACGTTAATTCTCAGATGACGGCACAGTGTGGAGTCACGTTACCTCAGCATCACGGAAGGAGCCCGACTGTATCACCTAAAAGCAGCTGTAACCCACCAGCATCTGCAGACGCGTCAGAAGACACTTCACTGGATGTGCTCAGGGTAGTAAAGCACCAGCCAAACGCCATTGTGTTCTGCGACTATGACAGCGACACTGACGACCAGGTGACTTTATCCAACGCCAGCTGCTCTGATGGTGAGGAGGAGTCCTCCTCGTCCGACACCGAGGAGGAAGAGGGCGACAATGACGAGGATGACGATTTTCCTGAGACCTTACAATATAAGGAATTCCTGGTCAGTCGTCGCCGTAGGAACTTGAGCAGGAACAGGAAGTGCTTGAGGAAGAGACAGGATGCCCAGCCTAACAGTACTGCATCTGGCCAGCAGCGGGCCATCAGCCAGGGCGAACCAGAGGTCGCAGAGGTCGAGGAAGAGGAGAACAATGGAAAACAGGTAAGTAAACCAAGACAGAAGCAGAGAGATCGGTAAGACACAAAAAAAGAACCTTCATCTGAGAAGTTGTCAGCGAGAGATTTACAGGAGCTGCTTGCCATCACTCTTCAGGGCGTTTGACACTAATGACTGTAATGATTCAACACGTGCAGCGAGGCCAGCGCGCTCGCGATCGTTCATTTTATTATCTACACCTGTGCGTTTACTGCTGCCACATTCCAAACATTTCTTCTGTGGGGGGGGAAGCAAGTTTGGTGAATCATACTTGCACCACTAGAGGGCAGCAATGACAAATTGTTTCAGTGAGTTCAGCATAAGCTGAGGGTCATATGTCAAAGGAGCATCTTCTGCAGGATGTATACGTTTGTCAGCATCACGGGAACCACATTGTGAGTTGTCTGATATATGTACATATATGTACAGCGTGTACTGATACTATCCTGTTTTCTGCCAAACATATGATGCTGCTAATTGTGCATATTGATTCATGGTTTCCTATCATTAGCATTGTTTTGGAGTTTATGATGGAAAAAAAAATCATTTTGTTTATGTGTTGATCAAAGTGGGGCCTGAATAAACAGGATTATTTAGGTATGTATACCCTCAGTCTTAAATTCCTCTCATTGTTCTCCTGGCCTCTCCACCTCCCATCGGCACTTTACCGGTGGGCATCATTTGATGTGAGCATGCCCCCGACTGTGTTCTCACACCTGTCAGAGTGGCCCTCGCTCACTGGCACGTTCCCATAATAGTCCTCTGGCACGCTGCACACTGTTTCCCCCTCTTGGCCTGAAATGAAAGGATTTGTCCTCGCTGTGCTCCCTTTGTGATGTCGCTCCCAGAGTTTGACCGAGCGGATTTTAAAGTCACTTATTGACAGGCTTAGGTCTCTGCTCATTTGAATACCTGTTAAGTCAAAGAGGCCCCATTGTGCTTCCACATTCTTGGAATATCTTGGCTCGGGCGGTTTCGTCACACTCCGCAATGTGGGTAACGACTTCGCCAGATGAAATAATTTCAGGAATTTAGGGTAAAAAACAAGTTATTATTGAGGATTTCCAGTGAAATGAGGCTTAGGAGCTTGGCTGTGATACTGAGATCTCATGACTGACTCCTGGTTTTATACATCCATCTACTGTACATACCAGCATCTCCATGACAGCACCACAGAATCATTCCTGTTTTAAGCACATGTCAAAAAAGCACATGTCCAGGTAATTGTTGTGTATGACAGAAGTGAATATGGAGAAGGAGCTGGTTACATTCAACTTCACTCAGATTTTTTTTCTTTTTTTTACTTGATCAGATTTACCTATAGTCCTACCAAACCTTTAATGAACTCAGTGCATGTGCACGTGTGTGTGCGTGTTCATGTTCATGTTGCAGTCACTCACGGCCTCCAGCTTGCCTCAGCTCTGTCCCTGACAGTGAGGGTAAAAATAGCGCCCTGGTGCACATAGGCAGCCCTCTGTGCTCCTGTGTGACGGGACCTGGAGACGTGGGCGCTGTAACACACAGGAAATGGTTTTACTGCCAAAGCCGTTACATTTTTTTTTTTTTAAAAACTGGTCAGTGTGATGGCTTGGGAATAGGAGTGGACAGACGGGTGTGTTTGTGTGCGTGAGTGCGTGGGTGGGTGAATGGAAGAGGGCATGCTTGTGTGTATGCATTTATGTGTGTGTGTGTGTGTGTGTGTGTATGTGTGTGTGTGAGTGAGGGGGCTGCTTTTGGACCTCCAGCTCCTCAAAGAGGCCCTATTTGTACTATGGCCCTCTGGGACTCTGGGATTGGCAGCAGAGCCTCGAAACAAAGCGGTTTGTTCATTTCCTGGAAGGCCGGTGAACAAGTGTCTCAGTCAGAGTCAATGGCCAATGGGTGGAGAGGAAAAGAGAAGGAAAGCAGGAGTATAGGTATGTACATTACCACAGTATTAATGTTTTTCCTCCCGCCGCCCTCGCGCTACATTAATCCCAGTAAGGAGGTGTCACTTCCTCCCCAGTGTGGGGCGCACTGTTTACTCCTGGACAGGTTGGAAATGCACAATGTTCATCTATAAGGAGTCAAGTGTGGTGCGGCTGAAGATGAGGAGTGACCACTGAGTCGACTTTACCAGATTTCACTCTGCAAGCGGTGCAAGGTTAGAGTTTGCCCTCAAGCCACATTTCCCATTTGTCTGTGTCTTTTGACCTTCATGTTCAGGCTGCTGCGTGTGACTCCATGACCCTGTTGATGAGCAAGTTGGATCGACTCAATGGGGAGGTCCAAGAAGACCAGCGCACTAATGCTTCCCATCCAGGCGAGACTACTCCTGGCCAGGAGCAGCAGAGCGGCATGGTGAGTAAAGCTCAGTTGACCAAAAGTGCATCAGGTTTCTCAACTTATGTAAAATCCAAATTATTTGAAAAAACGACAGTAACATAAAATAAACAGTCTTGAGCGACATCACAAAGGTAAACATTGGATTCCTTCATTTGTTTTGTTTCTATAAAGCTGTAGAATAGTCTGACAGAAGTTTTAGAGTATAGTGACTTTCAGTCATTATTGTTTATTTCGTCAGGAACAGTTTTACACTGCATAATTCGTGGCCACACACACACACACACACACACACACACACACACACACACACACTCAAGCACAATTAACCATTAAGTCATACAGGGTACCACACACATGTTGGACAGAGAGCCTACTCAGGGGAACGGGTTGCCAGGTTTGCAGTCTCTCTTATGGGGTAGATTAATTAGGTATAATAGCTTGGATGGATTCCAGGTCTGCTGTTTCTCTGCCATTAAAACCTCTCATAAATCAGGTCGTTTCTGATTCGCCTGCCACCCGTCTGGAGGCCAGAGACCACAGACAACTAGCTCTGATGTGATTGGTCCATATTGTTTTGTAAAAGGTATATAAAACGTCATTCCTGGACGAGGATCAGTGTGTAGATGGCGGCGGTGGCGTGCTCGCCATTGCTGCCTTCACAGGGTTTTCCTGCTGCCTCATTATGCTCAGTGTGTGTAAATCTGCTAACCTCAAATAGCTCTTAAACCAACAGCACAGAGGTGTAGGAATTCATATAAACACTGTTTAATCAAGCCAATCTGAATCAGACCGTCTGGCAAGAAAAAAAAACGACTTCAGCTTATGTAACGCTTTATTTGTAACATTTTATTTTTCAGCAAAGATTTTTTATTTTATTTAGATTTTGATTATTATTTTTTTATTTGCTAACAATGAGCCCACAGTTAGCAAACCAACAGCGTCATCTCTACTCTACATGGTGTTGAGAGGGACTTTTCTTTACAAGCAGGTATTGTATGTTGTGATGAGGGAAACATGTGTCTCACGATGTGGACTGGGGGGAAAAAACAGCACGCTCATGTTTTTAGAAACTGATCCCAGTCCTCCTTCACTTTCAGTCACACACACACATTAACACACATACATGGGAGGGAAAACCGGGAAGCAAAGCAGCGAAGTGGGAACTGCACAGCTGAGTCATGAGGTCAAGATGAAATGGACTTTCCAGTGTTGTGTTTGATAAGAGGGGGATTTCTCTGAACAACTAAAGGCCAGACACATCATCGGTAGTGTCTCATGTCTCACATCGCCGTTGACTACCTGTCCTCTCTGTCCCCCCCCAGGACGCCCCTGCATTGGGCAGATCCCTGAGTCAGGATCAGGCAACCGGCAGAGGTCTGGACAAATCTGAGCCGCTGACAAGGCGGCGATCGCGACCTTTGACCCGCAGCAGACCTCTGACCCGATCATCCCTCTCGTCCCCTGCACATCTTCACGCCCGACGGGCCAGGGTGAGCCAGAACAAGATGCTGTGTGTGTTTTTGTATTGTCAACTGTTGTCAAAAACAACTTGTTTATCTCTGTAGTGTGATTGATAGCAGCTGATCTGTCTGATGGCCACGAAACTCTGTATGAAACATACATTTTATTTGAATGATAAAAGCAACTGGTTGAAGAATCATTCATTTCTTTTATCATCATGTGATATTTTCTGTTCCTAAATGTGTCAAACTCCATTTTACAATGTTGCCCAATCTTGCCCCGTCTTTCAACCCATAGCTCTTTACAGGAAAGTCAATATTTTCTCTGCTTTCTGCTCACACTCCATCTTTTAAAAACCTTATTTCACTCCCTCTCTGTCTCCTGTCATCCTCCCTCTCTCTGCGCTTCCAGTCCACTCTGCATGGTTCCTGCTGTTGTGTAAATAAGGCGAAAGTGAAAGGATGAGTTGGCTTTGCTCCATGCAGTAATATGCAAGGTTCTATTCTGAGATATTGTTCTTTTATGATGTTAAAAACATAGAACAGACAAGAGTGGGTCGCATTCTCAAAGGCGACATTTTCCAATTTTAGATAAAGCTGATCTGTGCAGGCTTGTTGCTAACGTTGGCATGACTGTGCCGAATATTGTGGAATAGATCTTTGCTCAAAGTGTCAGAATTATTAGTTGTGTATCCCCCTGTGTGTCTGTGTGTGTGTGTATGCGTTTGTGTGTCTGTGTGTGTGTGTGTCTGTGTGTGAACGTGTAGGTAGGTAGAGAAAGCCGCAGGGGCCATGGGATCAGACTGATGTTAGGAGTGGGTTTATTTTCATCTAACCGTGACTGATAAAGTACAGCTGTCCAAACTGACATGGACACACACACACACACGCACACACGCACACACACACACACACACACACACACACACATGCACTAAATACACAGCTAATTCTCAGACCCAAATTTAGGTCATATTTTCTATCACAAGTATGTATAGTAATTTAGTACTTTCACAAATATTTTTGTTGGTTATAGTTTTTAAGCAAGTATCACTCTTTAGTTTTCTTTCCGTTATTTCCAAAGAGCAACAAAGAAATCCGATCAAAGAACGGACCTGGAGTGGTGATTAGGAAGATTTTGGATAATTTGCACGAGTATGTTGTACGACCTCTTTACGGTTTTTACTGGGATGTGATGACGCGGTGTGCGAAACATCTCACAACAACTGTAGACTTAACTGATATCAAAGACTTGGGTGAAATATCTACGACAAAAACAACAAAACCTTTATGAGAGTAGGTGAAAAAACCAGTGTCAGTTTCAGACATGTGAGAGAAAATATAAATCACTGCTTTCATACGATGTCCAACTCTCTGTGCACCGCTGTCTTTTTAAAACCCCAAATAACAAATGTCAAATAACAAATGATTGATTGCTAGTTTAATTGTACAGTGCGACCTCATGCTTATGGAAAACCCATGGGAATCATGCGCGGGTTTCCAGCACATAACTGCAGGTGGACCATTTAGTAAATCCCAGCTACTTTGTAGGGATGAGGGGTTTTCCTGTGACAGGCGCGGCATTCACGATACCCGATACCATATCTGTGCTGGGATAAGGTTTCATTCACTGGTTAGGAAATTAATCTGGGTCATTAAGTTGCCTGATCTTTGTCATTTCCTGTGGATTCCGGGACGTTTTAAGTGTGTGTGTGTCTGTAATGCACTCCTCATGATTAGTGTCTAGGTTTTAATTTCCCGTCTTAATATTCCAGCATCTGTCATTTTTGTGGAATTTACTGTTATTCCTCTTAACTTTCTTGTCCTCTTAACCCTTTTCAATTAAAGCCTGTTATTTTATTTATTTTTTTACACCCATACACTTATTTGTATAGCACTTTTCAAAAACAGTTACAAATCAAGTTCCATCGTTTACTATTATTTATCCTTTTTCCTTACCTTTTTTTCTGTAAAGTCCCTTTTTTCATCATTGATTATTATTATTTATTCAAATTTCAAGCAAGTTCATGCTTCATGTTTAAGATTTGTATATTTTATTGCTTTTGTTTTAGTTAATTTTTTACGCTTTCTTTTCATTTCAGGTTGCTGCAAGGAACACCAGCGGATCAGCAGGTATGATAACCCTTAAGCAAATGTCTGTGTGTGTGTGTGTGTGTGTGTGTGTGTGTGGAGGGGGTCATGGGGGGAAAGTGTGTGTGTGTGTGTGTGGGGGGGGCAGGTTGTGTTCACTCTGTATCCTTTCTGTTGGCTTGTTTGCATTCTCGCATTGGGATAAAACTGGAGTTCTGGGAATGTGTCCCACAGGATTCCTAGCCTCTATGTCAAAACCTCAACCACCCAGAAGTCATCTCCGCAATAACACACACACACATACACACACACACACACACACAGAGGACCTTACTTGAACACATACACACCATGTGCATATTCAGGTGGATGAACACAGATATCTGGGTTTGTACACAAAAAAGGACAACAAAAATAACAACATTTTTTTAGGATGGGAACACGCAAATGTCTTTCGTCTCATTCATGAGATCAAAATAAACTATTTTTGTCATTTTAAATCTCAGCTGTTGTATAGGGAGCATTAATGTCATTTCAGTCTTTTGTCCTGAAGTTTTGTCCTCTCTGGTTTTTCCATCTCGGACTCACGTTCCCAGCGATTGCGATACGAGAGTTGGAGAAGATGATTAATGAGCCCAGCTTTGACCCCTGTCCATATCTCTTATCCTCAGTGTGTGTCCCTTTTTGATTGACATGCACAGGCGTCATGGCGACTGTGGTTAAGTGCAACCCAGGGAGATGTCTTGGCGACAGGGTTGCATTCCCTGCCCAGCGGGATTGTTTATTTTTGATTTTTTTTTTTTGTCTGTAAGTGCGCACATACGTGTGTGTGTGCGCGTTACGATACAGTTTGGGTGTCTCTAATGTTACTCCGCCATCAGCACGGGTTGCATTACTGTCTGTGGAGGAGAGGTGCAGGGGGAGGTAATGAGGCCCCAGAGGCCACAGGGAGGTCAGAGGTGATGCCGTCAGTGGCATACGATGAGAGTGAGAGTGTTTGTGTGTATGCGTGCACATGAGTAAGAAACACTTCACCCGAACACGACGGCGCTGAGGGAGGAGAGCAGATTACTTTCATTGTTTGCACTTCCATGCCACAGGTTTGTTTTCTCACTCGAGCGTGTTTATTTTCTCCTCCGATATGAGGAAGCACTTGCTGGTAGTGCGACAGAAATCCTGTCTAATCACTCACTGTGTGTCGGCCTGTGTGGTCTGTGTCTTTGTGCTATGCGACAAGATATGATACGCACATATCTGCGCTCGCATAGTTGACATTTACCCTGCTCTCTGTCAGATAAACAGGGAATTCTTCACGGAACTACTGGTGGTCATACCTGTTTTCTGCTGGGGGGGGGTCTTGCTCCTATCTCAACATAGTTTTCACAGCACATGTCATTATTGATGGGTTTCTCTAGTGTGTCTTTTCTGTTGAATACCTGTCGTGTGTCTGAGGAAATATTTTATTCCCCACAATAATACACTCAATTATTGTGAATACATTGTATAGAATTTCATTTTTGTGAATCTGAAGTGTGTCATCCCCATGATGCCAATAGCATCCATATGATCTTGGCCTGAAGCAAACCATCAGAAGGTACACGTTATTGGAAAGTGCTTTGGGGGACTGAAGGTAATGTTGACCTATGGCCTTTGAATCCTTTCAGCATGTCCCTTGCATGTCTGTAATATGTTTTTAATATGTCTGACTGGAGGGATTCAGCTGATTTTTGGCTCCAGCAAGCGCTTCTGACTCACGTTTTCCTCATTCTAGTTGTTAATCATATATATGTGTGCGTGTGTGTGTGTGTGTGCGTGTGTGGTAAATATTGTAGCAGCGTGTGTAGCAGGGCTTTAACAGGTCTGGAAGTGGATTTGGCTGTCGTCCCAGTCTCTCCCTCTCTGCCCTCCTTCAACTCTTCCTTTTCATTTTCCTCTCGTCCTTTTGCCCTCTGTTGTCTCCTGTCAATTCAAACTGCAACTCCACCTCTGTCTGTGATTTCGTTTTTTTTTGTGTCCATGTCTGTTTTCCATTTGTTTTCTGTCATTTACTTAACTCGAGCTGTTTGCTTTATTGCAGTCGATCCATTATACTTATGTCTTTACGTCATTATACTTATTTTATAATGGGTAAACAATATACACATAAATGCAAACACATTAATACACAAATAATTATAGGTTTTATGTTCAGCTAATCAGTGTATAAGAGCTTTATAATGGTGGTTTTTCAGGTGAGACGCTCCTACTCGTGTGTTTTTATGTGTGTGTGTGTGTGTTGGCATGTGTGTCTGGTGGCACATGTTGAGGCGCATATTTGTGTATTGCTCTCACACACACGTGTGTGTGTGTGTGTGTGTGTTTGTGTGTGGTCCTGCAATCCTATACCATAGTATGGAGAAGAGGCTTGAGGAAGGAAGTTGGTCTTTGGGGGATTTTCCTACTAAACATGCTTATTTTATCAGCTAAAAAGCTGGCTACATGTACGCCGCTGCTAATCGCCTTTAAAATGAGACTTTCAGCTGCAAGACCTCCTATCAGTGTGTGATCTGCACTCCCATGACCTGCCCAGCTTCCTCCTGGACCATTAGCTATTGTTTCCCCTCCAAGTCCTGCCCCGGGTCTTTCGACTTCCATACCACAGTCTGCTCCCTGAGGCCTCCTGCACGTTGCTTTCAGACCCCTTCTTCTTTCCCTGTCATTCCCTTCCATACTTTATACCTCAGGCTTTGTCTGCTCTCCATATCCCACCTCTGCTTTCCTCTATTTCCCATCTGTATCATCTCTCCTCTTGGGTCTTCAGACGGTGACCTTTGCTTTGACCCCTCTGGCCTCCGGGCAGGCCTGAGTGATAGCCATCTCCCGCTGTAGGTGATCCAGTCTCGTGAGTAGGAGGTGGACAATGTCAACAGTTTTATCTGCACAGGCTGGACAAGGAAAGTTGTTGTTGTTGTTGTTGGACACTCCAAATTGGCTCCTGACCCACTTTCGTTCCTGGCCCGTTTTTCTTAAGGAACTCGCAAAGGGCTTGGATTCCTCGACGGTTTGTGCAGAAATGTTGACAGAGACGTTTGCGCTGTTGATTTAAGCCTGTACGAACAGATGGGTATAATCTCTGCTCCCCGTGATGTTGCTGTTTTAGTGCTGCGATGACACATGAGAAGCGTGTGGGTCCTAAAAAATATCAGAAATATGCATTATCCCCCTTTTCTTTCTACGGTTCTGTATTTACGTCGAGGCTGCTGATCAAATTCAAATGTCAGGAGGGAAAATTGGAACTGTTTCCAATCAGGCATTCTTCTTCTTTCCTCCACTGGAAAATCAAACGTGCTCGAGCCTTTAGCAAAACTCACTTCACATAGTCCTTTACTCCTTTTTACTGTTTGTTTCTATTCGTGTTGTCGTCTCTCTGATCCCCGCCAATCACACTGTCTCTCTGATGTACAAGAGTCATAGGTCAAATCAGCAACATCACATCTGTGTGATAAACTGCATTCACGTAATTATTGCAGTTCTTTTTCTACAAATAGTTTTTGGTTGATGTACTGCAGGTACAGAGCATAATCATGGGTAAAGTCATAAACAGATGTTCAGATCTGAATCCTGCACGCGTCTTAAGGAAGTGAGCAACATATGGAATTGCTATGTGACGGGCAGAAAGATGATTAGGTGTATGTATGTGTGTGTGTGTGTGTGTGTGTGTGTGTGTGTGTGTGTGTGTGTGTGTGTGTGTGTGTGTGTGTGTGTGTGTGTGTGTGCTCGGATGTGCTTGTGCGTATGTGCTTTCTGGGATCAGTAAATACAGATATACTATGAGCTGGGAATGTAGGTCAAGTTCACACCGCACCCTCTGTCCAGTGGTTTCATTTAATCTGGATATTTTCCTCTGTCAGAGACTAAAGCTGGTGGCGTTAGCTGCAGGTAACCAGCTGCTGGCAGTTTCATCCACTGGTTGAGATGAGTGATGGTGGTGGTGGTGGGGGGGGCATGTTTGCGTGTGTGTTTCAGGCTTGTGTGTTTCTGAGCAGCTTGGCCTGAACGACTGAGTGGTGCTGAAAATAGAAGACAGAGCGGAGGGGAACAGTGACGGTGATGAAAAAGGAGCGAGGAAAGAGGAGGAGGAGGCGGAGGAGGAGGAGGCAGGACACATGGTTGCTAGGCAGACGTTAGAATCTGAGGACACTGATCTGTTCAATCATTAATATAGTCTGAAATCCCTCATCCGGTCTTTGCATGCACACGCAGCTATTGACTTTTTACGGTTAAACGATAAACACGCAGGAAGAACAATAATTATTTTTTCAGTATAGATCATATCTTGTCTTTCTGACAGATAGACTTTGCATTCTGCTTATTTGACACAGTTTCCTGACCTTAGATGACCTGTCTTTGGAGACAGGAAGAACGAGGAGAAACTTGACCTCCTCCTCCTCCTCCTTTTTCAGAAGGAGAAGAAGAAGAGGAGGATGAGGAGGAGGAGACAGTAGCACCGGTTCTGTCCATTTTGTAAACCGCTGCAGAACCTGATGGCTCTCTCTCCCAGCGGAGACGCTCATGATCTGCTGTGTGTTTGTTCTGAAACTCAGATCCTGATCTGAGGTCTGTGCAGAACACGTCCATTATACTGCTTTGATTGGCTGTTGTGGCCCTGGAATGTTTTAGGTTGGTGTTTTGATTGGCTACGGCTATGAGACAGTGTTCCTGTGGTGCTCTCTCTCTCTCCCTCTCTCTCTCTCTCGGCCCGGAGCAGAGGTTGACCAGCAGATTACCTTTGCAGTCCAGAGCCGTGGTGTGAAGCTATAAAATACCGACCCAACAAGTGATTCAAGGCTCCTTTCACTCACATATCCATTTTCCCCAATACAGTCTCCCCAGTACTTTATAATATGAGCAGCAAATGTTTGGTCTGATTTAAGAAAACACAGAAAAATGTCGGTGGCATCTTAATCTCTCCCTCCTCAGTGTCCTGATGAGCCAACTGTGCCTGTGGTCGCCCGCGATAATGTGTTTACATCCCTCAACACTGCAGCCCACACATGACTCAGACGCCACCCTATATCATGTGAATGTGTGTGTGTGTGCCATATGTGCCACCCGATATAACAAGTATTCATTTATACACACAATATGTATGTATACATTTATTTATATGTCACTTGTCTGGGTGACAGACAGATGGACACGTGTCCTGGAGGTGACATCCGAGACCTCCGGGAAATAGAAGTTAAAACCTATATAAACATTAATGAATATGTACTGCACGGTTCTGGGTGATTTGGAGAACCAAGAATCGGTCCCACAACCAATGTCACATTTTGGATAAAGATTATTCGCAGCTGCATTTCAGACCCGTTCGAGTAAATCGCCACTCGGCGTCCAAATAACCTCAGGACTCTGCTGACTGCTGAGGATGTCAGGCGCGTCTCCACAGGCCTAATGATGAATCAGGCCTCTGCTCGTGGATCCATGCTGACCTGGAACCCGACACCGCAAACAGGACATCCGATGGTGTCAGGCAGACGGCAGCTGAGGAGTGTCCTGGCCGGTCCGATCACTCTGTCTGACATTCCTGGGATGACACCAGTTTGTGCACTTTCACTTTAGGTTGTCACGCTGACTGTCGCATGTCTGCTGTTATGTTGTACAAGTTGAGCGTGTACAACATCTGCTTATTGAAAACTACATAGCATTTGATTTATTTGGTAACGCCAACTTCAGATGAGTGCGTTTACAGGTTTGAATCGCTAAAGAATTTTTTTTTTCTTCCAGTAACACAACTCCACTCAGTGGCATGTTGAGGGCACAAGTGTTTGGCATGAGTGTGTTGTTAGTGTGTGTCAGGAAATTGAAAGAGACCCTTGTTTTGGTGAGTGGGTGGGTTTGAGTCGTGGAGAGTATGTAGGGTGTGTGTGTGTGTGTGTGTGTGTGTGTGTGTGTGAGAGAGAGAGAGATATGGGGAGTGGGGGTGAACCTTCTCTCACTCACATCTGGCTCCAACCTCTCATGCAGCAGTTGTGATGAAAACATCTCTGCACCTTCACCACACAGTCAGATGAGTCTGGCGGGGCGGGGCGGGGCTGGGGGGGGGGTGCAGTGGGGGGGGGGGGTGGAGGGCTGAGGCTCTGAGGAGGAATCAGTGTGTGTAGATCCTAATACCGGCGAGTGGACCTCGTCCGCCTCCACTGGTGCAGGGAGGTGACGCAGCGTCAGAGGAGCTCCGCACCAGGTGGAGCGGTGACGACCATTGCGGCAGCAGCCGGGCGCAGCAGCCGGGGGCGCGCGCCCTCACGCCGGATCAGATCTAAGGGAATAACGGGTGTTGGCGGACCGCAGGTTTTAGTCCGGGAACATGCGTCCGCTCGCAGCGCAATGACGAGCCGGCGAAAGTGCGCCAAGCTGCAGCTGCGGCGGTCCATCAGCGAGCAGCTGCGGGAATCCACGTCCAAGGCTTGGGATCTGCTGTGGAGGAATGTCCGGGAGAGACGGCTGGCAGGTCAGCGAGAGAACACAAAACAACAACAACACAAAACAACAACACAAAACAACAACATGAGGAAGGGGAACTTATGCTGCTACAGTTGATTGATGTCTGACTGACAGATGCGCTCACGTGTGAAGTGACAGCTGAAACATGGCTTTACATTTCCACACAGCGGTGTTTACATGTTGTTTTGATCCGGCCACATTCATTTTAAAGGTTTGATTGATGTGTGTTTGCTGAATAGGACCAGAGGCGCGTGAGAGACACACAAACACAGTGTGTGTTTGGTCTGAGCTGGCGGCGGCACGCGCAGCGCCGCCGCTGCTGCTGCCTGATATTTTGGGAAGGTCATTGTCAAATGTAGCGACTCAGACAGCACAGGCACGTGCGGCGGACACGGGTCCAGCCCGGGTCCCGGATGCCGGCCTCCCTCTATCTGTTGTTAATCCAGACAGTGGTTTTGATTGATTGACACGTGCCAGGACGCATGGTCTGGACTCCAGGTCTCATATTCATACATGAGGTCCAGTGGTCGTACTGTATGTGGGCTGTGGTCCAGGTCTGGAGGGGTCAGTCAGTCAGACGTCCATCTCTCCAAACCGTGCGTCAGAGAGGGGGTGGGGGTAGGGGGGGGGGTGCAGCTGTCTCATCAGTTTAATATAATTACTGAGATGTTGGCCTCTTAAGCAAATTAAAGGTCAAACATTCCCCAAATACACAAACCCCCACTGTGCCAGTGAAAAAAATAGCCAACAAATGTCACTTTACAGTGTTGCATGATGGGTAACTTATGATTGATGTTGTTTTAATGATGTTTTGCACACAATTACTAGAGGAGGGGTATCTGCCTCCCCCTTTATTTCTCACCACTTCATCCTGTCCTCCAGCTGGACACCCCCCCCCCATACACTCCCAAAACCCACAGCACCTCCCTCACCACACTGCTTAACCCATCAGCTTCAGAAGGCGCACAGTTCACATCTGTGCACGATGAGGGGGGGTGGATCCTTAAAATATGCACATCTGGTCTTAACGTTACCAAAGCAATGGTATAAGAGCAGTTGGTCCAGTGTCTGCACATGTGAATCTATAAAAATATGACCTGGGGGGTCTGATGGGGACACATCCTAAAGATGAGTGAAACTGACTCAGTGGTATAACTTGTTTGATCACGTTTATGGTTTCATTCAATCATCTGTGTGTTTGGGTGCGTGTATGAAAAAAAAAATGAGTTCATGACGGCACCTGGATTTAGCTGCAATCCCACAGATTTTTAGGTTAATGCTGGGCGTCGGAGCTCCCTTCGGCGTGTGGGATTTGTGGGCCTTCGTTACTTTGGTGTGTGTTTGTGTGCAAAGATGTAGACACATTTGCACAGATCTAACCCTTTATTTAAGATATGCTAGTGGCTGTATGTATATATATATATATATATGTATATATAGATGATAAATGTGGTCACATGAGGCATGTGGCAGGTTTTTCAGTCTGCCCCTCAGTTTGCCTGGTTACTCTGTGGCCTGTCCTCAGCCTGCTGTAAGCGAGACAGAGTTATTATATTACTGACTGCTTACTACAGGCCTCTCCTCTGCAGTTTATTTAGCTCGCTATCACGTTACTGTGTCGTTGCTGTAGGGTCCTGCATCGGTGGTAACCTTTGCTCTGTGTTGTGTTCAGAGTTTTGTTTTGTTTTGGGTTTTTTAACCTCTTTTCAGTTGTTCTCGTCTGGCAACCTTTGTGAGATTGCCTCAAGAGGGCAGTCTTGTCGAATCAAATCAAATGATAGATTTAGACCAGCAGAGTAAAACGCTTCAGCGTAATCCCTCTCTATTGTGAGGTCAGGTATGTGTGTGTGTGTGTGTGCGTGAGTGTGAGAGACAGCTGACCCGATCCTGACTTTGCTTTGACCTACTTTTCACGTGAGCCCCCATACTGATCTCACCCCCCCTCCCCCCCTCCACCTCCATACTGCCCTAAAATGAATTAAAATGACCTCTTATATCCTCTCGCCCTTTTGCAAATCACTATTCTGCCAAACTAGGTCAAAGTATGAACGCGGCCGCCTCCTCTCACCGCATTCCATACATTTATCTGCTAACTCAGTAACTGTATGGCACCATTCAGTCACACATTTCAGACATCAGCGCTGCTCGCTGCAGCTGCCAGGGGGCAGAATTCTGTTGGATGTGTTGCTATCTGGGGCCCGTGCAGGGAATATGAGTGGCGTGTAAACGTTCTGGACCAGTTGTGATGAACGTCGTGTGATTCGATCTTGATTGCGTGGATTCGGACAACATTTCTGAATAGGATTGCAATCCTACTCATCGTTAGCTACAGTCGTTTAGGTCCTACGTACATTCCTCAGCGTTGTCTCACACACCCACACGCTCTCCATTGTTCTGCCCTTTCCCCTTCCACACTGGGATTTGACCACTGGGAGAGCGGTTTGCTTGACTGTCCTCTTTCCGATCACATATCCCATCTCACATATACACACATACATGTGTATGCACACATGCCCTGGGCATTTACCAAATTGTGTCTTTGGCAGGGGATCAGGAAGCAGGATACTGTTCCCCAAACTCTCATGCCATTGGCTGCTGGTCATGTGACCAAAGGAAAAACTTTGGGGAGTTTGTGTGTCCTCATCCCATCTCAGCTGAGAAGTTAGCTTGTCTTGTTGTTGTTTTTTTTATGGGAGTTTGTCTTGTGAGTCAGGTGGTGTGATGATACTTGTGTTTGTTTGTTTGACGATGATGGGCCGGAGGGAGGAGGCGTCCCTCAGGGTGGGGAGCTGGCTCGGCTTCCAGTGGGGGCATGTTAGAGGCAGGAATTCACAGGGAGTGTTCATCAGCGGGAGAGAGAGGAAGGCTCGTCGATGATCGGTAGGTTGTAACGTGGCGGAGCTGGTGGCGAGCAGCATGAGCGTTATGGATGATGTGGACACTGCAGTGAATGCGGATAGCACGGCTGCATCAGCAGACTGTGGATGTGCAGACGTTGTCAGCGCTTCAGGAACCAAAGGGAGATGGTATGGAGCTGTGGACAGCAGGAGTATGGAAACCGATGACAGTGTGAACACAGTGGATCAAAGTAACAACCGTCATGACGGCGAGAGTGACAGCGACAGCTCCAGCGAGGGAACCTGCCTGGAGGCCATGACCCCTGACGGGAAGGACTACTACCTGAGGCTGGGCGATACCCCTCGGCGGCGCTCTGCCCTGCGCCTCTCGCGCATCATCGCCCGCAAGCAGCTGCTGCGGAGGCTGGAGCAAGGTAGAAACAAATAGGACAAAGTGTCTGTCAGGTATTGATGGGATCATTGGGATTAGATTGATGAGCGATGGAACTCCATGATCTGAATTTGACTCGACTAGTTTTGCGTTTTCTTGTCACATTGATTGTGTTTCTTCCTCCAGATATGCTGAGATGCAACATGAGTAGACTTGACAGTAAACCATTATGTTTTTTTTTACCTGAACGTTCAGTTTTTAAAATGAATTAGTGTTCTTGTCTTGCATGAAAAACTTTCTTTTTAATACAGCAATGCACCATAGTAACACCTCATATCAACAAAACTGATCATGATATAAAAATCTGATTGTTCCCCTCGTCATCTCTGATTAAGACAACATGAGACATCAGACAGAAGATTGCACCTTTTGATGTGAGCATGTCCCTTCCTCATTCAGCATTTTGTAACATCTGATCTAAACCCTGGATGTAAAATATCTTCTCTCTCATAATGTACTGTATTGGCAGGAGCCCACTTCCTTCTGGTTTTACTCAGTTGGACATATGGAGCCGTTTTGCATCCAAAACGTCTTTCATAAATCTCAGCGACATCATAACAACACTTGAGGCAGTGTAGTGTGATTGTTTTTGTCTCTGTCTCCCCCACCAAACTCCTCAGCTTTGTATTGGTGGTTACTTCCTCAACTTCCTGTCACATGACTCACGTTTCCCGGGGAGTAAACAGAACATCCCTGTGTTGACGAAACGGTCACTGCAGAGGCTTTGTGTGAACACACCGTCTGCTGCTATGTAGCATTTTTCTCCACTCTGTATTTTTATTTCAGTGATTTCGTGTCTGCAGTTGTGTGTGGGGAGTGAAGCTTATATGGGACAGATAAGGCAGTGTAGTGTGTTTTGTTTTGTTCTGAATTGACACGATGACTCGGATGAAGGAGTGGAAACATGTAAAGTCTTGTGTCGGCTCACAAATTGAAGCGAGAGAAAGAGACATGACAGTTATGGCAGGTGAGGAATGAGGAAGGAGGAGCAAGTTTATGCCTGTGCCAGGCGATTGTTATCACTTATTTAACTTTCACTCACTCTCCACACACACACGCACACGCACGCGCACACAAAATACTGATGTGACGTCATTGCACTGTTGACACACACATTGCTTTAGCCCCCTCTGCTGGAGACAAAGGAGCATAACCAAAACACAGCATGATTCTCACAGTCCCATCTCGTCATAGTCCACCTTATTATAGCAGAGGATGAACTCTCGCCATTAGCCCAGTGCTGTTAATGATATTAACCATCAACTCATTTACTAAATTACAGCAGTCCTCCCCGAACGCCTCATAATTTATGACCTCTACGCGTTAGCGCTGAGTCGGTTTTTAATGTACATTCCTCAGGGCAAAACATTAGGCTAGATGAGCCATAGGGGACAGGACAAACCCCCACCCCCTCCCCCCCACTCCCCCTCCCCACCATAACCTCTCCTCTGGCTTCCTCGCTGCTTTTTTTTCTCTGACCTTTAACATGACGGAATAAATGCTTTAGCTTATGTGGGAATATGGCAGCTTTCCAGGCATCCTGTGTGTGTGTGTATGTGTGTGTGTTTTAATGTACATTCCTCAGGGCAAGACATTAGGCTAGATGAGCCATAGGGGACAGGACAGACCCCCCCCCCCCCCCCCCCCCCCCCCCTCCCCCAACCATAACCTCTCCTCTGGCTTCCTCGCTGCTTTTTTTTCTCTGACCTTTAACATGACGGAATAAATGCTTTAGCTTATGTGGGAATATGGCAGCTTTCCAGGCATCCTGTGTGTGTGTGTATGTGTGTGTGTGTGAGAGAGAGAGATAGTGTGTGTGTGTGTGTGTCTGTGTTTGTTTAGTCTATGACTCACTTTATGTCTATATAATCTATACCTTATGTCTCCTCTGTCATTATCCTCGCTGTTTATCTTTTCTTGTCATCTAACAGAGTTTGACTGTTATTTTTAATAACGTGCTAACGCTGCTAAATTAGCGACGTTCTCTCCAGTTCCGCTCCCTGTTAAACACTGTCATTACCCATTAGCGCGCCTCAGTACAATTATCCCAGTCCCACTGACATGTTCACTCCAAGCACTTCCTGTTGCCGTTCTTAGCTCACATGCCGCTCCGGACACATGGGAAATCCAGAGCAGGAAGTGATGTCATCCCAAGGCACTTTACGGTCCTTGAGACTCAGTTCTGCACACAGTCAAAACACGCAGAGTCAAGGTCGCTGTGGGGAGAGAATTAAAGGCGAGGCGCAGGCACATGTTCAGAAGAGAGGAAGGACATCGGGGTGCTTGTTTTATGTGCATTATGTAACAGCCCCTTTGTTCTGTACATAGGCGTCCAACATTCAGACATCCACACACACAGTCAGGACACACACTGATACACACACCATCTGGCTCCCCTCCCCTCCCTGCTGCAGCCTGCTGGCTGTTGTCATATATTCCACACAGCACGGACGCAGCACCACGCATATCGCACTGAAGCAAAGCCCAGTGGGCAGCTAGGATTAGCTCCCTCTGACCCTGCAAATTTTTGTGCGTTTTGTGGTCCGCTGATAAGATGTTTGTGTGCAAATTAATCTCTTGATTAAATTCTGCACAGAGGAATTGCAGCGCTTTGTTTCCCACAATGACAGAAGCGTTGCCATTTGGCACAAACCAGTTCACATAGAGAGACCTGCACAGCTTTGTGCATAAAACTATATATCTCGACACATGTAGACAAATCACTGATGTGTGTTTTTTTTTATTCTGTCTATGGGACAGTCTGGAAATGCCAGGATGATCAGCTTCTTACTGTAAGAATGGGATGTGATGTGTTTTGTCTTCCTCCCTGGGTTTTCCCACAGGGTCTGTCCATCTCAGCTGCCCTCCCCGCCCCAGCTGTCCGCCTGTCTCATCCCTTTTGCATTCTCTGACTCACTGGGGGCTACATCTGGACTCATGCTCCACGTTCTATCGTGTATGTGTGTGTGTGTGTGTGTGTGTGTTCTCGTTAGACTTTGATCTGGTCAGCAGTTCTCTACAGTAAACAGACAGGACCAGGTCGTAGTGGCCTTGCTAGAATGCTTGCCAGTGGGTACAGCTGACAGGGTGAGTTAGAGTCCGCCGGGCGACAGCCGGTCACCTCGGGGGCTGGCTCATGCAAACGCCAGCTGAATTTAGTCATTTCCTTCACGGATGAGACTGGGAAACAGCAGCTCTGGTAACGACAAAGAAGACTGGAATGGAATTCTGTTGGATTAAAGTGTCAGAGGAGACAGACGGATCAAGGAACATGTGTGATGGACTTTGTTTTTAGCACAGAAAGACAAGTTGTTGTTTTTTTGGAGGAAACTGCGGAATAAGGGAAAATAATGTAGAGACAGGTGGATAATCTGATATTTATCAAGAAAAGGGGTAAGAGAAGATAAGAATACTTGTACAAAGATGTGAGCACTTGAAGGAACAAAAGGGAAAAGGCAAATAAACAGAAACAAATGTGGGAGTAGGAGAAAGGAGAGGAAGAGAGCGGCAGCTGAGAAATAGAGATGCATGTTGTATGTGGATGGTTGCAGAGAAGAAAGTGAGCGAGAGAGGAGGCTGAGGAGAAAATTAGAAGGAAGGGAAACCCTGCATGGGGCAGGCTGGTGGAGGTGTAAACACAGGGGTGGAAGAGGCAGTGAGTAAAGTACAGCTGGGTAGTGGCACATGGACGTGCAACTGGGATGGAGAGGAACCGTCAGTCTGAGGGAATAGCAGCATGTCATCATCCACACCATGAGGGCTTCAAGTAAGTTCCTCACATCTCTCTTTCTCTCACCGTGCAGCTTTTGCATTTGTCTCGCATCTCTCCATTTTTCCCATCTCTCCACAAAAAACACTTCACGATCCAGCCTCACGTGTGATTCAGACAGGAACTATGCTGGGAACGTTGGTAGAGGGATGTAATTGCCCGGCTGCGGTGACAGGATTGTTTCCTGTTAACGTTCTCATCTCTGATGGTGAAAGCGGAGGCTTTTTATTGCCGCGCTGAACTTTGTCCCCTGTGACCCTGCCAATCGCTGCCAGCACCTCCAAACCAACATATGTGTGTGTGTGTGTGTGTGTGTATATGTGCACGTTGCTACATCTTTTAATGTAGCAACATCATTTGTCAGCACCAGCGCTGCACAGCAGTTTCATCTGCATCATGTCTGCTGTAACGGAAACATATGTTTCAAGAGCTGCCAGTGACGCGGTCTGAACAATACGCATGCCAGCGGAAAAAAGTAGTAAAACCAAAGCCTGTAAAACGTGTTGTGATGCTGGCGGCAGCATGTGTGGTGCCATGTGATCGTTAACAGCTGGAACCCGTTTGCCGGTTTGTTTGACTGGATATTGTTTGAAATAGCAGGTTATTGAATGTTAGGCTGTGTTAATGTGCATGTCCCTGTCCGGCTCACTTCCAGCCTCTCCGATCTCGTCATTCCAGTGAATTCCCCCAGAGGGAAATCTACTTTTGAATTTTTTATTTATTTTTTATTTTGCCAAATTCTGGAAAAAATAAGATGATGGATTATGGGTTATAGAAAAATACAGTGTTTGTTTTTGTTCTTTCTAACGCTAACTCTTGATCATTTATCCTTGTGGGTTTTTTTAGAGAGCAGATATTTTGACATGGAGAAGACGTCTCTAAAAATCCAAGAATGTCGACATTTCCTTCACTGACATCATTTTGCTCTCTTACTTTAAAACCACTTTTTTTTCTACTTTGTCTTTATGGCTTCACCGCTTTATGTTTACTTTTCAGAGATTGAGGCGAAGGAGGCTTGTGACTGGCTGAGAGCGGCGGGATTTCCACAGTACGCCCAACTTTATGAAGGTAACACACACACACACACACACACACACACACACGCACATTTTTTCTCTCTCTGTCTTTTTTTCCCCTCCTCATCTTTTCTCTCCTCTCTCTTTCTCCCATCCCTCCATCATCATAGTCTCGTCTTCTACGCTGCCGCTTTCTATTTCCAGGGTTCAGTTCCTGTCCGGAGGGAGGGGTCATGGGAAAGGCCTTGTTATCACTGCTGGGACTCTCACAGCCCCCCCTCCCCCCCTCTCTCCTTTCTTCCACCTTTCTCCCTCTACCCTGCTTTTAACTCGCCCACCACTTCTTTTCTTTTCAGCTGAAGCCTGTATTTTCTTCTTTCTTTCAGTCTTTTTTTTTTTCTTTTTCACTTCGCCTTTTGTCCACTTTCATTTCTGGAAAAAAACGATGGCCATTCATACATGCGATGACCATCGGGCCCATGTGCAGTTTATCTCTCTGTCTTTTTTCCCCTCATCATCTTTTCTCTCCTCTCTCTTTCTCCCATCCCTCCATCATCATAGTCTCGTCTTCTCGGCTGCCGCTTTCTATTTCCAGGGTTCAGTTCCTGTCCGGAGGGAGGGGTCATGGGAAAGGCCTTGTTATCACTGCTGGGACTCTCACAGCTCCCCCCCCCTCTCTCTCCTTTCTTCCACCTTTCTCCCTCTACCCTGCTTTTAACTCGCCCACCACTTCTTTTCTTTTCAGCTGAAGCCTGTATTTTCTTCTTTCTTTCAGTCTTTTTTTTTTTCTTTTTCACTTCGCCTTTTGTCCGCTTTCATTTCTGGAAAAACGATGGCCATTCATACATGCGATGACCATCGGGCCCATGTGCAGTTTAGGCACAAACAGGAAATGGCCCCAGTAATCTAAGAAGTAGCTCTTAAAATCCAGCAGTCCCTCTTTAGCAGGACATAAACACACACACACACAGACACACACACACAGACACACACACTGCTGTGAGCTTCAGTAATGTCAGGTTATGAGTGCCGGCCCCTGGGACTCTGTGGCGGCTTCCGGGTGCCCATGTGACCTGCAGTTTGCAAGCACATCACCAAAAATTAAAGTCATTTTCACATTGTGTAGAATCCAAGTTATTTCGGGGGTTGAAAAACATTTGTCTGTGGATGACAGTGACAGGTGCTAAGTGGTGCCATATTTCACCGACTTCATTAAAGGGTCACCCAGCAGGGAAAACTGCTGTGTCCTGTCTCCTGTCAGTCATTAACCAACGGAATTCTCTCTCTCTCTCTCATAGATTCCCTGTTTCCAATTGACATTTCCTCGGTGAAAAGGGACCACGACTTCTTGGACCGGGATTTGGTGGAGCCTTTGTGTCGGTGAGGACAACGTGCATGTTCGCGTGGACCAATGTCCCACGTGCATCATTCACATACGGACCCCATATCCCTTTATCCAATCAAACCCGCGCATTTGGTTCTGTACTCAGACTTGTCCCCGCGGCCTGGTGCTGACCGCTAATCGTAGGCTGTCTGACCCTGACCCTTAATGAAGTCTCCATCCCTGTGTCCCACTCAGACACCCAGC
The DNA here is from genome assembly GCA_016785345.1 of Trinectes maculatus. Lineage (NCBI taxonomy): Eukaryota > Metazoa > Chordata > Actinopteri > Pleuronectiformes > Achiridae > Trinectes > Trinectes maculatus. The sequence goes on from JAFBJQ010001137.1 coordinate 244,656, forward strand.
CTTTGATCCCGTCACCTCCCCTCCCCGCTGCCACACTCTGATCTCCCATTCAAAGAGCTGAGACCCTCAGGGGGCAAAACCGGCGAGGGGTTAAGGGTTGAGGGGAACAGGGAAGCAGTCGAGCCAGCCGATCCCACCAGATGGCTTTTGAGTGTCTTTGCACACCTCTCTGATTTTATCCTCTTTTTCTTTTAAATCCTTTTTTTGCCGTTTGCCCCACTTGCATCACCATCCACCGCTCCTTATCTTTCCCACCTCCCCTGCGTGTATGTATGGCAGGGGAGGGCGTGGTAATTGTAGCGTTAGTGATTCCTGACAGATATATTGCGAGAGAATACACAGCGGGCCCCTTTTTGAGATCTGTCTCAGGAGTTGTAAAACACGGCTAATGAGGTCCCTCTCTGTTGTGAATAGTTTTACGTTAAAAGTTAAAAGAAGGATTTCAGTTTTAGATCATATACTCCTGCTTGCAGTAAAACATAGTGTAGCGGAGCATAAAGGTCTAAATCTGTAAGGATGCAATAATTGTTTGTACCATGCTGCAGCAGAAATACAGGGTTTGGAGACAATGATGGCTTCCTGTGTAGATTTTCCAAATTGAATGTTTACTTTCAGTCAGAGTGACAATGTCAGGATTACAGCTCGCTGCTTCCTATTGGTCTTTTTTTAGCCAACAGATTTGAATGAGAGGACATAGATCGTGTACAAAGGAAGATTTCCTTTTGTGCTGTAAGAAGAAAACAGAGGTGACCAGCAACAAAATAATAATAATCTTTAATGATGCCATCTTGGAAGTCTGCCATCCAGCTGCTGCTCACATCCCCTGAGATGTAGAGGGTGGAGATGGTGGGTGGGGGACGGGCTGGGGGACGGGGTGACATGAAGGGAGGCGAGTGTGGGGGAGGAGCCGGCTGTGTTTTCTGGCTGATGTACTTATTGGGGGTGAGGATGAGTCCCAGGCGAGAGAAGGAGAGGGCGGAGAGAGGCGGTGTGGGAGAAATGGGATAGACGGAGTCAGAGGAGAAGATCAAAGGGGGGATGAAAAGAGGTTTGTCTGAGAGTAAATGACCAGAGAGAGGAGAAGAGAAGAAGGCAGGAGTGAAAAGTGAGATAAGAGTCTGAGGGAGAGAGGGAAAGAGACGCTCAGCATCTATCCGTCCTACCAGCTCCCACATGTACGTGTAACTGTCTGTGTCTGTTCCAGACGTCTGAATACTCTGAACAAGTGTGCCTCCATGAAACTGGACGTCAGCCACCCCAAGAAGAAAGTAAGCCAATGGTTCTTTTGTTTAACATAGGGGGGAAGGTATTTACTCCTACCTGAGCTTCTGGTTTCTCGTGCAGGGTGAAGACTCGGATGAAGATGATCCTCTGGCTATCAGTAAACGGTGGACGTTTGAGTGGAGTAGCCGGCGTTGGTCTCGTCTACAGGACTTCCTGTTGGACAGCCCCAACGACAGCAGCCCAACGGGTCAGGGGGAGGGTCTCCGCAGCACAGTGAGCAGCGAGAGCGTACTGACGGACCTGAGCGAGCAGGAGATCACCGAGATCTCCTCGCTGCACAGCGAGGACTCCACCTCCGCCCTGCCTGACTCCATATCTATGGCATCCCTTTCTGCTTCCTATCAACCACCCAGAGAACTCCCACATTACAACTCCCTGCCAATAAAGAGCGGCCGCCATGGCCAAGGAGGTGGGCGGAGCAAAGCGAAAGAGTTTTTGCGCCGAATGGAGATGATGCGCACTTGGGGGCCTTCGACGAGGCGAAAAAGCTCAAGTCAAAGGCCACCGCTAGTCATCAGCGGGCCGGTGTTACAAGGGGAGGAGCCTCAGGCACTGCAGGTACTCCAGTGTACTCCCATCAGCCAATTAGAACATAGTCCTAAAGACAACCACCAAACTGATGGGGACACCTCTGCTCTCATTAGTACCAATGATAGTAAAGACCAGTCCATGGTGAGTGTGAGCCCCAGCAGTGAGATGGCAGCACCTAGCGTGAAGGTGCCAGGGTGGACTAAGCCCCGCACTGCCAGCAAGAGGAGCAGCATGTATCTGGAGGACATGGAGCTGCCTTCTCAGGGTAAGAGGACTGAAGGCCAGAGCCTGTTTGGCAGAAACCAGTTTCACTCATATGAGAACCTCCTCATCCACATCCCCAAAGACCACAAACCAGGCACCTTTCCAAAAGCACTGTCCATAGAGAGTCTGGCTCCTTCCCCCGGTGACAGGAACAACGGCCCTCAGACACAAGCCCAACCTTCGCCACCCAACAACGGCCCGCTTGAGCCGTGGTCTGACAAGCCTCTGTCCAAGCCCTGTCCGGGAGCTCCTCGCGGCAGCAGGGTGAGCGTATACGACAACGTGCCGGGCTCACACCTGTATGCCAGCACAGGAGACCTTCTGGACTTGGATAAAGAGGACAACCTGTTCCCTCACCTGGATGACATCATCCAGCACGTCAGCGGTTTGCAACAAATAGTCGACCACTGGAGCCGTAGCGTGCTGCCTGAGGGCGAGGCAGGGGAGGGGGAGGAGGAAGGGGAGGGCCGGACCACTCCCAGTGAAGGTGAGAGAGACGGAGTCTCCTTCAATGACACTGATTCGACGGGGACCAGTCGGGAGAGGCGGGACTCTGGTGTCGGGGCTTCACTGACGAGACCACGGTTTGTAACAGTTCAGGTCTTGTTATCGTTGTTTTGGCCTTGATTTGTATTCGATATCATAAAAACATTGTGGTTTCTGAAGTTAGCGCTGAGATCTTTAACAATGGAACCATGGCTAAAGTCTTACAAGAAAACTGATGATAGACCCGACCCAAGCTGCGGTTCCTAATATTCTATATTATTTACTGTCTCCCCATCCCAGTCTACGATGGCCTAGTTTCAGAACCTCTGATCATCTCAACCAGCCAGCGTCATCGCTGCAGATCAGTAGCCAATCAGCAGGCCAGCTCAGCCTGCTGCAGAAGTTCTCTTTGCTCCGTCTCACGGCCATCATGGAAAAATACTCCATGTCCAATAAACACGGTTGGACATGGTGAGTGTCACACACATAAAAATAAATAAAAGCTCTTCCTAAGACTGAACGTTTCTTAACCAGCATCTACAAGAAGAGATAGCAGAACCACAGACCCCTTTTCCCACCCACTCCATTCCTTTATTTTTTATCTACTGCTCCCAGGTCTGTGCCCAAGTTCATTAAGCGCATCAAGGTGCCAGACTACAAAGAGAAGAGTGTGTTTGGTGTCCCCCTCATCGTGCACGTTCAGCGTTGTGGCTTTCCACTCCCTCTGTGTTTACAGCAGGCCCTGGGCCACCTCAGAGCTCACTGTCTGGACCAGGTCTGCAAACACTGAAGATGACATTTTCTCCTCACTGATCAAACGGCAACATAAAACGTTTTGTGCCTTTTTAAAATTTTTATTTTTTTCCTCTCTCAGGTGGGACTGTTCCGCAAATCCGGCGTGAAGTCTCGTATTCAGGCTTTGAGGCAGCAGTGTGAACTGTCCCCGGACTACGTGACGTATGAGGACCAGTCAGCTTACGACGTGGCCGACATGGTCAAGCAGTTTTTCAGAGACTTACCTGAGCCTCTGCTAACGAGCAAACTGGGGGAGACCTTTCTGCACATCTACCAGTGTAAGTTGCTCCGAAGCCATGAAACACCTTGTATGTGTCTGTTCCATCTGCATGCTATCAAATGATCATGTCGTGTTGGGAGCGATGACATTTTTTCCGTAAGCCGTCATTTCACCTTGTTATTTCAGATGTCCCAATAGAGCAGAGGCTGCAGGCCGTCAGAGCGGCCATTTTGTTGATGCCAGATGAAAACAGGGAGGTTCTGCAGACCTTGCTCTACTTCTTGCGCGATGTCACCTCCCTGGTGGAGGAGAACCAGATGACGCCGATGAACCTGGCTGTGTGTCTAGGACCTTCGCTCTTCCACCTCAGCATACTGAAGAGCGACACGCTGTCGCCAAGGTGCGCGTTTGAACTAACAAATGGGCGTTGATTGATTGATTGATTGTTATCACAAAACAATCAATCAATCAATTGAAGGAAGGTCTGCATCAGGAAAGACATGCTTTGGCATTTGGAAAGATTTTTTGTGCCACCATGAGGACGTTCATCTTCTCCCATGTTAGATGCATTCTTCTTATGTTCACGCTTGAGATTTATGTTCTGCATTTCCTGTGTGTTTTAATCTGTCTAAGGTCCATCCAGAGGAAGTACACGACAGGCCGTCCTGACCAGAAAGACCTGAACGAGAACCTGGCGGCCACTCAGGGCCTGGCACACATGATCGCCGAGTGTCAGCATCTGTTCCAGGTCAGGGCTTAAGATTTACAGTCATATAAGCTGAACAGGGATGCTGTGTAATTATGGTTAATGACTTTGGGTCATGATATAGGGTATGCATGTACTGCTGCTGGTAGTGACACTGTGCACTGGCTAGTGGTAAAGACGTGTTTGTCAATCTCTATGTGTAAATGTTGTCACTGCATTAGTCGAAGTGTATTTGCTGCATTGTACATGGAGGGATTTGATGCCTGATGTGAATCGGTGCATTTTCTCCGCGCTGCTCCCCCAGATCCCGGAGGAGATGGTGACACAGTCTCGCAACTCCTACATGGAGGCTGAGCTGATGGTGCCCCCGCTGGATGAACTGTGCAAGGCTCATGAGGAGGAGGTGGATGTGGATGAAGAGGAGGAGGATGAGGACGCGTCCTATCACGCGCACCTGGAAAGCCTGGTCCAGAACCTGCTGAAGGAGGCCAGAGATAAGAGCAAAGGCTGGGTGTCTCGCTCAACTACTGACAACACAGATCTGGCATTTAAAAAGGTATTGAATAGATTAAACACCATTGGATTTTGACAAAGATGGAAAGATGAGGTATAAACCTCTTGTTTACACAGAGTGATGCTAATGATGCTTGTGTTACAGGTGGGAGACGGTAACCCGCTACGCCAGTGGCGAGTGTGTGTGGAGGTGCCGGCCACTCCCAGCGAGGTGCTGCAGCGGCTCCTGAGAGAGCGCCCTCTGTGGCAGTATGACCTACAGCAGGAGAAGGTTCTGGAGACCCTGGATAAACAGACAGATGTGTACCAGTACTCCTGCTGTAACATGCCACCTCAACCCACCTGTGACTATGTGGTACTAAGGTCAGGATAACTAACTTTCTTTTTTTTTCTTGTTTCTTTGGTATTGGTATATTGGTATTGATAATTTTTTTTTGGCTCTGCACCCCCTCAGATCTTGGCGTACAGATCTGTGCAAAGGCTCTTGTGCGTTGGTGTGTGTGTCTGTCGACTATGATGACAGCCCACGCATGGGAGCGGTGAGGGGGGTCGTGCTGGAGTCGCAGTACCTCCTCGAGCCCAGTGGGCCGGAGAGGACCAGACTCTCACATATCTCCAGAGTGGACCTCAGGTGTGGGCGGACTTCAGGTGTTCTCATAGTGAAGGCTTGAATCAACATTGCAATCGTTAACGTTTTTTTTTTCATTATTTGTTACAGAGGAAGATCCCCAGAATGGTACAACAAGACATACGGTCACCTGTGTGTTAACGAGGCCCAGAGGATCCGCTCCTCGTTTCAACCTCCACCTCCAGATCAGACCAGCGCCGAGGCCAAGATCTGAACCCCGGAGAGCGAGCCAGGGTCTGAGAGCCTGTGATCCAGGAGGGGAATCATCCTGTCCAAAGGACAAAGGTGTCTTTTCATGCTGCTGAGCCACACTGAGCTTCACTGTACCATACTGTACTGAGTTACAGCCATTCACACACACACGGTGTTTCTTTGTAATGTAATTCTGAATGAGCAACTTTAAACATTATATCTTTAATTTATTTTCCAACCTACTACTTTGTACCATAGACCAGTGTCGACACTGAGTTTTTTCCAGTGTCTGTCATTTTTCAAAAACCAACATAAATTCACAAAAGATGATCCAACAAAACAGGTTGGATCATTGTTGTCATAGTGTTAGGGTTTAAGTTTCTACCAGTTAATATAATAGATCAACTAACTGAAGCTTACACATCGCTATAGCTGATTTTATATACAATATACAATTATTAAATGTTTAATTTATTAATAAAGTAATGCAAACTGGACATCGACACATATATTTAGAGCATGCACTTATTTATTACAGAGCCTTCTACAGATACTGTGAAGATGCAAAGACTCCAGTTTAAGAAAAGCCCGTCCACAGGAATGACTTAGACCAGTACAGTATGGGTACATGGCCACGTAGTGAAAAGTGGGCTAGTTTAGGAAAAAAAAAAAAAATCAAGTTCACAAGGGATCTGGATCACAGATAGAGGAAACTCATCGGGTCCACAAATGTGCTTTTACCCCATTACGGATACGTTGTGTTGGATATCACTGTTGACTTGCATCACCGTCACTATTTTCAGTGTTAATCGTATCAAAATGAAATGTTATTTTAAAGCTGTTGTTGTCTTTATATCTCTGTATATGGTGTCATTGTTGCTGATTTTCAATGTCTAAGACATGTGACCATTTCACTGCTTCTGGGAAGCTCGTTTAACCTTTTTGCATGTGTGGTTGTATGCACGGATGTACCCGTGTATCTGCCTTTTATATATGTGTATATATACATTTATATATACATATATGAGGTGCGCTGTACCAGCAGATCAAATTCATAGCTCTTTAGGGTCATCTAATATAATGAAATGTGAACTTCATAGCATCCTACCTAAGCAATAGCAGACAAGAGCTTGCTCTTCCATGGTGCTGCTTTGGCTTTTTTTTTTTGTTATGGCCGTAAGCAGTGTTGCTATGGTGTTGCTATGACACAGCATCTCTACAGTGCCACCAAAATCCTGCGTGGATGCTGCTTGCTGGAGAACAGTGTGCGTGTGTGTAAATATGTGCGTATGCGAAATTGACATGGGCCCTCGGCGTAGTGCAGAGTGGCCCCAAATGGAGCTGAGTAGATGAATTATTATTATTAAAAGTGTCAGAAACCGGAACTTTTGTTTCTAAATGACAGAATAAAAAAGTTCTAAATTCAACAAAAGCACTGTCGTCTGTCTGTGGAAATATTCTTCATTGTTTTGCATTTAAAAAGTGTTTACTATCACAGGGCATATCCATCTGACTGCTGTGCGCTTTTATATCCACTGAGTGGTGCTGTTGTCCTGCTGGAACAGGAAGGTCATGGGCAAAGGTAGGAAGTGTGCCAGGGAAAAGTCATCACAGCATCGGGGGGTCTCCTTCCATTTGCACTATTCCCCCTGCGTCCTCTCAACGTATAAATGGTGGAAAATCTAAATTAGTGCTGCTCGGATCAATACTCAATCACATTTGCCTACTTGGCCGTGTTAGATGGGGACTCTGGCAGAGGACACTGCCCCCACTCCAACCTCCCTGTAGCCTAAGCCAGTGTGTCCATTAGTTTTGTAACTGCACCGAGATGAGCGAAACTTTGCTCCTGGCTCATTTAACATCAGTGATTTTATGGGAAAGTGGTTCACACTGGGCCCTTGAATGTCAATGATCCTCTGCACCGTGGGGGCACTTTAGCTCCACATCTCCATCGGCTCTGACAAATGACAAACACATTACTCTATGTTAAACAAAAAATATTACTGAGCAGGTGACTCAAGCATTGACCCCCCCACGCCCCCCCACCTCTATCTCTGTCTATGAAGATAGAGTAATTTGTATCTATTTCTGGAGCTGCAACATTAAACAGACTATGTAATAATCTATGCCAAAACATGCTATTTGACATGACAGCACTGATAAAGGCAGGGTGATTCACAATATTCATCAATATCCTATGTCACATAATGACCAGCAAAATTATTTGAGAGTGACCTCTTCTGGACAAAAAAGGAAAAGCACAGCCAACGACATCTTTACATGCTTGGCACAACTTTAAATTGACACTTTTATCGGAGACGGTCAAGTATAGTAATATATATACGGGTCACTTCATGTCAGTGTGCCAGGAATATTAAAAAACAAAACAACTTCCACTATGCAACCACAGTTTCCATATTTCCAGTTTCCGGTTTTGATTGGCGGACACAGGAAGTACGAATTCGCCAGAGTTCACAGGCTCCAACGTGAATACTACTGTTTTTTTAGTGTTTGTTTGTTGAATTTGGCCAAACTACCATAATTTAAGGGTTGCCGAATTAGTCCATGGCTGTTTGTTTTTGTAATTTAACTACGAATGTACCGAAGAGCGTCGGGATATTACCCTCATACTGAAAAAAAGTTAAAAACACGAGGATTCACAGGCAACTTCCGGATTAAGCGGCAGCGTCTTCGTCAAGGAAAAACAAGAGGATTATTGGACGATTATTCGTGATGAAGATGACATCAACAGCAAGTGTAAGTTCAACTGGACCTAAACATATGAATATAAAGGTTTACAACAAATATTTCACGTTTTGATCATGTGAAAATACACACCAGGATAAAGTCTTTAATGTCTAAATATTTCTGTCCACTTTTCATTTTCCCTGTTTCATTAGTTACTGCTCTATTTGCAGTGCATGTGTGTGTGTGTGTGCATATCAATGAATTGGTTTAAAAGCACCAAAACTAGTACTGTATATACATTAAATCATACTTTTAACTTTTAATTAATAATTGTGCAAGTGCCATGAAAAACAAACAAACACTAGTATCAGCCTATACTTGGTAGTAGCCTACATTATTATGCTGTAAAGTAAAACCATGATTTTGTATCATAATGATGGAAAATGACATTGTTGAGGAAATCAAAGACACAGATGATGATGATCAGTTGATGTTTGCAGTGACGCACTATTGTTGTTTACTGTTGCTGCTCTTTATCTGAAGTTCTGTTCATCTTATGCACAGTGAGCACACAGAGAGAAAGACAGAGGGGAAATCAGCCAATCCTCGGTCTTCATCCAGACGACCACGATAAGGTCATAGATGAATAAATGATCTCATGAATGAATTATTGATAAGACTTTGTTGGCTGTGCTGTACTGTAATCCAGTGTATGGGCTGATATCGGTTTTACTTAAATTATTCTGCAAATTAAATGCGCTTTTTTGCACACTGATCAACAAAAGTGCACATGATGCCAATCAGATATGTCTGTACACTGTTTTCCTGTGAGCACAGCCTTGCAGGCATAGTAGCCTTCAGGGTGATTCTCTTTATGTAAGCTTTTCCATCAAACTGAAGTGGCCGTTGCATCTCAGCTGGGTTTTCCATGGCCTCCACCAGGGTTCAAGAGCCCCATGTTGTAGCCCTGTCAAAGAACCGATTCCTTAATCACAAGGTCATGACCTCTGTCAAAGTAGTGGCTCCATCATCCCGCTGAGAACGTTCCAGAACAAACGCGTTACCACTCTTGGGTAATGAAAATAAGGGAAGGTGACAAAGCTACAGAATGTGTTTCAATTAGAACGCTTTATTTTGGTGTAATTTTCAGCAGAGTAGAGAGTATAGAGGGAGTGCACATGGATGCACTCCCACACACAGCCATCTTGATGATGACTCATATTTGTCTGTGAAAAACAGGAAGTCATTACCTGTGTCTCTCACGCTGCCTGGGGTCAGGGATTTATTCATCCACAGGTCTGATTTTCAGTTGCTGCCGATAACACAGACGGAGCCAAGGAAGGAGAGCAGACAATGTAAAAAAAAAAATGTTCTGTCTGATTTATCAGAATTGTCCTTTAAGTGATAACCCCATATAGGATATATTTTTTCACAAACAAATTCCAAGCACAACTATGGCACATATGGGGGAAAGGCCTTAGGAAACACACTGCGTTTTCTCAAGTATGCACTGATCAAACCCTCTCTGACAAATGTCACCTCTGTTGCTCTCTCTCTCTCTCTCTCTCTCTCTCTCTCTCCTGATCCTCAGTCTGCTGAAGTCTTGGTTCCCGCTGAAGCTCCACCGCTGTGATCATCAGCCCACACAAAACACCGGCACTACCACTCCACACATCCCTCTACAAAGGTGCACTGGAACAGAGAGGGAAATGACTGCCTGTCCGCGAGCGCTGCATCGCTTCTCGAGGTGAGGGTAGGGAACGAGACGGGGGGGGCAAGGGATGGAAAGAGAGGCTGAACAATGTTAGTGCTTTTACCCAATCACCAGCCAGGTCCCAGTTAAGACCTCTCTGTCTGCCAAAGAAGTCTTTTATGGAGTCATGACAAAGCTGCAGAAGCAAGCCTTTGTCTGAACACAATGTGGAGTGTGTTTCTGTGCAAGAGAGAGAGCTGGCCTTTGTTGTTGTGCGCGCGCGTGTGTGTTTGTGTGTGTGTGTGTGTACCCAAGAGCGTGCACCTCCAAGAGCAAGATATCATGTGCTGCTTTGAGAAACTACTTCTCTGAGGGCAGTGCGTGTGTGTGAGCAGGTGTGTGTGATTGTCTCCTTCGTTTCCTTTGTGCTGGCGACTGGGCTGAGAAAACCAACAAGATGGCCTCTGCTCATCTGTACCATTCTCTAATAAACCCCCTGTGTGGAACACACACACACACACACACACACACAGGCGGGGGGCAAGGGATGGAAAGAGAGGCAGAACAATGTTAGTGCTTTTACCCAATCACCAGCCAGGTCCCAGTTAAGACCTCTCTGTCTGCCAAAGAAGTCTTTTGTGGAGTCATGACAAAGCTGCAGAAGCAAGCCTTTGTCTGAACACAATGTGGAGTGTGTTTCTGTGCAAGAGAGAGAGCTGGCCTTTGTTGTTGTGCGCGCGCGTGTGTGTGTTTGTGTTTGTGTGTGTGTGTGTGTGTGTGTGTACCCAAGAGCGTGCACCTCCAAGAGCAAGATATCATGTGCTGCTTTGAGAAACTACTTCTCTGAGGGCAGTGCGTGTGTGTGAGCAGGTGTGTGTGATTGTCTCCTTCGTTTCCTTTGTGCTGGCGACTGGGCTGAGAAAACCAACAAGATGGCCTCTGCTCATCTGTACCATTCTCTAATAAACCCCCTGTGTGGAACACACACACACACACACACACACACACACACATTACTTTCAGACACGCACACAGTGCCAGAAAATGTCACTCCCATGTCACCCCCGCCTCATCACCCCCTGTCACCAGCCAGAAAAATATGGAGCGAGACATCAAAAGGCCGCTATCCCTGCCTATATGAAAATACACTCAGACAATCGCACACACATGCGCATGCAAACAGACAATTACACACAGATTGACAAATCAGCCTCTATGGCTTCCTTGCTAATTGGAAACACTAGCCAGCAGATGTGTCCCGCTGGAAGAGCACATGGAGTGTGAAACAGGCTTATGTATGTATACGGGTAGTGAACCAGTAACCCTGGTCTGTGCAGCCACCACTGGATGCTGTAGGTGTGTGTGCCTGTGTACATGTGTGTCTGTGCTCAACACAAGACTCAAAATGAGTCCTGCCACCGCAGATATTGTTTATTGTGTCGTCAGGGCCTTGAGAAAGCGGGGTTGTGCGTGGTGCAGCAGAAGTCGCGAGGAGGATGTAGAGGAGAGGCGATGTGCAAAAAGTGAAAAAAGGGGAAAAAAACAACAGCAGGAAAGGAGAAGAGATGAGTGTCGAGAGAGCAATGTGTTGCTTAATGAGGAAATTGAGGCAGGAGAGTTAAACTCGGGAGGCGATAAGTGGGACAGAGGGATGGCTGCTGAATATATAAACAGTCTGTGTCTGGACACCAGCTTCTTTCAACTGCACAAACTGACTGAACTGTTCCTGCACTGCACCTAAAAATACTGCCCTGGATTCTCACCTTAAATCACAGACAGAGCTATTTATAACAGACAGACTCACAGAATAACATTAGATTATACTTGAAAACGTAAAAACAAAAACAAAAGAAACACCCAGCTGTTTGGGGGACGCTGCGCTCTGCATGAACCCATGGATGGATGGCTCCATGTTATTGCGCTCCAGCGCCCTCCCGGAACGTCTCCAAGTGCGCATGCCTGGCCAAGACGCACTACCGCAGACAGGGGGCGTCAACATGGCGCTGTCTCTCCTCGACGCCCGCACTGACTGCAACCTGCCAATGAGAGAGGGAGGGAGAGAGGGAGGGAGAAGCGTAGGCTACCTCTGTCAAACCTCCATCCTTCCTCCAGCCATATGAGTCCCTGCGCCTGTTCGGCTGGATAGGCTGAAATCACAGGATATATATATATTTATTTATATATATATATATTTATATATTTAAACGCAGCTCTCCATTGTTTTTGCGCACCTCGATGTTTTTTGCGCAGCAGCAGCAGCAGCTTGCAGAGCAGGTGTGAGAGACAGCGGCGGCCGCTCCTCTCCTCCCTGTTTCCAAGGGGACATGTCGAGCGAGAAGCCGGCTCCAGCACCGCCGGGCTCCGCTTCCTCGCTCGCGGACGCGGACCGAGACGCGCACCCCCCTCCGCCGGGCTCCGCGCAGCAGGTCGCCGCCGCCTGCGCCAGCTCCGGCGCCACCGGGGAAAGGATGGTGTCCGCAGCCGGCTCCATGGTGCTCCCGGCCGGGGTGATCAACCCCGCCGTCCCGATCAGGAATATCCAGATGAAATTCGCCGTGCTGGTGGGCCTGATCCAGGTCGGGGAGGTGAGCAACAGGGACATCGTGGAGACCGTGCTGAACCTGGTGAGTGTCAGCAGGAGCGTCAGTCATCACTGCGCCCTGAGCCGCTGTCTGTTATTTACCATGCCTCCATCCCCTCGCCGCCCCGCGCCGCGCCGCGCCGCTGTGTGTGTGGCTCTCTGAGGATGATGTCATTTGTTTGTTCGGGGGATCGATGTGGGGATTTTTTATTTTGAAACGTTGGAGAACACAACAAATCAAGCTGTAACGTTGCGGTGGAGCTGATCGGAGCACGTGACCCGCCGCCGAGCCGCGGACTGTTGTCTCACCACCGGCCATTGTTGACTAAATGACCCGTTTGCGTTGCAACACGTACAGAGACGTGTACAGTCATAGTGTGTGTGGTGTTGTGGATAAGAGGATGTGCAGGCTTTTCACCTGACCTCCCCCCCCACACACACGCACCGATATGTGTCCTGAAGCGACGCACAATGGCACAGTGTTGCGCACAGATCAGGTCATAATAATGAATTTGTGTATTCTCGCACGTCCCGTCGAGCAGAGCCGCACATGACTCCAGCACGGACAAAGGCCCACTAGCATTATGCTACCAGTCGACATATGTGTGTGTGTGTGTGTGTGTGTATGAGAGTGGCTCAGGAATGACGCGCAGGCCCGTCGTTGGACGCAGGGCCCTGCGTCCTGTGCGCACAGCGCTGCTGGTGTGTGGAGCCGTGGAGCGGTTTGTGCCGCTGCGCCTCAAACAGCGACTGTTTTATTTATGTGGCTCTGGTTTACGTTGCCAAGGCGCCTCCATCTTTCCTCCTGCATCCGAGGCTGTGGCGGAGATGCCGGGCCTGCGGCGCGCGGCGCACCGGAGCAGGACTCATCCACACGACGCTGGTCTTCCCCGTTACGAAACGCATGAGCAATAATGAAGAGGGGGTTTGAAGGACTAATGCCACAGCAGGATGTAGTGTGTTGGATGCTGCCAGACCCCCCCACCCCCTTCCACTCTCCACCCCTCCATGCATCAGGCGATGGCGTTCACTGCATGATATGAAATAAGAGCAGCTCGGACCATTCAGGAAGCAGAATGATGTCATTTATAGCCTATTTTCAGTGCAGTGGGATTTTTTTTGTTTTGTTTTGTGTTTTTTTTTTGGAAGCTGATTATTTCAGGGTGTTTTGATGGCAGTGGCCTGTTTACCCTCTGGCTGCTGTGAGCAGGGCAGCCCACAGCTGGGCTAAACCATTTCCCCTCTCAGTCACACTGAGGAACCATCCGGGTTCAGGTCGCCGCTCATTCTCCCAATCGATTAGTGGCACTACACGGAGGAGCAGGGGGTCTTTGCTGGCTCACTCTGACCCTCCGCCTGCATCCATCCCCGCTCCACACGGCCTTCTCCTCCTCCAGAGGAGTGATGCTGCCTGCATAGACTGGCCTGGCCGGGCAGCGCCATGCATTTAAAAGCAGGTGGAGAATAGGGGGGAGGAGGAGGAGGAGAGGGGGGGTGAGTAGGGGGGTTGTTGAGGGCGGGTGGGGGAGGAGAAAAGAGAGAGAGTGGAGGAGGATGAGGTGGTAGGATGCTGCAGTGGCTATATGCTCAGAAATCACCAGCTGATGCAGCGGCAGAGGAGAGGAACTCTGGATCGGTCCACATCAGATCAGTGAGAGCCCATCAGAGCTTCACGTGTGTACCTGCGTGTCGGCCCACGCTCCCCACGCCAACATCGGCCTGCTGCATGAACACACAAATGCCTGACAAATGCCCCGACAAATTAAAGCACAACAAAGCCTCGCTTGCTAAACCCTGAATTGAACAATCGGCGCTGGTTTGCGAGGATGCCAATAGTTAAGCCTGTTGGGGAATTCGGCCGCTCGGCTCCTTAATTAAAAGAGTTGAAACAAAGAGGTGTGGAGGCAGGAAAACCTCAGTGGTCATGCTGCTGGTACAGAGTGTCCACTGTGACCCAGAAGCTGATCCATTATTCCAGTCAATGTGGGAGACCACAGCAGCCACATTCCCTGTCCACCCAGGCTGTATTGATCAGGGAGAACAGATGGCTTGTCGGCTGGATCAGATACGCTCCCTGTATGATATGGCGTGGTGCTGGCCTCTGGCAAATGATGAACTATTGAGAGCGGACAAAGGATGGGAAGAAAAGAGGACAATGAAAATGGTCTCGGGCCAGATTCCTGGCTGAACTGGTGCTGATACAGTGGTGAACAGCAGAGCGGGATTGGTCCGTAAGCACTGCTGCCAAAATGGATAAATCTTTAAATAAAGAAGGAAAAAAAAAATCAATGCACACATATAAAAACACATATCCTGTGTGTGTGTGTGTGTGTGTGTGTGTGTGGTGGGGGTGTGCGTGCTGGTGGAGAGGTGCTTAGCTATTACCATCAACAAGGCATCACAGTTGTCAAGGCAACGCTGCTCTTTGACTGCCTGCCTCCAGACGCTCGACCACCTGGTGCTGCTCTCCACTTCCGGGCTTCTCTTCTGTCACACTCCTCTACCACAGCGCTTCTCTCTATCTCTCTCACACGCTTCCTTTTGTCTGTCCGTCTCTCTGTTTTTCTACTCTAATATTTATTATGGATGGATGAACTCGGCACTGAAACGTCGCAATAAGCCGAACACTGCCGCAGCAGGACTTTCGTGAGAACGCCGGGAAATAAGTTTGGTTTGTGCGCAAATAGGTGACAAATTGAGCACAAAACCAATTTCAGGTGCCTGGTGTGATGGACCACCCTGAGCCGCTAACTGTCATCCAGTGCTTCCCTCTGCAGATTGCATAAGCCTCCGGATCCGTTCCAGAGCGACGAACACCATTTTTCCGAATGATATTCCCTCGTCTCGTGTTTTGATGCAGGAGTCGGAGAGCACGTCGGACACATCGCTCAAAATCTCTCACATGTGGAGGCTGTGAAAGCCGTTAGCGCCACGAGTCACGTCATTTTCATATTCATTAAACCATTCTAGTGGTTAAATTGTCTTCAATTTGTCACCTGCCGGTAAATTTGAATACGTTGATGTACGCTCGATACGATACGCCTACCGTGGGTTTGGGTGACGGGGGCCTCGAGGAAACAAAGAACAAAATATTCTGCTGTGATTTGTGTCATTTACAGTGACACTCATCTGCTTGTTTCACTGTGTGTGTGTGTTCTCTTATGCCTTCCCACACATGGAACTGTGCAAAGGAGGGACAGGTTGACAAATTGTTAGGTTTAAAGTGCAGCCGTGTTATGACTCCAGACATGGAGCCCGAACATCTGGAGACTTTGGCTAGGATGCTCCTGGTGGTTCTCTGTGTGAGGTAATCGGAGGGGTCAAGGAAGAAAGAAAACAGTGCTTTCTTTTCAGTTGTTGTGGTCCTAATTCATCCAGGAATCCAGCTGTTTGAGTTTGTTTGGGTACCAAAATGTTTGGGATCGGACACTGCAGATGTGTAAATGAGGCTCTGCAAGAATTGATCATTTCTGGTACCGATGAGGTCATTTCCTGCTTTCAGTTCCTGCTGGTGGAACCTTTAGAGGACTTTGCTTTTTTTTGCCGGCCTCACTGCTTTGATGGCGTTTCTGTTGTCCAACATGTCTAGTCAATGTCAGGCCACGTTCCACCCAGGGCTGTGGATGTTGTGATGGTGGAGGAGTATGGGGCTGTCGGTGGACAGGAGGAAGAGGGTTGACTTGTCACCTGTCGATCTGAACTGTACTGTCATCGTTTTTATTTGGACAACTGAAAGATAGATTTGAAATGCAACTACTGTCAGGGCTGTCAGTCCATCTGGCTAAGCGTGGCACCAGCTGTGCTTATTTATCGACAGCTTTATCTAGTTGTAATGCTTTTTTTGGGGAGGGTGGGAGGGCGGTGGATCAAAATAGTGTGTGCGCGGCGGAGAAAGGGGATTTGCGGCACAGTCTGGCTCACTTTTGGTCTCCACTTTTTAATCAGATGCAAGGAGGTAGGAGATGGCAGCGTCAATCCCCACCTGACTCCCCTTAGAGGTCCCACTGAGTCCTCGTTAGCAAACATCTCATTATTCTTGTCCACACACTTCACAATCACCAAGGTCACCTAATACCAAGTCCACAGCTAGCAGAGTCAGAGTCAGCACCAAACACACACACACACACACACACACACACACACACACGGATGCCTCCCAGAATACGTGCACATATTTGGATGTGTTGACATTAATGCTCCAAGTTGGTTGTTTCTCGTTTCTGTAAGGTACGATGTAAAATAAAGGAGAGACGGATGAATCAAGGACACGATCAGAAGAGAGTCTTTCTTTTGTGTTACAATGTGTTTAACGTTGCCTGTTTCTCTGCTTGGTGCACAATGGCATCAACATGCTGATCTTTAAAGGAATAGGTCACCACAAATTTCAAAACATGACGTAACCGTTTGCTGTTTCTCCCTGAGGTGGTTTAAAATGTCAGTGTAATTTACTGTTTCATTTAACTGTTTGCAGTGTGGTGCCCTGTGGTTGCAGACTCGGGGCACAGGCTAAACATCTCCCATGCAGCGCTGTAATCTTATTGCATGGCCATGTAGTGGAATAACAATGCATCAGCCTGTGCTCACGCGGTCATTAAACTGACTCTCATATCAAAGAAATACAATTAATAGACACAAAATGAATGTGCGCCATCGATGGCGTGTGTTTAAACAACATTTTATTGTTTCTTAGCAGCGTTGTAACATTTTCGTCTCTAATTATGGGACAGCGAGGACTGTGTGTTGTTTCCCTGCAGCGTTTGTCCTCCACAATTTTCCTAACACGGCCGTAGCACATAATTCTTGCAAGGTTTTCTGTTTTTCCCAACATCACTGTTTCATTGTGGAATTATGCAATGAGTTTATGAGGGTCACTTTGTATTATTGCCACTGGCTAGTGAAGCCTTGCTCATTATTTCCAGCAACAAAAAGGATGTTACTTTCACTGGTCAAGCTCTTTCCAGTGTTGTTTTTATGCATTTGGACCAACATACTCAAAGATATTTTTGTATTCTATTCTCTCCCTTCATCTTTCTAATTGGATCAGGTGCAGTGACAGAATTGCTAGAACTTTAATTGGCCACTATTTTGAGTGGAGTGATTAAACGACATCAAAACATTGATTTTAATTGAAGTCAATGCGAAATAACTGCTAGTGTATTTTTTTTGTGAAAAGGGAGGCGCAAACATTAGCTTCAGGGTCAGGCTGCGGCGAAGAGAAAGAAAGTTTTTTGGAGTAACCCTGAAAGTTCAAGTCAATAATGTGTGAAGAGAAAGGATGCTCACTTCCTTTGCAGGGCTGAGGATGATAATGTTGGGGGTTATTTTGGGGAGAGATGCACTGTTTTATTGCTGCAGAGGGAGTCCGTTTGTGCAGGGGCCAAGGGGGTTTCAGACAGTGAGCACCATGAGCTAATGGCAGTCACTGAATTTGCATGGGGTGACCTGTCACCTAAAGTGCCTGAACCAAGCTGGTATACAAACATGTGCGTCCGAGTTGGAGGACACAGGGTGCGGCTTCCACCGCAAGGTCGTAGACGACTGCTATCTGTCACACAGCTGGGTTGTCCTGACCCCCTGCATGAGCCGGGGAGACGCGGATCGTGACTGAGAGGTGGAAGAAAATGATGTGAGGAGCATTGTCATCTTTAGCCCAGAAAATGCAATAGAGGTGGAAAGATAGCGAACTAAAGGGGGAGAGAGATTACCAGAAGCATTCAACGACTTTGAGATGGAAAACTGAAAAGACTCTGATTGTCATTCAGGTGCTCTTTTCTTTTTACGTGTGGCACAGGTCCAGTTGTACGGCGTGCGGTGGGGGTCTGATGAGTTTGGGCCCCCCCACGGAGCCTCATCCTGCAGTTTGCATCACTGCGCTTCTCTGCTCCTGGTGATTGACTGGCAAAGTAGGAGTAGGTGCACACTTCTGGAGTACCATGTACTCGCGTGTACAGGCAATGTGCACACCTCCTGTACGAATCACAACTTAATTTAGAAAAGCTAATCTAGATATTTTGAGTTTTGATCGTCCGTTTGTCTTTATCAATCAATTGTCACTGTGAGAATAGCTTCTGGACAAATGTAGAAATATCTGGGGAAATAGCCGTTACCAATTAAGCATCTAAATGTCAGTTGTCCTGTAAACGACACTGCTACTGTTGCTTCCAGCTTCGCCATAATCACGTGGGTTTAGAGGCCAGAGTCTAATGATTCTCCCTTTTTGTTTTTGTTGAACCATTAAGTGGTGTGTGCGAAACTCTCCACAGGTCTGTTTTATATGCGTATGAACATGTGAGTATTTAAGTATCCAGGCTAAACCGTTCACCGCCCTGCGTCTCAGAGTACCTCAATTCTGCTCCACTTCTCTAAATTCCCTCCCATCCATCGTTAGCTGCTATTTCTGGATGCTGGGATTTCTCGGAGGAGAAGTCCTGTTGGGTTTTGGGTGAGGGCGACACCCTTTTTGGTACTTCTCCATTGCTTCTTCCTCCATCTCTGCATTCTTTATCTTCTTTAAGCATGTTCATCTCCCTAACCCCTTGGTGTAATCTCATTCCTGGCTCGCCGACTGTGGTTGAGTGAAGCGGCTGGTGGATGAAAGTGGATGATCCCTATTGTAAGGAGGTAATGGAACTGTCTGCTGTGCCGTTCTTTTTCTCCTCTCACTGTCCTCTTCCACTCATCTTCACACCCATCTCCATATTTCAAATAAAGTAATAGTGCGGGCAACTTTGTCTGCCATCACCACATGCTGTAGCCGTATGCTTCCATAAATATGGATGTAGGGTTGAAGAGAAGGACAGAGAAAGACAAGAAAAACCTCAGGACAGTATGGGGATCGTGATTTGAGTGCTTGTTACATATTTACCATATGTTACCTGAATGTGATTATAAGCTATGACCTAAAGTAATAGTTTATTATAAATAAATAAATTCCACTTAAATAATTTGTACACAATAAATAATCCAACCTGTGGAAATGTAGCTCAAGCACTAAGTAAAAACATTTTTTATGTTTACAAATGAGTTATTTGATTAATTTCCAGTTTTTATGCCTGTCCCAACAATTAATCTCATCACTAAGTATTCATACAAACGTATCAGGAATCTTCTGTTCCCGAATTATTCATGTATTTTTTTCCCTTCTGTGCTTCTTGTTTCCGCCACAGTTGTGTCTGGTTGGGGGGGTGTCTGCTATTGTGTCTGGTTCTTTTGTGTTGCTTTTTTTTCTACTCCAAAATATGTGCGTCATCTGAGTGAAGGGGAGGGGGGGTTGTCATCTTTATGGACTCGTTATATCCACATTTGGATCAGAAAACTCAGTTGAATCGCTGTTTGTGGAAATGTGTGCATCTGTGTATGTGTGCGTGTGCGTGTGTTAGTCTGGCGGCCCGACAGCACACTGATCTTCAGAGCTAGAACGAGCTGCTTTGTTTGAATCACCTGGCGTTTGTGTGTTGCTGAGTGTCTTCTACACCCTCAACATCCCTGAGAGTTGATAAATGAGTGTTCCTACAAACCTTGTGCTTTAGTCTCCTACACCTTCATCTGCACATTTTTTTTCTGGCAACACACTCGAATGCATCCACACGCACACACACACACACACACACACACTCTTCCCTCTTGTATGCCACATTATTGCCTGGCAGGCGTGATTTTATATTCATGCTGGCCTACTTTGCCTCGCTCCCTTGGCTCCTCTCACACACACACACACACACACACAATCTGTGTATGTGTGCGTGTGTTAGTCTGGCGGCCCGACAGCACACTGATCTTCAGAGCTAGAACGAGCTGCTTTGTTTGAATCACCTGCCGTTTGTGTGTTGCTGAGTGTCTTCTACACCCTCAACTTCCCTGAGAGTTGATAAATGAGTGTTCCTACAAACCTTGTGCTTTAGTCTCCTACACCTTCATCTGCACATTTTTTTTCTGGCAACACACTCGAATGCATCCACACGCACACACACACACACACACTCTTCCCTCTTGTATGCCACATTATTGCCTGGCAGGCGTGATTTTATATTCATGCTGGCCTACTTTGCCTCGGTCCCTTGGCTCCTCTCTCACACACACACACACACACACACACACACACACACACACACACGCACACACACACACACACACACACACATCTGCTTTACTGTGAAGTATGGCTAACTGTGTAGCTATTCATCATGCACCATGCTGCATACTGCAGTGGCTGGAGGTTGTGTTGTGTTGTGTGTGTAACTTCAGTATTCAACAGTTTAATGTTATATTACACCACAGACATCAAGCATCTCGCTGTTAACGCACACACACACACACACATACACACCCTGCAGCATAAAACACAGCATCAGTGGTTGTAACAAGTCATTTAACACAGCATTAGACTGGTTAGTGGATCAAACCAAAACATTGTGTGTTTTTTTCCCCCCCTATTAAATCCATCCATATTCCTCACTGAGGGAACAGTGTGTCAGCACTGCATGTTCTCCCCACGAAATAGGCTTTAACTAGAGAATGCAGATGAGGGCTACGATCCCTCACGGATTTCATCCAATAAATCCACTCTGGCATATGAAGGGGAGGGTTGAACAAGGATATTCAAACTTCCAGGCAGCGTTTTTCCACATAGTGGCACGACTTAGTGAAGAAAGAAAAAGGCCTTAGTAATGTGTTGTCTACCCCAAATTGAACTAGTTAAACAGACCAGACTGTGATGCTGCCTTTATAGCACTGCAGCAGCTTCTGTTGTAGCACACATAGTAAACATCAGGTCTCCGTGTTCGGGTCTGTGTCAGCAAGTGTAATAAGAACACTGAGTTTATTCAGTAACAGCATTCTGTATGAGTGCTGGTGGTGTCGACACCAGCAGCGTCTTGTCCGCAGTATTTCTACTTTGCAAAAAGATATATAGTCTGTCATCCAGAAATCATGTGTAACACAAAAGACCATGAGACTCCTGACTCTTACCACACACAGACTTATATCGCAAAATAATCATTAATAATATGAAACAATCCTGGATCTGCTCCATAATCCACATCAGAATGGTTCTTCCCAGACTCAGTTTAGTGGAAATCAGCATTAAAATAACTAAAAACAATCAAATGAACATTATTTTAAATTTTTGCAGTCAATACCTGGCAGTGGTGGTGACTCATCGTACTTACCCACCTGACATCACACTTCCACTGCTGCGGTCAGGCTCTGGTTCCTGGAAATCTATCAGCTTGGAATACACAACGTGGATGGAGAGAAGCGTACTCCTTTAATCACGTGTGTGTGTGTGTAGGGAAAGTTCAGTCATTGTGGAAAGTTCAGTCATTGCTGTTACAGATCATGCATCATGGTTGTTACTACATTCTATTGGCTTTAGACATTATTCAGTGCTTGTGGAAGGAACTGGATTTGCAGAGAGTATTTTTTTTATATAATGCCAAACCTAATACTTATGATTCATCAACTGTCTGTATTTGAGTTTCAGAATTGACTCACTTTCCCAAACCAATACTTATTTTCTTCCGACTTTGCAAAGCCCATTTTTTTCTTTGTGTATACTCTTTGTTGTTAACTGTATTTTGTACAATAACATGCTCCACTAGCCCCCTAACCCTCTGTGTGTGTGTGTGTGTGCGCGCGTGTGTGTGCGTGTTTCATTCCTGATCCTGTCTTATAATGATGGATTACTGAGATTCGTTGGAGCTGCTTGCTGCCTCTCTTATCCTCCATCAGCTTTGACTCAATGGAACAGTGCTCTCCATTGTTTCAGTGGGTGGTGAACACAAAAACAAGGGTGCGTGTGTGCGTGTGCACGCGTGTGTGTGTTCGTCAGCGGCACATACACTCAAACGCACCAAACAAACAGATTAGTGATCTCCAATTGCCAGTGGTCCTAGTCAGGTCATATCTGTTGACCTTTGAACGCGGCAGCAGCTAGTCTCCACCTGCCTCATATCACACACACAAAATGGAAATCGTAAAACTCATTCGTAACGAAATGCAGAACACTTCCAAACCAAACCAGAACTTCGAGTCCTGAACCTATCATGTCTGTACTTTTATCTCCGATGTGCCCATGCAGGATGCCCCGCAGGAGCTCACTTCCTGCCAGCTTCTTTGAACTGAGCGCATTCGTGTCGAGGCGAGAGACGAGGCACGGCGCGGCGGCCTTGGTATAGAGCCTCATCTGCTGACTGCTTCCTTCCAAGGCTCCCGTGACATAACGCACAAGCATGCCCTTGTTACTAGCTGTCTTGTAGGAGGGGTGGGGGTGAAAAGAAAGCAAAATTGAGCTGCCTCTTGTCCTCGACAGCACCCTGACATCCAACTCCTACACCTCGCCGTTCAACTTGTGCGCTCTCTCTCTGCGCCCGCCGCGTCGTGAACGATTCAGTAGTGTGTCCCGTTTGTTTTATACTGTCCTTTCAGCCGTGTCCTTTCAATCACCACCTCTCACTGATGCTATTTTTCTTCATGCCTCTTGGTTTTTTTTTTCCTTCCCCCTTCAGTCTTTTTTCGTTTTCCCTTTGTGCCTTGGCGATTTAGATGCTTTTTTTTTGGTTTTTCCTCACTGCGGGCTCCTCTGGACCTCTTTGTTCCTTGCTGACAGAAGTTGCCTTTGGTCCTTTTCTTTCAAATTGGAATTGTTGAGGTCTTAACACATAACTCACAACAGCTCCTGCTCTGGTGAAGCTTAGGGTGTGATAAACAGTGCTGGGGATGTTCCCTCTCTACTGCAGGATGTTCTTGTTTTTCATATGTTTTTTTTCTGTCGCAAATGTAATTCCCTAAGTCATTACAGTCTTTGTTTTAAATCATTCATTGGCAGCGTATTCAAATCTCAATCATCACAAAAAATGAATATGTGTTGATTGATTCAGACTCTACGTCTTTGGAATTTAATATAAATCTATTAAGAATTTTATATCCTACTGACCTGAAACAAAAAAACAATACTTGCATGGCAAAACACAATCTTTTTTGTAAATGTAAAAATTGTACAAATTATCTCATTGTCTTCACTCGTTGTTCACTCAATATATTTGGTATACATATTTGTATTTGCATATCTTGAGTATTTCCAGTCAAATGGTCGATGAGTATGTGAGTTAAACTCACAGCGACTCGCAGTAAAGTCTACTTTTTTATGCAGATGATGTGATGCTGCTCTTAATCCACTGCATCACACATCCACAATCACAATCCACTGAACACATATCCACGTTGATTGTGAAAGCAAGTCGAATCCATCCACAGTGTGTATAATAACGTTTGTTTTTAAAGAATTGTGTGTTTGGCGTTCCGTAAGAGAAAAAAAAGCTTGCTCCAGTAGCATGTGACATGGCTTATTGCTAGACCTGTTACTAAGCCTCTTTGGCCAATCAGGTGGCAAACGTTTTAAACTGCAGTTGTATGAGGTCAGAGTTATGACCAGCCCTCAGTCCCTGCAGTGTGTGTGCACATGCCTGACCTGAACACACACACATATATATATTTTCCTGAGATTATCTGAACAGTATAATTCTGTTCTTCTGCGCACCCACAAACAGCTGAGCTCTCACAGCTTTGAGTTTCCTGTTAGGGTCGGGTTTTGCTGTCGCAGACTTGGGGAACCTTGAAAATAATGATAGTATTAATATGGATATTGGTACAGATGCAGTTCTGGCTGTCTGACAGTGACTTTTGCAGTGAAGGATTTCTGTTGTCGCTGTCAGCTGAGAGAGCAGGATTGTGCGCGTCGTGCTAAAAACGACTCCGCTGCAGTTCTTGCCTGGGTTTTGGTTTTACTGTGTTTCTCTCATCCCACATCGTTGCTGTTAGTGCAGATCTTCTCTCTGCCCTGCTGGTGACGTCTGACTCTGACCTCGCTCTCTTCGCTCATCCTGCCTTCTCTTCATCCTCTCTGCTCCCACACTCCAACAAACAAGACCCCCCCCCCAAAAAAAAAACTAGTCGCCGCTTTAGTGCTTGTCATTATGCTAATGCAGCGGCGCCTCATTATTATTATTATTATTGGATTAATTTGGGACAGTTCATTATATCGCGCAGCTTCTCTTCTCCTCTTCTCTTCTCTTATTGCGTCCACTCACGCTGTCATTATTGAATTAATGAATGAAGTCATCCCTGCTGGTGTTGGAAGCGTGTGTGAGTGTGTCGGTGATGGACCGAGAGTGTGAGTGTGAATGACTCAGACCTACAAGACTTTTCTCTATGAATGCTCTGTGTGTGTGCGCTTGCGTGGGGGTTCGTTTTAAGGCTGCACAGGGACAAGCTTTGCGTGAAATGACGGAGGCAGGAAAAGACACACTTAACTGGTCTGTGATGAACTGCCGACTAGAAGCTTTCTCAAAGACAGACCTCAGCGGGTATTACGGACTTATGGAACATCTTTCTTCTCATCCAGCCGTCCTCTGTGGTTTCTGGCTGTATTCATAAAAACTGTCAAGCCAGTACGTATAGGGGGGAATGGGACCAGGGTGTAGCTTGTAATTGTAATATAATGAAGCAGAAGTATAGTTTGTGGTTGCCTGACAGGCTCTTATTGGCTGATTGGCAAAAAAACAAGCAAACAAAAAAAATCCTTGCCCTTTAGGCCATAGTTTATGATAGATACAGGATGATTATAGGACTTTCTCCATATGCCAATTTAAGCCCCTGTGATGCATTTTTTTATTCACTGCTTCATGGCTCACACATAAATATATTTTCAGCACATCATTTTGCTCGCTTCTCAACCGAATACATTTCTCCTTTCATACATTTCATTTAGGTTTTTTTAAGTCGTACAAATATACGTGTTTGCTTTGCACCGTAGTTGCTTATAGTTATTTTCAATCCAAATATGGTCTATGCTTAAAGCATGGAGGTGACAAACAACTAAAATATATATGTGGGGGGAAAATGAAATTCCTGATCTAAGTGTGGTGAATAAACATTAACCCAAACCTCTAGCCCGGCTTTTCTTTTTCTCTCTTTCCCTGTTATTCTCTCAGTTTCTCTGAATGGGCTCCGTGATTGGGTGGCGTATGTGTGAGAGAGCGATGAGAACAGTTCTGATGTCAAAGGGAGAAGTGCGTTTTCTGCATAGAGCTGCTGCTGTGTGTGGCTGACGAATCAGCTCGTAATTAACCGCCATCTGCACTCTCGCAGTGTCTATATAAATAAAACGCATTGTGTGTATTGTGACGTTCTAGTTTTTCTTGGCTGCTTGTTTTATCCTTTGATGGTTAATGAAAATCCAGTATATGCAGTACATGTTGTGTAGGAGTAAGATGAAAGGAGGCGCTTTACAGACCCATCAGTCTGATGTCAGTCTTCAGGAGTGGTAGGATGTAAGATCTGTCAGTTTCCAATGATACGTTAGATTTCTGAGAAGTGAAGGTAGATTATTTACATCTGAGTTAGGAAGTTTTCAGAATTCAAATTAATTGATTCAGCGCCCATCCATCTGTCTTACTGCAATTTGTATGAATCATTTCAAACACTCTTTATGACACTTCCATATTATTGTATTTTACTGCTACCTCACATGCACCCACGTATAAACACACACAAACACATATAATGCAGTTGTCATTTTACTTTCCAGTTCCCATGTGGTTAAAATACAAAATGCACCCGTGGTTGTGTTGCTTTGCTCTTTTGACAACAAAACCCTGCAGTAGTGTGACTCTACATGACGATGTGCACAAAACCATTTACAATTCAGTTCTAGTACACTACCTGGCAAATCTGCCATTATAATATCAGTAAGTAATATCTGCAAAATGAAGCCTGCTGGCCTTAACAACCTTTACATCCCCCAGTGTAGATTTATGTAATTGCTGGCGAGTTTTTGCAGCGTCGGGCGTTTGCGTGTGTTGAAACCTTGTTTTCTCTACGTCCTTCCTGAATCTGCACTTCTCTGATCTCGGCAGTGTGCGTCACCTCTATCACGTCCTCTCCCCCTGTGATATCTGAAGCACAAGCCCTCTACCTCATACACAACTGCTCTGTGGCTGATTATGTTTGTTTTGCTGACTCTGGGTGTGTGTGTGTGTGTGTGTGTGTGTGTGTGTGAGGTTGTGGCGTTGTTGCTCTGAAAAGGCTCTTATGAGTGGGGGCTGTGTCTGCCATCTGTGCAGACACTGGTACAATGCCCCATGGGAGATGCAGTCCAGGGGACCCCCCACCCCCTCTGTGTCCGGAGGCTACAGTCAGTCAACATGTCATGTCTGATCACAATCACAGAGCGAGACAGAGACTCATCCACTGCCCTTTTTTATTCGTCTTTTTTCCTTTCGCACGTTTTTCATCTGGACAAGCAGATTAATGTTGTAAACCCTTTTTTTTTGTTAACCCCCTGGTTGACTAATCAGCAAATTAGCAAATCATTTTAGTGTCAGGGTTTTTTTTTTGTTTTTTGTTTAAAATATTCTGGACACACTTGTTTTTAAAGCTCACACAGACCTTCAGCCCAAAGCGTTGGAAAGCTATGATGATCCTTAATGTGAGTCGGAGCCAGTGATAAAAACAAACTGCTGCTCTTATCTTCAGTAAGTCAGGTCACGCAGCAAACAGAATGTGGATTATGTCGTGCTTTGTGGCCTGGTTTAGCCCCCGTGTAATTCATATCTTATTAGAGATTCGTTGCGGTCATCATCGGGCCCACTAAAGGACGTGGGCAATAAAATGGCTCTGCAGTCCCGATAAGAAAACACAATAGCATTCATCTGTTGTCTCGCCCTCATTTTCTTTTCGCTCCATCACTCCCATTCACCCTCTCAAACGCAAACACTTTCTCATCACTGTTTTCTCTTCTGTCCAACCTGCCTTTCCTTCTGTCCCTTTACCGTTTACACTGTTCGCTCTTTCTGTTTGCCCCCCCCCCCTTCATCTCCCTCCCTAGTTCCCTTTTTGTCCCCCCTACTCGCTCGTCTTCAATTTGGCTCTCCTGTGCTCCGTCGAGCCCTCTCGGCGAAGCGTTAAGTGTATAATCTGTGATCTCATGTCCTGATGGGCCTCTCGTCTCCTCTCTCACTCGGCACACAAAGGGACTGAATGGCCGCGGCTCACTCGGGGGACACAAACGAGTAATGAGCCACACAAAATGCACATACACAGGCTCACACCTCTCCAGCGCGCTCCCTGAGGCTTTGAAGTTGCATATTGATGATGTTGGCTACGAGGGGTCCATTCAGTGTGCAGAGGCAGAGGAGGCAGCTATTGAGCGTCCACTCGCCGCTCTGACCTGTCATCTCTGACGGCCATAACGAGCAACAGGTGCCTCTTTTTGGCAGCTTTGGCCTTGATGGTCGCTCAATATTCAGCAGGCAGTTGTGGTAATCAGCCGGCGTAATGGTTCGTTTGATGTGCCACCGCCGCAGTCCGTATCGGGCTGCAGTGTGTGTCTGTGAGAGATCGATTTCAATTAAATTGTGATATTAATTCCAATTATGACTCTAATGAATATAATTAATGTTACGCCTCTCAGGATCAACATCTGAAATTTAAACCAGAAAAAAAAAATTCTAAGTCTAATTAAAAATCTGTGCAACAAAAAAAAAACATAATGAAAGATGGAACTTTAGTGGCATCAAAAAAAAAAAAGATCAGTCATTTGTAGACGTGAATCAGACATCACCTAAAAAAGTGGTGTTTATTTTAGCCTCCTTTAAAAAAAAAATCTCTAAAACTCTTATGTAACTTGACACGTTACCAGGTGATCGCTTACTTTCTGGGGCAAAATAAACACAAGTGCAAAAATTAGTTTTGCTGCTGTGTTTTTTAGCACAGGCAGACTCGGGGGAACTGAACGCTCCTCTTTGACAGTCCCGGTGTGCTGCTCCACATTTGAGGCCAAGACTGTCTTCATCGGAAAAACGACAGCGGCATGTTGTTGTTTTTAGCTCGAACTGTGAAAAATGACAAAGTCACTTTTCTTTTTTGACACGCGCCATCTTGTTGAAATAAGTTAACGCACAACTTGTGTAGCGCTGTAAAACCTCGCAGGGAGGAAGTGCAGAACATTACTATTCAGCATCAAACAACAGATAGCGGGTGATCATAGTTAAGCATGCACCAACTAAAGAGCCAATACAGTGGTTATGTGCAGAGCCTGTAACAGGACTAACATTAAGCTTAGTAGGGGAAAACTACAACTCCAATGTTGGTATTGATATGATATGTGGAGCTGTAACTGTTGGGTGTGTAAATAAGCAGAATAAATAAATGAATAAGCAACTTGATCACATTTGTTTTCTTCTGCCTTCAGTCGACCACAAAGAAAACTTATTAGAGGTCATACATCTCATAAGGATCTATTTTACAGTAGCTGTTTGAATCGTTTTCGTGTAAAACGTGTTTGTTGCTGAACTCTTGAGGGACTTTTTCAGGAAAACTTTGTTTTTCCCACCGTCTTCAGAGAGATGGCCTGTTGCCCATTGCAGTAACGCAGGTCTGTCTCTTAACAGAAGTGTGGCCGATGAGAGAGGGGTCAGATTGATCAAGGTTTGTTTTTCCCATCCCTCTTACATGAGCCGGTTTTGGCCGGTCGAGGTGCCTGCTGATATAAGCTCTTTGGCACTGACCCTCTTCAAACCCCCGCCTCCCCAGCACATCCTGGATGATGCCAAGCTGAGTGCCAGCTTCCCTCAGGGTCTGAACGAGCAGCGCCGCAAAGCCGGTCAGGACACAATTAGAAACGGGACGAACGTTAACACAGATCTGTGCACAAGCACAGAACATATTAGGTTTTTCTTTTAATAAAAATGTTTGCAAAAGCGATAAAGAGCCTTCGCTGAAGCCCATAAATAAGTTACAATATTATTATATTATAATATTCGTCACCACTGTTTAGTCCTGTGGCAGATTCCTGGCTGTTGAAAGTCGTCTCAAGGTTTTCTGAAGCAAAAAAATAAGGTGTTTTATCTATTCATAACACAAGTATCGTACTATTTTTCAATGTTGTGCAATATTGTGTTATCTATTTCCAGTGTAACACGTGTACATTGTACGGCAGGCATATAATATGGAAGACTTACATTCATATGCGAAGCACAAACAGGGTGTTGACCAGTCGTAAAACCCTCTTAAACACTGATTCTTGGTAAAGACATTGTCACTCCTTAGCAACTAGCAGCTTGACGACAACCTGTGTGTGTGTGTGTGTGTGTGTGTGTGTGTGTGTCATGACAGTCTTGAATGTTGCACTTGGGAAGCAATAATTGTCATAACGCTGCCAAAACAAACGTCGTCAACCCGTTGCCAAGAAGACGACGAGATCACGGCTCGTGTTGCCTCAGAGGAGACGCCGTGGTCGTGCCAAGGCCCTTTATGCTGAGGCCTGCGGGATATTGAGCGTCCCTATTTGTGTGTGCGTGGCCTTTAACCGCCCGGGTACAAGTCGGGGTAGTAAAGTCCTCTTGTGCGTGCTCACTGATGTGATCACTTGTGATTCCCTTTGTGACGGCGTTCCCAGTGGGTTGACATCATGGACACGCTGAGTGGGGTGAAAAGGGAAACTGAAGGTTAGGGGTGTTTATGCAAAAGACTCACACTCGCTCATAAAACCGATTAGCAATCTTTTGTCGGCGTGCGCGGGGGACGGCGGTGATGGTGCTTGAGTGCACTCGAGTGTGCTCCGGCTATTCATGACCAAGTGAACGGCCATTTATAGAGCGTGTTTATTTATACATCAATTAAAAACCTCACTCGGAAACGCTGGAGCGTCTATCATGTTTACGGACGCCACATTAAACGGACGAAGCATTTTCATAATCAAGAATATTTTCTCCCACACGCCCCCCCGCCCCTCCCACCCCCATCTCTCCTCTTCCTCGATGACTGTCCCTTCCTCTTCTCTTCCTGACGCTCTTGGCAGCGTAACCCAGGTCTGAGCTGCCTTTTCCAGATGCTGCGTCTGCTGGAGGAGAGATAATAATTATGCTTTTTTTTTTTCTGCTCCCACTGCATTTCCTGTGCTCGCCCTCCCCCTGCTTTTTTTTTTTTTTTTTTTATTGTTGGCCACAAGAATTTGTTGCTGTCGTTTGCATCACCCCTCTCATCTTGCTGTGATGTTCATGTACACGGGTGGGAAGCGTGAGCAGAGCGGGATTGTGCCTGTGCTGTACACGTGTACATTTCCCCGGGGTTATGTATGTTTCTGTGTTCAAGATACTGTGTATGCATTCACTGGAAATGTGAATATGAATCGGTATCAGCATTGAGGAATATTTGTGGTAAACTGCTCAATTTCAACATAGCAGATGTTGCAAGGACTGAGAATTTTCTAATATACATAATGTTTTTTTCTCTCTCTCTCTCTGTGTGTGTGTGTGTGTGTGTGTGTGTGTGTGTGTGTGTGTGGAGATATATATGGAGATGTTGATATATAGATATCACTCACGACAACAATACAATAATACTTGAAATTAGTCATTTGTTTGACAAACTAATACAAGCTCATCTCATTAAGTGCAGAGGGGATTACTTAATTGTTCCCCTTGTCTCATCAGCTGAACGTTTTCAAACCACATCCAGAAGTAATTATGAAAAACAACTTAAGACAGATTAAGTTTAAAAAAAAAAACAACTTAATCCAATAGACTCAAAAATACTGTTAGTAAATGGCACCAGCAACCACAATGCTGACTTTCCATTTCATAATTGACTGGGCTTGAAATAGCTATTAGTTTCGTACAAACACAGATTATCGTCTATGATGTCTTCACTTCAGCTCGGAATCTTTTGTCTGTCGGCTTTGAATCACCGACTGTATGTTTCTGTTCCATCTGATTTAATGACCTCGGCTGTGTTCCCTTAACGGTGGCTTGTTGGTTGTTATGGCAACCATTTCCTGGATAGTGTAGTGCACTAAGTGGGCATACTTGTGCTCATGTGGCGGATGTGATGATGACTCTGTGTGTGTGTGTGTGTGTGTGTGTGTGTGTGTGTGAGGCACACTGATATGAAGACTGTACTTTCACATGTAATTACGATGCATCAGCCACTAAGAGGCAGAACATTTGCACTTGACTTTAGAAGAACAGTGTCCACTGGCGAATGCTATCTGAGGAGACGGAGACTGAAAGGTGTGTTAATCAGTGCCTGTGTGTGCGATTATGTAATTATGTGTGGATCTGGCAGGGAGCGTGTTTGTGCTTTCTGTATTTGTAAATGATGGCGGTTCACAGAATAGAGTGATACACTCTCCACATTAGAGAGAGGGGTTGTGTGTGTGTGTGTGTGCGTGTGCGCGGCGATGATAGACGTTTATTTGTTGCGGTATGTGTGGCCCCCGGCAGGGGAAATGCTTTTCCAACTACAATCAGCATCCATCAGAGCCAGGCTTACCGCTCCTACAGACAAACGGTTAAACGCTTTACTAAATCATTTTCTCTTTTTTGTTTTCTCCCTCTCTCTCCCTCCATCTTGTTTCACCCCTCTTTCCCCTTTACTCCAACTATCTACTCCTACTATCCACCTTCCCTTTCCTGCTTCCCAAACCATGTCCTCCTCTCATCCACCAGCTGGTGGGCGGTGAGTTTGACCTGGAGATGAACTTCATCATCCAGGAGGCGGAGAGCATCGGCTGCATGGTGGAGCTGTTGTCCCACTGCGAGGTGACATGTCAGGCCGAGATCTGGAGCATGTTCACGGCCATCCTCCGCAAGAGCGTGCGCAACCTCCAGACCAGCACAGAGGTCGGCCTCATCCAGCAGGTGCTGCTCAAGATGAGCAGCGTGGACGACATGATCGCAGGTGAGCAACAGAAGGACAGACAGGCACAGCTGTGCATCCACTGGCATGTACGTGATGACATGCTCATACAAATTCCCAATGACTGAGAAAAACAAGAAGATTAAAACAACAATATTAATGGTGTACAATAATATTGTGGCCATATTTTTAGGTACATCTACACAGACGTGACGATGATTTTGTTTATTAATTCTTAGTAGCAGTAGTTTTGCACAGACCTGTATTATAAATATCTGTCACTCCTGGTGATAAGTTGTGTGGCTGTTGCATGCAAATTGCATACACAAATACATGTTAAAGAATCACATTGATTACATAACAATTGATTACATAACAAGTCTATGTGCTACCTTTAGATCAGATATTAAGCTACACAAAACTCAACACAGAGTTGTTTTGTTTTCATTTTCTGTTCTGTTGTGTTTTTCCATTCAGCAAAGATATCAATGATACACACTGTGTTTCAATAAATTATTATATCAGCAATAGAACACAATTGTACTGAACTTGTAGAAAAATGTGTTTGGAGCCACCATCTTCAGCTTATGGTCTTAAATAAATACAAAGTCTGGTCAGCAAGGTTGATTTGGGTTAATTTTGCTTTTACGACCTTTAGACAGGTAGTGATTTAAAACAAAAAAGCCTTTAGAAATCGCACCAAGAGCATCAGCCCCTGAATTCCAGAGTGGGCTGCGCGTAGGCGGCTAAAACAATTGTAAACCGTTGCGAGGAGAGAGGAGAGAAAGCCATATACGGTGTTTGGGAATCTTTGCAGTCAGGCATCCATAATAACCTGCTGGTGCAGCAGAGGCAGAGTCCTGACCTGTGTGTATTGGGGGCTTGATTGCAAGGCAGCACATATACAGCACAGTCGCCCCATGGCATGATCCTATTGGCCTTAATGATGCTTCGAAATGTGTGTCCTCTCCTTCTCTCTACCCCCCAGTGCCCTTTCTGTCCTGCCTACCCACCCACACAGTATACAGTATATGTTTAATAACTAGTCTCATTGCCACTCGCCACAGCGCAGTGTATATATATACATAATACGCTGAAATCAATTTAATGCCAAAGATCGTTGCCCTCTGTTTTGATTTTGTGATTTCTGAATCTCAGGTTTTTCCGAAACCATTTGAAATGACCTTCATGGATTGACGGTGCCAAAAACAGCTCAGGGGTTTTTAAATCTAGGACACCGTGCACTGCGGTTTGCTCTCACACCAGCCTATCCTCCTGCTCATTTCCTAACGCCGCGCTTTGGCTAATTAAATACTGTTGGACGACTCTATTCAGGGGCCTAACGAGAAAGAAGGACCTCTGTAAGCAGGTTGTCTCAGGCTGAGAGAACTGTGCGTTTACCGCCGCCGTACGCGCACGGATCTGTCGTGGCTGCGCAACCGTAACTGAGTCACCGAGGCAGGAAGGTCATTGAGACCAAACAAATGTCTCTGAGCGCCACGCAGCCCTGAAGCAGCTGCTTATATATTCAGGGGGAAGTGTTTCCCGGGCCTTGTTTTTGTCAGCTTTATGACATGCAGTCATTAAACAGGCCCTCGTTTGCAGTTGCAGTGAAGTTGTTGTCAGGTTGTTTCTACTGTGTATTAGATGTGAACATATTAAAGGAATAGTTTGACATTTAGAAATGCACGTATTCCCTGTCTTGAAGTAGGGAGAAACAGTAATTAGATTTTTTTTTTTTTTTTACAAGACTGTTGTAGTTATTTTATTCCCTTTTTTTTAAGGTTTTGCCTGCAGCTAGGGGTCGCTGTTTCCCCCGCTTCTTGTCCTCACGCGATGCCAAAACTGGCCTTTTGATGTGATTACCTGGCAGAGTTTCATTAACAAGCCTCACGCACGCAATTTGTTACCCGTCACTGTTGCCTGTACTAAATGGGTGTATTTACCACATTGTAAGCGTGTTTGGCGTCACATTGCCTGATGTATTGGTCAATATTTACGAACACAATAAGTAATTACTTAAAATATTTTGCTGTGCCGAGCAGCTCGGCTCCAGATGTGTGCACATGTGCATACATACTGGAAACTTGGATGGATCTCACTTTTAATTTTGACCGTACTGAATATACTGATATATTGCTCAACAGTAGGTTGCAGTGCTGACTCATGAGAACACACAGGCATTTGGGTTGCCATGTCTCTGCTGTCTTACACTCACAACAGCACTGTTGTCTGTCTTTTCTCAGACCTGTTAGTGGACATGCTGGGAGTCATGGCCAGTTACAGCATCACGGTCAAGGAGCTGAAGCTGCTCTTCAGTATGCTGAGAGGGGAAAATGGCATCTGGGTAAGTTGTTACAGGTCATTAAGTCGTGTTTTTATTTCTTATACCAACATTAGTGAAAAGAAAACTCCACCACAAGGTTCATCAACAGAAACTAATAAAAGGTGCCCATGTTAAAATATAATGAAATAAAGGTCCACATAATAGCATCAAAAAACTTGTTTTTTTCTTGCATAAAAGATTTGTAAGATTTCACAGTAACTGCTAAATAGACGATGATGCATTTCATAGTTTCTGATGCAAAAGCATTTTCTGTGTGTGTGTGTGTGTATGTGTGTGTGTTTGTGTTTGTGTATGGATTGATTTGGGTTTGTATGTCAAGACAAGGGCAGTTTAGCTCTTATACACCTTCTCCTTCTCTTATTAATTGACTTTTATCCATGCAAAAGAGGTTTGACTCTGTTCTGTTTGTCTGAATAATAAGTGAGCGCCTAATCAGGTGTGAAGGTGAAACACACTGATAACAGCTTCTCGATTCTGAATGGTTTTCTCCCGGTGAGACGGCTGACATCTCCTCGGCTACACCTCCACGTGCATTCAGGCACCAAGTATTACCAACCACTGAGCAGCTATATTTGGTAGAGGCTCATATTTTCCATCTTCCCCTCTGTCAAACCTGTTTTACTGTGTGAATATAGATTTCTCTCTGCCACGACGTCTGCTCGTCCATAACTTACTCTGTTCTGTGGTGTCAGTCACTAGCCTCCTGTCTCCAGCTCATTCAGAGGAGATGTAAACAAAGCAGTGATACAACTGAACCATCCCTGCCCACTATAAGGATCACGCGCCGTCTCAGTAGCTGCTGCCGTTCACTAGCCAAGTCAATACACCCTTGTTCCTTCTCGTCAATCCTCGCCCCACTCGGGCCCCAGGACAACCGCCATCAACAACCCCTGGTCACTGATCAGCGGTCCACAGCGAGATCATCATCCATCCCCTCAGCCCTCTCCTCATCCCTCCTCTGTCCAATAGCTATCGCCACCCCATCCACCTCTCCCCTGTTTCCCCGTCTCCTCCAATCTCTCCTCCCCCGGCTGCCCTCTCCACAGGCAGATCAATAAAGGGTTGCTATGGTATTGATGAGGTGTTGTCGGGGGAGGGCCGAGGTGATAGAGGAGTTATTGATCCAGTGGGGTTGTGGTAGAGATGTGATGTCACACTGTGGGTTTTTTTTTTTACAGATTTTCTCCTCTCAGCCCCTGATATGCAACATCTGTCACGTAATAATAGCAATCCTTTTCTTTTTATTCCTCCTCTCCTCTCCTCCTCCAGCCAAGACATGCGATCAAGCTCTTGTCGGTGTTGAACCAGATGCCACAGAGACACGGCCCTGATACCTTCTTCAACTTCCCAGGACGCAGTGCGGCGGTGAGGATGATTAGAGAAAAAACACACCAAACGATTTAGTCTTTGTGCGAACACATTTCTTTCAATGACTCCTTCATGATAGCATCTTAGTTCCTAGTCAGCGCATCTTAATTAGCGCTTCACTCCGCCGGGACAAGGAGTTGGACGGTGAAGAAAAAGAAATAATGACAACCTGAGTGACACACTGATTGCCGTAACCATTAAAGACTGCTGTAATGTGTAATCTCCAGGCTATTGCGTTGCCACCAATCGCCAAATGGCCTTACCAGAACGGATTCACCATCAACACTTGGTTCAGGCAGGATCCACTCAACAACATAAATGTGGATAAAGACAAACCGTACCTCTATTGGTAAGTAGAATGCCAATCATCTGGATTACAAAATCACATATTCCGAAATAGAAATAAAATTCTAAAAATGGGGCACTACAGCTGAAAACATATTTAAGCACTTTAACTCTTCAGCGTTTTGCTAATGCTCATGAATCTTTCATTCCTCTGCCTGCTCTGCTGACCCGGTGACATGTCGATATGTTTGCCAGCGGCGGCGCAGAGGCGTTTAATACAGTAAAAGGAGTCAAAAACATCTGTGATGATAAATATGGGGTGTTTGTGTCAGTCTTTCAGTCACAGAGGGAGGAGGTCAGACGTAGTCTCTTCACTCACAGCGGTCCTTCCTGGTTAAAGGAAGAGGAGACAAACTGAAGTGAACAGAAAGGACACAGATGGAAGGGGAGTTTAAGAAAACAGTGAATAGACTGGATGCTCAGGTTTTACAGTCCCAATAAGAATATATGAAATCTGACACGTTACTACAGACGCGCAGGATCTCAAATTGTAGCAATGAAATAATATACAGCGACAGATGATCTTTTTAAGCTTCTTCTAGAACGTGAGATACTGCGTTTATTTCCATTTGTATACTTTTCTACATGCTGAAGCACCTAAATGATAAACAGTTAAAAGATGCACAGATAATGAATTAGAACATAACTTGAAATGTCAGGACACGAGTATGGACCTCGCCAGCCGCCGCGTTCGTACTCTTCGTGCAAGCCGTTAGCCGCAATGAAGCCTCATTAGCTTTGACCTTTTATTTAATTGAACTCCTTTACTCTGCTTCTCGCCTTCGTCCCTCCACCTCTTCACATCGTGACCGTAAACCAGCATCACAACCCCACACACACAGACACACACACTACTTCCCCCCACAGACTCAAACTGATTAATTCGTAACATTTTATCGAA
Organism: Trinectes maculatus; assembly: GCA_016785345.1. Taxonomy (NCBI): domain Eukaryota; kingdom Metazoa; phylum Chordata; class Actinopteri; order Pleuronectiformes; family Achiridae; genus Trinectes; species Trinectes maculatus. Next base: position 281,893 of record JAFBJQ010001137.1, read on the forward strand.
TTATTTTTCTTTTTTTTTGCCAAAGAATCAAGCAGGAAGTCATCAACAGGAAGGATGTCATCTATCCATATATTCTCTTGATACCATCGCCTAGACAGGCCATAATCGTGAACAAGCGTCCGGGTGTAACCTTGTTTCCTTAGCGACCGTTTGTCAGGTCGTCGTGGTGAACAAGGAGCAGAAGAGGAGGGTGTCCTCCCCTCCTCTGGCCCAGGTCTTATCATCCTCCCGCAGCTGCTGACTGATATTGGCCTCCGCAGCTGCATGAAGGCCAGGATGAAACAGCGTGTGCAATCCTAACATGTATCAGGGATTCACTTTGGAGGGATTTATGTCTATGCTTTCTGAAGTGTGTCGTGTTGTTTCATGAAATGGCTTAACTATAAGACTGGGTGGTATGGGTGGAGGTTGCAAGTAGTGAAAGGTGGAACTGAAATGCCTTTTCAGTTTTCAATCTGATTATAAAAAATATTTTTTTTAAAAACGCTGATCTAATGCAACTCTTTTTGATTCCCCCTGTAGTTTTCGCACCAGTAAAGGAATTGGCTACTCCGCTCACTTCGTGGGGAACTGTCTCATTGTGACATCGCTTAAATCAAAAGGAAAAGGCTTTCAGCACTGTGTGAAATATGATTTCCAGCCCCGCAAGGTAAGTAAACCCATACAGGTACAACTGGAGCTTGTTGTCAGATGAGACAGCATCTGGGATGAGCGGCCGCCCTCCACCTCTGTCTTCCCCTGCACCCACACGGAGCGTTACTGAGTCTAGATAAGGTCTGTCAATTAAGACCTAAACGCTGGCCCTCTACCGCACTGTCAGCGTTTTGCTACGGCCCTGCGCACAAACACACACAAACACACACACATACACATGCGCCCTTGCAAGCACACGTAAACACATACACATTTACTTGATGAGATGGTCCTCTGCGGTATTTGCTGACCCAGTAGAATCTCTGAAACGCCTAACAGAGTTCCCACTGGTTCCATTTGATCAATTTATAAGTTGCCATGTCTCACAGCGTCGTGCGTGTGCATGTGCGTGTGTGTGTGTGTGTGTGTTTGCATGCGTGTGGCTGAGAGGCCCCCCTTCAGATACCCTGTGTGTATTGTAACCACGGAAGATGCTCTCTAATAAGGACACACACACACACATGCAAACACGAGTGCGCACATATGTGCTATTAATGGAAGCTAATGTGTATAATAAAGTGTTTGATGGCACACAGGCGAATGACCTTAACGCATTTCATAACACCGCCATAGAGCAGGTTATTTAAACCACTTCTTATGTGCAAATTAAAAGCGCGTAATGGGAAACATAATTATTTCTAATGTGTTCTGCTGTTTGTTTGCAGTGGTATATGATCAGCATCGTCCACATCTACAATCGCTGGAGGAACTCGGAGATTCGTTGCTATGTGAACGGCCAGCTGGTCTCCTATGGCGATATGGCCTGGCACGTCAACACTAATGATGTAAGAGTGCAGATATTTGATTACTGTAGAGGCATTGTGTTGCTGTACTGATCTTACCGAAAATCAGTTATTTTAAGAATTTTCTCTCCACCAAATTTTAATCGCTATCAAACAGTAAATTAAATGTTCCAATCAAAAGGGCTCTTCTCGGAAATCCAGTATTATCCTGCTGCTACTTCACATTTCCTTTCCCACTGTGATACACTGTGATCTTGGCAAACATATGAGGTTTGCCCGACATTAATCAGCGGGGCCAGAGTTGCCCTTGGGGCCCCCTCCAGCACAAATCCAACTTCCAACTTTTCCATTTCGGAAACAGGTCGTCTAAACTCTCGGTGGCAGCACCTTCATTATACTTCCTGGCTGCCAATACTAACGGCCGGTGTAAGAAATTCCCCGACCTTGGGGTAAAATGTCTCACGCAGCCTTTTTTGAATGACTCTTAATGGAGAGTGAAAGAACAGGGTTAAGTTAGGAATTGAAATAATTTATTTCTGTTGCACTACTATTTGATGGATGTTTGTTTTTTTCCACAGAGCTATGACAAGTGTTTCCTGGGTTCATCAGAGACGGCAGATGCCAACAGGGTGTTTTGTGGTCAGCTTGGAGCCATTTATGTGTTCAGTGAAGCTCTCAACCCGGCTCAGATCTTCGCCATTCACCAGCTTGGCCCAGGATACAAGGTGAGACAGTGCCCCCCCACCCCCTTCTGTGCGCTTCATTTTTGTAAGCTTTTAAACTGGTGATGTAATGGCAAACAAAACCATGTCTTCAATAACTTTTCACGATTTCACCATAATTGTCATTCTGCACTGCCACTAGCAGTGTGCCCATATGAGATATTTACTTTCTGGGATTGAAGTGTGAAGCACGTTCTCAACAACAATACAGAGAGAGACTGAATTAAAAATCCAGCCACAGGTTTTAGAAACGCATTCTTACTAATAACAGGAAAATAAATTAAGCTGATTGAGAATAAATTTGTCTATTCAAAAAAATAAATTGCTGCTTTAACACAAAAAAGAAAACCCTCACGGGAAACTGCAACTTGATGTTAGGAACTGGCAGTGTGGACGTAACTGAGGGAGGATTTTGAGTCGAGACAGAAATGTGCACTCCTGCGGTAATAACAATTATTCCAACGAGGTGTGTTCAGTGTTGGGTGTTGATAACTGTGGAAATTGCCGTCCCTGCCTTTTGGCCTGACTATCAGTGACAGCTGAGAGGCAGCAGCAGCAGCCTGCTTCTTGTTTCGGCTGACTCGCGCCTCGGGCCACTTGTTTATGGAGGTGTTCAAAACTGTCTGGATTTTTCAGCACCGTGAGACCTCATGGATATCTCAGGCTGCTGACGTGTGCATGCAGCTGCTGTTATTTTCAGCTGTGTTGTACATGGAAGACCTGAGGAGCTGAGGTGACACAGCATCAGCATGCAGACCACTCACAGGTTGCATGAAGTGGAGTTTTATCCCACAAATGACCATGTGATCAACGTATGTTTCACACTGCTTCTCCTTTATGAGGATTGTGTCAGACCTTCTCTGACTTCATGAGACACATTACAGCGAAGATCTGTTCTGGCGCTTTCTTCATAACGATCACTCGCCTGGGATGTGCTGTCTCTCTGCCACAAACGCAGATCCGTCTGTCTGTCACAGCACCACGGTCTCCTCAGGCTGATCAGTTGAACCATCGCCTCTCTGTATGGCGCAGGCTGAGCTCCTCACACGCCCAGAAGACACCATTAAGCGGCTCAGTTGTTTCAGAGCCCCAGGCCTCGGCACTGGTGTAGTAATGATGAGTGCATGGAGGGTTTTTTTTTTTTTTCCAATCTAACGCCAGTGGAACTCTGCTCGTGTGTGTGTGTGTGTGTGTGTTTGTAGCTATATAAAGCCTTTTGGTCAGAGTCACTGTTCAATAACGAGGATTAAAGAGCAGACGGGCACTTTGCTCACTCCGCTGAACAAGCCTTCAGCTCGGTGAGGTTGTTCAAGGTCTTCTGGTTTGATGTGACTCATGATGGTCCACCGTGTGCACCGAATATCTGCATATGTAGACATATGTATGCCTGTCTTTTTGCTCGTGTGTTTGTTGTTGAGCTGTTGTCGATGGTCGTGTTGCTGGTTGCAGACTCCATCAAACGTCCAGATGTCCTGGTTGCAGCGCCAAAAGCCGAGCCAAAACGTAATTAATGAACCATGCGGGTTTATCTGGACACCTATATAGTATGTGTGTGCGCACGTGCGCTTTTGCATACATGTTTCATGTGTGTGTGTGTGTTTGTATTTTTTGTGGGTTTCCTGCACAGTGGCTCAGGCTTAGCTGAGGGAAGTAGCTGTGTGCGTGTTGTTATCACTGCAGTCCAGTGCCATATCTGCAGCCGTCAGGTATGTGACAGGCACAAGTTGTTGCTTTCATTCCTCTGTGTGTTTGTGAGACCGGTATAGGCGAACATGTGTGTTAAAGCACAGCTCTCTGAATGTTCACATATTAAAAAAAAAAAAAAGAAATGGAAAAAAACTCACTCTCTTGGCACTTGCAGGTTGCTGCCTCGGGAATGCTGCATACATCCCCTAATACAGCATTTTAACGAGTCAGCGAAGCCCTTCTACGCTTTCAGTCACCTGCCCTCCTCGTTTTGCAAAGCAGCATAAACACAAACCCACATTTACACAGCCCCATCGATTCACATGCACGAATAGACATGTGCACACATGCACATTTCATAAATGCACCACAATAAATAGGCTTACACTGCAAAAATGCACATCTTAATACAGTATGTGTATTAATTTCACATTTCACATTCAGTCTAAACCAGAAAGCTATTTATTGCCGTTTGTGATTCATTATCACTGCTCAGTTTTCTATGTTCCTTTTCATGATTTTTTTTTAAATTTTTTTTTTAGCACAAACGTTGAATAGATCATCTTTTTAAACACTGGGGTCGCCGGCTCTTGTGTTTTACAAGAATAGCTTGTTCTCATTCAGAAAAGACAAACTTAGATGAAAACACCCTGCGAATGAATCACCAATTAATTACACATTGTGAAGGTGTGTTTGGGAAGTGGTGCAGACTTGTGGTCTCTATCAGTTCTTAATCATGAATTGGAGCAAGTTAACACTGAGACAGCGCTAGAAAGTTTTCGGGTTGTATTCAGCCTGTGGTCAGGGATGTGGATGTTACACTATAGTGAAGCCCTTTTCTTCAGATCCCTCCATTCTTCAGATGACGTGCGCTCCATGCCTCCGTGTGAAATTTACTTCTGAATGATTAAAACTGCTTAGGGCACATTTTTTTATACAGATGAAAGGTTTGGAACAACACAGGCGTACAGGCCCATGAGCATCTCGGGGCTTTCCTGTGCAGTCAGGCTGAGCCAGCCACCTGGGGACCCACGCACCCATTTGAAGCGGAGAGCACACCTTGCTTGGAGCTGCTGCAAACGGTGGCAGAGCAGCTCACTGGCCATTCATCTGCTCGGCCTCGTGTGTGTGTGTGCGTGTGTGTGTCAGCAGTGCTGCAGGATATATGGATCCGCAGACCTTTGAAGACGGACAGATACAGAAAGAGAGAGAGAGAGAGAGAGAGAGAGAGAGAGGGGAACGTGCTCTGGATGTTGCTGTATAGGGAACAAATAACTTTGCATGATTATGCATATTTATAATAAAAAAAACATTTTAGATCTAAACTAGATAACGACCCAGCAGCAAACATTATGTGTTATGTAATGCAAAGTCATTGAATTACACTGACGTGTCAGAACTCTTTTGTGCGTTGTTTTTGTGTGTTGGCCGAGTACGAAGAGCGGAGATAAATTTGGAGCTCCGTGTGTGTGTAGATATGCGTGTCTATGTGTGTGTGTGTGTGTGTGCGTGCGTGCGTGCGTTTCTTTCCCAGACATCCGCTCTCCCTCTGCATCTCTTATTCTGGCCTAATTGAATTAGCGCTGTGTTCATTAAGATAATGCTGTGCTGTTTACTCGGGACACATGCTGCAATTAAGAACTCTCCGCTTTTGGGTGTCGAGCTGGTACGCGCACACAACACGTCTCGTGCCTCTGGACACGCCAGTTGTCCCCCAGATTTATCGTTTACCGCACACACACACCTTTGACAGCCCCTTCTCTCTCTTTGTCGCTGCAGAGCACGTTCAAATTTAAGTCCGAGAGTGACATCCACCTGGCCGAGCACCACAAGCAGGTGTTGTACGATGGCAAGCTGGCCAGCTCCATCTCCTTCACCTACAACGCCAAGGCGACGGATGCCCAGCTCTGCCTGGAGTCCTCGCCCAGGGAAAACCCCTCCATCTTCGTCCACTCGCCACATGCGCTCATGCTCCAGGTCAGTGCGTCTCAGTTCCTCTGAGTGGCTCTTCATTACCACGCCTGGTCCAGGACCACGAAATCATCTATCTCCTATTTCTCCCATTTGTTCAGCATCTCATACGTGAATGATTATGTTATAAATGAAATGGTAGTTTAGTCTGATTAGCAGACTAGTTTGTCACAGGCTAAGTCACACTCCATTTAGGTTGCAAAAAAAAGGCAGCTGTTACTATAGCAACCAGAATAAATAGCAGTGTCATGAAGTTCTTAGCTGTGAATTCAAATCTCTCTCATTAAGCTTAATGCTTTATATTTTATTTTTGCAGTCGTTTATGGTGAATGGGTTTCTGCTTAGTTAATTGTTGTTCTTTTTTTGTATCTTTGCTTGATTTCTGAGGATTTCCTCCTCTACACAGGCTTAAATGCACCAGCAGGGAAGGGAAGTGTGTCTGTAATTCATTTTTAACAAAGGGAGATAGTGTGTCACGTTGTATTATCGTGACAATACACAGGTATACTTGTTCTGCATTGATGGTAGAGACTGGGCGCTCATCTCTTTGATGAGTTGAGTTGAGGAATTAGAAAGTCATTTGCAGCGCAATGGAAATTTGAGTTATGACAGTTGAAGTTCTTTCAAGATAAAGTCATTTGTATTTCCCCGGCATTATTTTATCAGTTTGTTAAACCTGGAATGAACAGAAATCATTATGTGTGGAATTAACACACAATAAATGAATAATATGTAGAAGGAAAAAAACATCATCATTAAATCATAATAAATATTTGGTTAAAGTACCTTCATTCAGACTTTAAGCTATAATGACTCTGACGGTCCATCTCTGTCCCAACAGGACGTGAAGGCCATTGTTACCCACTCCATCCACAGTGCCATCCACTCTATAGGCGGCATCCAGGTCCTGTTTCCTCTCTTTGCTCAGCTGGACTACAAACAGCTCAACGACAGCAGTGTGGACACCACAGTCTGGTCAGTGTTGCACAGAACTAATGGAACCCAGTAGCTGCAGTCACTATAAATGATTAGTCCAGTATGTTAGCATAGCACAGTGACAGCGTGTTTGTTTAATGTGCAACATCTATAGCGGCTGATCCCACAATAAACAGAGAACCATACAGAGAGTTTAAAAAAGGATGCGACGTTAATGCAGGAGCAACATTAGTAACATATGAGACTTGTTTGCGTGACAATTGTCTTCGCAGTGCTACTCTGCTGGCGTTCTTGGTGGAGCTGCTGAAGAGCTCAGTGGCCATGCAGGAGCAAATGCTGGGAGGGAAGGGCTTCCTGGTGATTGGATACCTGCTCGAGAAGGTCAGTGAAAGGCCCAATCAGTGATGGATACGCCGTTTATTTCTTGTTGTAGGGGTTTTTGTTGTTGTTGTTGTTGTTGTTGTTTTGTAATTATTTAAATGAGGTCATGCTCAACATTGACTGTTTGGATTTTACGTTTGCTGCACCACTGAAAAGATGTTGTAGATCAGATGAATTTATGGCACATTTAGTATTTTTATTGCTTGTGTAAATAAATTACTCGACACCATTGGCATTTTATCACATAGACCAAACTGCAATACAGCACAGTTACTGAATATATATAACACTGGCTAATCTGCAAGGTGACAGCAGCCCCTTAATAATCTCCCCTCATAATCTTTGCCTATGTGATATACTATTACTATTGTCAAGATATTCGTATGGTATGAAATGCGATTGACAAGCAGAGGTCCTCGTGTCCATTCAGTCTGATTAATTGACACATTGTCCTTGTCCCGATGTGTCCTTGTCCCTTGTGCAGTCATCCCGAGTCCACATCACCAGGGCTGTACTTGAGCAGTTCCTGTCCTTCGCCAAGTATCTGGATGGTTTACCTCATGGAGCGCCACTCCTCAAACAGCTCTGTGACCATGTCCTCTTCAACGCTGCCATCTGGATACACACCCCTGCAAAGGTCTGTTTGTGTGTGTGTGTGTGTGTGCGCGCTGATGTCTGTGTGTTTTCATGACCTTGCTGCAAAAAGGGGACAATGATATTTTTTCTCTGGATAAGAGGAGTTGACAACAAAATAGAAAAAAAGGCAAGGGATGGGAGTTTGCAAGGCAGCAAAAAGCAATGAAGGAGGAAGATGCTACTTATTGGTCTTATTGCTTTTTACAATAACAGGACATAAGAGGTTTCAGGACCAAGGTGCCAATTTGACATACATGGAAAGAACAGAACTCACAAGCAAAGGAAACAAAGTGACATTTGAAAACACCTGAGGGACAGAATGAGATGAGATGTTTAGTTCTTTTCCTTCACACTACGATCTAGATGTAACTTACTTTCGTTACTTTCCTCCGTCTTTCCCCCGTTGACCCCTGGTGGTGAAGCACGGCAGCTCTGATCTCAGGAGAATAGCGACAGTGTTAAAGTCAGCATCCAACAAAGAAGAAACGTCAACATTGCTTCACATGAAACACCGTGACACATTTCAAAGAGACAAAAGAATAGGGTGACTAAACACAAATAAACGAAAATAAATTGCCTGTAAACATTACAAAGATTTACCAGGGTCATAATGAGATCATGACAAGCGCATTAAATGTAACACAAACAAAAATCTATAATCCTTTAGTCCCACTTCTTTTTGACTCTTCTGTCTCCCACTCAGCGTTATTATTTTCCGTCTCTCCGGGTGTTGTTATCACCGTCGTTATTGGCAACAAGAACCTTGGTGTTATTCCGGCCTAAGTCAAATCACCTGAAGAAATCACACCTGAATCTCAAATCTCATCCAGTTCGCTTTACCACAGTAACAATGCAGCAGTTTCAACATGCACCCGTAGCAAGTCGCACACAGATAAACACACCTGCTTAATGTGTGAAAGTTAATGTAATGAAGGCCGGTGAGTCGATGAGCTGTGATGCGCTGTGGTCAGGCCGTGGCACTCCACTCCACTGTCCGCTTTAAACAGAGCTACCTCCGTTCCGCCTGGCCCTCAGCGCCGTGGCTTCTGTAATGAGCTCAGAGGTTTTGTGGCGAATCTTTGCGCGAGTCAACGCAGAGCGGGATAAAGGGAAGAGGAAGCGGCGGGGAGGGTGGGAAGAAGCAGGCGAGGAATTGGCGAGCGCCCTCCTTAAATGTCAGCGCTGCGAAAGGAGCTGCTCACATGCTTGACGGCTTCAGGCACAGGAATATCAGAAATAACACAAAGCAGGAAAAAAAAATCTGTGCTCTTACCGCAGGGATGTTTTTTTTTCCCCTCATTCCCTCGTGGCTTCTTCTTCTCACAACAAAACTGGCTTTTGTTTGAGCTCCATAAACACACACACATTATTCGTCTGTCTGTGTTTGCATACAGGTCCAACTGTCCCTCTACACGTACCTCTCATCGGAGTTTATCGGCACCGCCACCATCTACACCACCATCCGCCGCGTCGGCACCGTCCTGCAGCTGATGCACACTCTCAAATACTACTACTGGGCCATCAACCCGCTGGAGTGCAGCGGAATCAACCCCAAAGGTCTCGGTATGTTTGCATGTGCACAAGGTTTGGACCTGATCAAGGCGGAGGAAACAAGAAACAGTCACATTCCCAATGAATGCATCTAGATACTTTAAGACAATCAAATAGCTTGCTGATATTACTGACCTAGTTCTGTTTGTACGGTTCTAAGAATCATTATGAAACCCAAGTCAATGGGCAGGGTCGTCTTTGGCCTGCAGGAGGAAACTAGAGGGAATCCACTCCAACTCCCAAGCAAATCCACTGAGTCCCATATGGAAGCCTCTCTGCAGTGGGGGACATTAATATTATACTGTATAATAAATATACAGAAGGTATTTATAGCGGTGTTTATTTTTTGTAATTATGTCCAATCTGGAGTTACTGGTCCACTTAGTGGTGCTGATGTGATCCTAAAAGGCCTAGTGAGACATTGCAGAAAACATCACACTATGCAAATAAACCTGAAGCGACTCGCTGTGATACAGTCATTCATTAAAGCATCACTACAACTTTCGGCGTTCTTGGCTGCATTCACACTATGCCATCAAACGCCACGTGGATCATAACTCTATTCAAGCCAAAATACAAGCACCACCTCTACACTAACCATATTGTCGCCGAAGCTCTTCACACATACCAACAATTTCTCCCTTCTCCCTTTTCTGACAGTCTGTATGGTATATTTATGCAAACTCTGTGACAGTTATTTGTTAAGTCCAAATTGATATTTCCACTTCCTTTGTGATGTGGCGGTGAACAGTGTCAACGCGGCGTCTGTTGCCACTCATCAGAGCTCCAGAGAGGTCGCAGGAAGCCTGGCTCCTTAATAAACCTCTGCCCGAGACCCTGCGCTCACTGTGTGTGCGCATCCCATGTTGCCATGTCAACAGACAGAGTTGACTGGCAGCTCCAAGTGACTTTTTTTTCTTCTTCAAATTTCTAATCAAGTGGCTGTCTGGCTTCTTTTGACTGGCGGGATTTAGCCCCATTAAGAACCACTGATAACAATAGCAGTTAATGCTCTCTTAATTAATTTGACTATTTACTCCAAAATAATTTTTACAATTTTATATGTTACAGTACATTTTTTTATTGTAACATAATGAATTTTGACATTTCAAGATGAGTACAAGCTTTATCCAAATCCTCTGTGAACAAGAGACCCCTAAAGTGGGCTGGTTCACCTCGTGCACAGAGGTGCTGCCCAACCATGATGGATGGTGAGCGTCTCCATTCCACCGATATGTGCCAGCCTGACAGATAACAATGATGAATCACAGACGATTTCTTTAACGTCAGGTTCTGGCTTTGTTAAGAGCAAGCGAACAGACTGAACGCACACACACACGCACACACATACACGTACGATTCATTGCCAGCAGAACATGACAAAGGCAGAAGTTTTAAATCTGCAACCATCACGCCGCCAGTCTTTTATGCGACTATCAGTCGTTTATGTTTCTCTCGGCCGGTATGCGCTGGCTAAGCAGCTCAGGTCAGATATCGGTTTACAGGCTCTGAGAGGACGCTCTCGGAGCATTTTATTTGGCTTGCAATTAACACCGCTTGTAGTTTCACCGCTTCCCCCTTCGTATAGCTCGCATTAAAATAAGGCCGACCGCAGACATCCTGACGCAGCAGAGTGCGCGGTGGCAAACGCGCACAAGCCGAACATCATAAATGTTTATTGTCGCCCTATAAACTGGACCAACCTCTGTTGGGTGCTTAGGATGCTGATGAGAACAGCGAGCTTTTGTTGTGCAGCGAGCGTTAATGACATCTGTGGAGGAAGGTGTAGAAGGAGTGGGAGTGTAATGAAGACAAAATCAAGCTAAACCGCAGAGGCCACTGGGAGGATCAAGGAAAACCTGCCCTTATTATGATGATTATTTTACCTTTTAATAGTGGGTCTTACTTCACTCTTGCTTTGCTCTCAGTCAGTGCTTTTAGACTATTTGGCAGCGTGTTCCATCACTGAGGTTTTTTTTTGGCAGCCGTTTCGAACCGGTTCATCATTCAGCACACCCCTCTGTGTGTAACTGGCACACACATAAAACACCTCAAAAATGAACAAAACACAATTACATCAATAACGATGCAACGTCAGCATCCAACTGGTCGGTTTTCTTTTTCCTTTTTCCTTCTAGTTTTAATTAAGAGTTAGTGTGCCACAGTTTTACAAAGGTAGACCGAGGTTTTCCTTTGAAGCCAAATGTCAGATTGAATGAAGACAATTTATAAAAAAATAATAGTGGCTTGCTGTGGCTTTTGATGTATGTGTTATACAGCGTAATAGAGGCCAGGGGCATTTTTCTAATCGGCCTCAGTAATGGTAAAAGATGTCAGACCTTTTAGAGGGAGGCCGTCTTGATTTTTCATATATATATATATATATATATATATATATATATTTATTTATTTATTTATTTATTTATTTATTTATTTATTTATTTATTTATTTACAGATTGCAAAATCAAAAAAAAATCTTAGCTCTGATCAATTAAATTAGCTAAACTAAAACTGTCCTGATTGCCACACTGCCTGCAGAGTTAATGACAGTGATTTAAGTACAGTTCTGTCAGAGTGCATGTGTTTGTGTTAACATGTTTTTCTCTGCTCACCAGGAAGCCCTCATATTGATAAAACAGTGGTGCTCACTCGGCCTGAAACGAAGACTTATTAGGCTGATCAGTATCTTGTGTAAAAGAAAAAAAAATATGGATTTTTAACAGGAAATTATTATTTTTGGTTTGTTTTTTTTTTGTTTGTTTGTGTAGATGGACCACGGCCGTCTCAAAAGGAGATCATCTCGCTCCGAGCCTTCATGCTCCTCTTCCTCAAACAACTCATACTGAAGGTAAAGCACAAACAAAAACAAAAACAAACCCTGACTCTCTCCATCACATGGGCTGTGTCCGAAATCGCCCCCTAACCCCTATATAGTGCACTATATAGTGAGCACGCCATTTTGTAGTGGTGTCCGAAACCTTAGGGATCATAGCATGTCCACTATATAGTGCACTCAATGTATCCCACAGTTCACCGCGAAATGTAGTGTACATCCGATGGTCACTAACCGGACCAAGATATCCCATCATGCATTGCCA